>JAGSMP010000035.1:1800000-2235000 GCA_029286625.1 Parnassius orleans | reverse complement strand
GATAAGCCCATTGACTGATACAACTATTGGTACAATAATAGTAGAATCAACGTCCCACATAGCGACAATCTCATGAGTTAAGTCGATATATTTTATTTTTTTATCATTCTCTGCTTTCACGAGATTCTCGTCATGAGGAACACTGATATCTATTATTATTGCCTTGCGTGTAGTTCGGTCTACCACCACAATGTCAGGTTTATTTGCCACTATAAACCTGTCTGTGATAATTGACCGATCCCAGTACAACGTGACACTTCTATTTTCAAGGACTGGCTTTGGTTCATACTTATAATATGGAACGTCCTGTTGAGTAAAACCAAATTTAATGGCAAGCTGCTGGTGTATTATTCTAGCTACTTGGTTATGTCTGTGCAAATACTCACCATTCGATAGTTAGAACAACCGGAAATAACATGTCTGAGGACTCTCCAGGGCGATGACATGCGCGACATACGTCAACCGTGCCGTCCTCAAAATGTACTTCCGGTAGTTGTTCGTTTTAATTACTTCGTCTTGTATTGCACAGATAAAACCTTCAGTTTCTGCAAAAAGGTCACCAAACTGTAACCAATGTACTGATGCAACCATGTCTACATAAGGATTGTGTCATGTCATTCCAAACCTTTTTGCGTTCATCTATAGTCATAGTATGAGGCCTCTGCCAGTCCTTTGCCGACATATTAAGCGGGGTTAATGATTTGTCATTAATCACTACGTCACTATGAATGCGTGATGTGTCTTTTTTTTTAAATAAAATAGTCTCTGAGGTTGTATACTTCACGGTTGTGTAGGTTTTTAATGTTTAATAAACCCCGTCCACCATCTTTTCTTGGAAGATACAACCTCATGACAGATGATCGCGGGTGGTGCATTCGGTGCGTAGTTCATTAATGTACGGACTCGTCTATCCAAGGTAGCTAATTCCGTTTGAGACCATCTTGTAACACCAAAAGTATAAAGAAGGCTAGGTATTACCCAGGAGTTATATGCTCTAATTTTGTTTCCGCCGGATAAATGACTTTTGATAACTTTTTTAAATCGTGACATAAATTTTGCTTTTGAATTTTCTTTAATATTTTTGTCATTAATTCCTAGCGCTTCCGCCATGCCCAAGTATTTATAGGTTTCTGTTTCAGAAAGAGAACTAAAATGTAAATCATTTGTAATTTCAAAATTATTGGAATTTTTAATTTTGCCTCTATTTACATTAATGACAGCACATTTATCTATTCCAAATTCCATTCTAATATCATTGTTGAAACTATGTGTTAATTTCAACAATAATAGTAGATCACTCTCTTTTGATGTGAAAAGTTTGAGATCATCCATGTAAAGTAGATGTGAGATGGGTGAGTTTTCTTTCCGAAACCGAAACCCTAATCCGGATTCCTCAATAGCAGTGCTTAAAGGATTTAGGGCTAAACAAAACCAAGTTGGGCTCAAACTATCGCCCTGGAATATACCCCGCTTATATTATTATTATTATTATTATCTTCTCATTACGTATTTTTTTAAACTCAAGAGTCTAGAATCAGTACGTTATATGGATATGGCCCTCACTGATAGCTGTATGAGGACGCTTAAAGTCGCTCAGGAAACTATGCCCGGCTCTCTGCATGATTGGATCCATAATGATGATGTCAGCAGTAAAAACAGAATAACTAACATAGACCAATGAGTCAGTAGCCAACTAGCTAGTATATAGCTCGAAGAACCGACAACCGATAAGGAAGTAAGGTTCTCAATAGGCAGCCTCAACCAGTAAGCGAAGTGTGGGGGGGGGGGTGGCCTTCATACGGCTCTCAGTGAGGGCCATATTTATAATATATTACCATCATTCGCAAAACGCACTGGCTCTATACTCTTGTTCTAAACTACACTAGATGGAATAAATAGCACCTCGTAAGACATGCAGGAAATCGATGAGTGCAGGGGGCTCAGAACCGTGTTTAGTGTCATTCCTTGCGGGCCTACCATAGAGTAATGAATATTAAGTCGTAATTTCCGACCAAGTTGTAACCAATACTTCAGCGTATGCGCTGTGTAAAATTAATTTCGCTTTTCGTGTCTAATAAGACAATATAGTTAACGATATCGTATCGGACGACACGCTCGTAACAAATGTTTATGCGGCTGGAGCTAAGTTTTGCAAGACCGGTCGCTTAGGAACGAAAAAAAAAATGCGTGAGTGTCGTGGAACACTCGGTTGGAACGAAGTTCCTTTCGTAGTATATTATTATTGATAAACGTATTATATTATTGATTAACAAATACAAATAAATGAATTACTACCTATATTAAAATGAAGCGTCATTTAAAATAAAATAAAATTTCTTTCATGACAAGATAAGGAAAAGTGCGAGGGAGATGGATGTTAATCCATCTCGCTTCCTTATAGCCGCCAAGGCCGTCTACACTACGTCAGAAGGGGTCGTGACGGAAAAATCTTACACTTTTTCTCGCCTAGCCCCCATCCGCCAAATTCGTACCCTCTGATAAGGAACTTCGTTCTGAAATCTCTCTCTTATCTCATGACTGCTAGGCAGAAATTTATTCAATCAGGTTTCGTCACGTTTTTTTCACTGTCGAGCACGGTGAATCCTGAATTAAATTTCTAATGATAATTTCAGTGGTTCGGTACCGGCAATTGTTCAAAGCTACCTACAATAGTGATATAATTAGAGCTCTACCCTAGCCCTATTACATTAATAATATAAAGTATTTCATTACAAATAAGCCTTAAAGCATTAAGAAATATTTAAATACTACATACTTAAATTTCCTGCGAAGAGCATAATAAATAACATAAATTTATTAATAATAATAAGTTGGGTAAATCCAACTTATATAGCATCTTATTATTATTAAGTTAATGTTGTTTATTGGGACGGAGCATTCCTGTCCCTGATTCCGGTGTAATTTTTATTGCTTTCTCTTCTGAAACGAATTGTCCGATTAAGCTTTAACAGAGTGGTGGCGGTGTAAGAATACCCACTACCACATATAGGCCCGTAGGTATCGCAAGATGCAACAGATGGAAACTGAAACAGGAGATGGACGACAGCATCTACCTGATAACAGCTAAATAAAAAAAACTGTAGTTGCCGCCTGCCAAGCGTAGCAACTATGGCAAAATCCCTCCTATGAGGCAATCTATGGGGAAGGCCTGTCTTCGGCAGGAGTCTTTTATCTTTTATATTCATCTTCGTGTTAGTAGGTTATTAAAAAAATAAAGTTTTTAATAAACACACTAATTAATGTACTGCGTGTAAATAAATATGTAAGCGTTAGCTAATGTATACGGCATAACGCTTGGTATATTTTTGAACGTTGAGATTTGTGTATCGACTGCTTGTAAAATATGAGTCATGGTGTTTCCAAATATGAATTTTATGTTGTCATGTCGGTTTATTTATATTTTTTTTTGTCTATTACAATTTTTTGCTTTTATCTTAAATTTTTAATATTTAAGAGCAATAATATATTAAACGTATTTATTGGAAAATAGTAATTTTTTTTATAGGAGAGGGGCCAAACGAGTATGCGGCTCACCTGATGGTAGTCACACTACCGCCGCTCATGAACAACTGCAACACCAGGGGAATTGCAGATGCGTTGCCGGCCTTTTAAGAAGGAGTAGGCTCTTTTCTTGAAGGTCCCTAAGTCGTATCGGTCCGGAAAAATCGCTGGTGGTAATCGATTCCACAAGGAAGTTGTGCGAGGAAGAAAACTTCTTCTAAATCGCACAGTGGTGGATCGCAAATCATCCAAATGGTATGAATGGTATCTCGAGTTCTGTCGCGATGTGCGATGGTGAAATTGAGCGGCTGGAATTAGTCCGAACAATTCTTCAGAGCACTCCCCGTGGTACATGCGATAAAATACGCAAAGAGACGCAGTGCCAGTGAGTCCAGCCGATCGGAAAGAACTCGGTCGTCGACGATTCGAGCCGCTCTGCGCTAGATGCGGTCAAGTGGAAGGAGCTGGCACTGGGGTGCCCCTGCCCAGAGATGTGAACAGTATTCCATGTGGGGCCGAACCTGCGCCTTGTAAAGTTGCAAGCGGTGTGCCGGCATGAAATACTGTCCCGCTCTGCTGAGCACGCCAAGCTTTTTAGAGGCCAATTTGGCCTTCTCTTCCAAGTGACCACGAAACCGCACATCACTCGATATGTCGCCACCGAGGATTCCGATACTGGCTGAGGCAACAAGGGTAGTGCCTTGAAACTGAGGAGATACGACAAAGGGGTTCTTTTTAGCGGTAAACGCGCAAACTTGTGTCTTCTGGGGATTGAACTGGACTAGATTTAGTCGCCCCCAGTCTGAGACTTTGTTCAACAAAGTCTCGACTTCAGACACAAGTTTATTCCGGTACTCAGTGACGTTTTCCCGAGAAATATTGGCACGGCCGGTGTATAAAGCATCACCAGTGCTGTCGTCTGCATAGCAATGAATGTTACCGGTTTGCAACATATCATTGATATGCAGAAGAAACAGCGTTGGTGATAGCACGCAGCCTTGTGGAACATCAGCGTTAATGGGCTTGTAATCGGAGCATGCACCGTCTACTACGACCTTGATGCTCCGATCTGCAAGAAAACTGGTGATCCAATTGCACAATTTCTCGGAAAGCCCATAGGAAGGGAGCTTCGAAAGAAGCGCTTTGTGCCAAACCCGATCGAAGGCCTTGGCTACGTCCAAACTAACGGCCAACGACTCTCCATTGGACTCCACTGCCTCCGCCCATCTATGAGTTAGGTAACCTAGAAGATCACCAGCTGAGCGACCTCGACGGAAACCGTACTGGCGGTCACTAATCAGCTGGTGATCCTCAAGGTACTGCATGGGCTGGCAGTTGATAACAGTTTCCATTACTTTGGAGAACAAGGAGGTGATAGCGATAGGCCTGTAGTTGGACGGATCTGAGCCGTCGCCTTTTTTAGGGATCGGGTGCACCAAAGCTGTCTTCTATGAGTTCGGGACTACGCCTAGGGAGTAGGAGTACCGGAAAAGACGCGTTAAAACCGGTGCCAACTCCGGAGCACACGTCTTCAGCACAATAGGTGGGATTCCATCAGGCCCACTCGACTTGTTGACGTCCAGGGAGAGAAGTGCTTTACGCACCGAGCGCTGTGTAAACAGCACTTCCCGCATGGAGCACTCACACCGCGGGATGGTAAGCGGTGTGTTCCCCCCGTCATCAAGAGTCGAGTTGGAAGCAAAAAGAGAGCCTAGCAGATTGGCTTTCTCCTCTCCTTTGCGTCATGGGCCAGTGAGTCGTCCACCCTGTGCAGAGATGGCAGAGATGGCTGACAGAAGTTCCTTTGGACAGCCTTGGCGAGAGACCAGAATGCACGTGTTCCCGAAGGGAGGCGAACTAGTTTCTCGCCAATTCTGTCGATGTGCTCTGACTTTGCCTTGGCAATGACACTTTTGAAGGACCTGGAGGCGGAATTATACTTCTTTTTAAGAGCGCTGGTGTTTACATCCCGGGACGTTGATGCGTCAGCCTGATGGCTGAGTTCTGCCTCCGATAGGCACCACAGTTGATGGAATAAATAATTCCATTCCCTGAAGTACCACATCAGCGACAGAATCAGCAACAACGTTGGGATCATCCGGCGAAAAACAAACCCGCCCCAAAGGGTAGGATGCAAAAAAAGACCGCATCCCATCCCAATCGGCTGACCTATAGTGCTAAACACGGCGGCGAGCTGCAGATCGCAACTGCGATGGGAGCGTGAGTGGCACCGTACTCCGGATCAGACAGTGGTCCGAAGAGCCAAGAGGGGCATCGACGGAGACCTGATATCCGTCTGGATGAGAGGTCAGCAGAAGGTCCAACAGGGAAGGTACATGGTCTTCCACATCTGGGATCCGCGTAGGCGAAGTAACCAGTTGTGTCAGACCATATGCCAAAGCAAAGTCATAAACAGATCTAACCGCATGATCGGTTAAACGGGAACCAAGCCATTCAGCGTGGTGGGCGTTAAAATCACCGAGCATCATGATCTCTGCGGGAGGGACCTGTTGTAGCACAGGTCTGCAGCCATTTGGACGTGGTCGATGAGTCGGTCTGTGTCGGCATTACCGCTATGGGACCTATAGAGGCACCCGTAGACGCGGGATGGTCGTCGCTGTCTACGCGCAGCCATAGGATGGACAGGTCCGTACCTAAAAGACTGCCGAGGCGTCGAAAACAGATGTCCTCTCTGACGTACGCAAACTCCAGCCCGGGGCACAAAGGAGTGTTCCAATTTGTACCCCGGGCAGGAGAGATACGAAGTATCAGCCGGAGAGGACACCTGTGTCTCGGTTAGAAAGAACAAGGCCGGCTTTGCCGTCTCGAGATGGTAGTGGACGGCGTTAAGGTTTGAATGAAGTCCCCTGATATTGCAGAAATCCACGGAAAGCGTAGCAGGGTTGCGTTTGTCTTTTGCTCCGCTTGCCCCGAGCAGGTTTCGTCTTGAGCGGAATTTCGCCCCCCCCAGAATACGCGGGGCAGCCTGAGCACCCATGCTCAAAAAAAGTAGGGTAGCATGGGCGTGGATGCTCAGCGAGGGATTATCCAGGGATGCTGGTACCCTCCTGGGGTAGTCTTCTGTTTAATTCCATTACCATGTTGATTGGGGGGGGGGGGGTTATTGGGCCTCCGGCCACCTGCACTCACCAGGCGAAATGCAGAAGTAAACCTCTACTTCACGCTGGTATTCTGTGAGATCGTGGTACCACCCCGGTTTGAGCCGGCCCATCCATGTGACAGCAAAAGCTGCCGCGTGGCTCTACCACTGTTAAAAAATACTGTTAATACGTGTTTATTTACCTAAGACTTTTTTATTTAAAATATAAAATATTACCATTTATGCACACAACTCCGTTCCACTTTTGTCCAAGACACGGACATACCTCGTTATTTAAAATAAGTTGTCCGACGGGTATGTCAACCCACGCAAAAAAATTTAATTGTAATATTATTAAAATGTTTGATTATTATATTTAACCGACAGCGTGATGAAGTAAGGTGGGATAAACTCACATATTGATATAAAATAATATATGTATGAATAATAAAAGTCCGCCGGTCAGCGAACTTATAAAGTTATTGGTAGAGATGGGCCGACTAGTCGCCGTCTAGTCGGGAAAGCCGACTATTCGGCATCTTTTACAGTCGGTGACTAGTCGACAACTAATCGGCAAAATATGCCGATTATAATCGGTGCTATAAATTAATTAAACCAACATTTATTTCTAATAATTGTTTTTTATTATACTTATTCATTAATTCACTGTGATAGCTGTTTTTATCATAATAACCTTTTAGACGTGGTAGAGCCATGCTGCAGCTATATTATGGTTGTAGCACGAATGGGTCGGCTCGACCGGGGAAGGACCACGCTCTCACAGAATACCAGCGTAAAATAGCAGCTTAATGCTGCTGTGTTTCGTATGGTGAGTGTAACCGGATTTTACTGAAACTAGGCATTCCATCTTAGTCCTCAGATGTGACAACGCATCTGCATTTAGATTCTTAATTGAGGATAAATGTAGATGTCTATGGGCCACAGCAACCACTTACCATCAGGTGGACTGTGTGCTCATTTGTTACACTATACAATTAAAAAAAAAAAAAAACCTAGCTGCGCTTTATTATATTAATTATTAATCTGTTACCATATTATAAGGAATTTAAGAACCAGTCATTAATTAAGTATCATCAATCAAACAATAAAACAAATAAAACGAAATAATATAGGTACCTTAATAACATTTTCAAGGTATCATAGAGCCATGGTATTACTTTAAATTTACTTAGTCTTTATTCAAGAATAATAAAATATAAAAAATTGTGTGATGAAATGATTGTACAATATTAAAATAAATTGGCAACAAGATGTTTAGTGCTAATGAATGCTTAAAAAGTACTTAAATATCTTTGTTTTTAATTAGTGGCAAGTTATGATGCAAAAATAAAGATTCAGAAAAAAAGTTATGTTTCGGCGCGATCTGGAAGTAAGTTCCTTTTTGTCTCATATACATTACCAGCTTCTGATAAGAGACGCTCGCTATAAACTGTGCTGGCGGGACAATACAGATATACTTTGGCTATACGAGCTATTTCAGAATATCTAGAGCTGTTGTCATGCCACCACTTAAATGGATCTTCAGTTCGCTTTAAGACTGGCAATGTGCAGTAAGAATGAAGTTCGTGAGCTGAACTAGATGTTTCGTCGTCAATATTGTGCACTTTCACGTAACCATTTCTTGGTAAACTCCCCAAAAGTTGCGATGAGCTGTCATTTCGGAATTAGGATTTTGGGTATTGGTCTCGTCGTTATTTGGGTCGCTGTCATCATCATCACTCATAGTGTTCTTTAAGGCTTCAAGCAAAAACTGTGATCTTACTGATACTATATTTTCATTATCAAAAACTGTAGTTTGTACCTTGGATCGAGCAAAGTTGCAAGTGAAAATAATTTATTCTGTTTCAAATTTCTGCATCTAGTTTTCAAGCCCTTTTGCAATACAGTTTTCATTTCCATTAATTGCTCATCGCATGCGCGAGCGAGCCGAGTGATGACGACATAGCCCGAATACCTCCAAATGGCTAGTATTAAAATGATCAGCATCGCCGACTAGTCGGCCGACTGATCGGCAATTTGAAAACCGATTAGTCGGTTAGTCGGCAAATACCATAGTCGGCCCATCTCTAGTTATTAGATTTATGACGATTACGATAAAAGACAAATTATTGTACGACTCTCAAATAGTAAGATCATAGTTTTAATACGACAATATAAAAGACATAATACATAAGAGCTACAATCACGGTATAACTATCTCGATTACATTTAGTGTTTAGTTTAGTTAGATCAGCGACGTTAAGTATCGCCAAAGCTGCGAGACTAACTGTGGTCGTTAAAAGGAAGTCTACATTAGTTGACCGCCGATGAGTTAAAAAGTTCACAGCTTACGATGTGTGGTAATTGATTTATGGGTAACATTTTTTTGTATTGAGATTGAGTAAGAACACCAGTTTTTAAAACATTCTCATTAAATATTTAGAAATTAATTTTCCGCTCGATGTTTTTCTTTACCGCAAGGCAAGGATAAATTATTATTAGTGTTGGTAAAAAACGTTACATCGAAATTAGAAATTTCTGCTAGAATTGATACATGCTTTCGTATTTTTGACAAGTTTAACTAGTAGTTATAATTAAAATTAAATTAAGTAGTTATAGTTAAAATAGTTCAAGTAGTCGGCTAAACCAAGGCCAGCACATCGGCTTTTAGCCGTAATAACAATGTCCATCAGACCGAATTTCAGTCACAGCGACCAGTCTTAACGTAGGCAAGCTATCTGCGCAGGACAGGATTATAGTGCCCAAGTTTATGCGCAAGCACAAGTGCACCCTCTATTCCCTCACTCTTATAATCTGATGGGACGGTAATCCGACACGACCGGAGAGAGATCAGGCACAGGACGCAAGGCTTTACGTGCTTTCGTAGGCACTGGGGTTAAACACCGCCAACGTTCTGACTTCGGGCTGCTACCAAGAATTTCTTGACCGAAAAACCCCATTCCTGATTTTGGCCCGACACACGATTTGATCTCGAGTGTTCGATCCGGCTCAGTTCAAGTCAACAAAAAATACATCTGTCAACCTAATTTTTTTAATTTTTGTGAACTTTTATCCAAACGAATTCCAAGCTTTGTAACTTAATAAATTTGGAATAATCCTCCGCGGAACATAGGCAGGTAAGTGAAAAATTGGAAACGGTTATCAATTGAAATGCGTTTTTTAAAAACTACATATTTATCAAGTCATTTAAAAAACATGCATACTCGCACGTTATTGGAAATGTCTTTGTTAAGTTATTAGATTTAAAAAAAAATATGAAAAAATTATAAAAAATTATAAAATAATATTTTTTTATTTCTTTTTAAAAAGAAGCTGCTGTCCATCTTGTGATTACGTTTCCTCTGTCGCCTCTTATGACACCCATTGGGTGATATGGGGTGGTGAATATTCTTACCCTGTCAGCCACTAAACGATCAATTTCATGTACAAGAACGTTAAGACTATGAATAAAACTGTACGTGGCCAGCTATTGATAGGGTAGGAGTAGGTTGTTATATGTAGTATCTATATATGTTTCTTTTTATAGAAGAAAGGTTGCGAAATGAGCACACAGCCCACCTGTCACCTATAGGCACCTACTAATAACCTCGATAAAGAATCAAAATATGGATGCATTGTCACACCCCGAGCACTGCCTCGTTACTAGTAAAAAGTCACCGGTTTTCGTCGCTAACCATGCGAAGCACAACAGAATTATGCTGCTATTTCCCGATGGTATTCTGTGCGAGACCACAATGGGCGTAATTGACATTTTCATAATTGACATTTCATATTTTTACATGTTTAGGTTATAAAGGTAAGGCACTTGTCCAACCGCCAACGATGAACGAGAAGCAAATAGAGATAGAAACTAGATAAGAGTTGGCGAGCAGCGAGAAGCGAGAGTGTAGTTCCGATAGTTTTGTCGCTGGGCTATAAGCGAGTGCACTCAAATCCGCACTGTAGAGTAAAATAACCGCTGGTTGGTCTCTCGGCGTGCGTTCTGACCGCCACGCGAACATCGCTGAGCGAGTTTTATTTTTGATAGCTCTTTTCGCTGCGACAAACAAGTGGAGAGAGAGTTCTCGCCGGCAGTGTGAACAGCCAGCAAACAACTATTAAAATATATATCTCCTTTATTGACACAGGACAATATTGTTCGTTTTTTGAACGAGAAAATAATCCATAGCTAATCGCTTTCTCGACGACGGTGGGACAAGTGCCTAAAAATAATTAAAGTGTATTCTAGAAATAAGATTTTTTTGATTATAAACTTTCTTTATAATTATGGTAAATTGTTTTTTTTTTAGGATAAGAGTGACAAGCGAGCACACAGTCCACCTGATGGTAAGTGGATACTGTAACCCATATACATCTACATCTATCCTCGATTAAGAATGCAAATGCAGATGCGTTGTCACCCGTGAGGACAAAGATGGAATGCCTCCTATCTAGTAAAATGGGTCTCCGGTTCTCTACACTCACCATACGAAACAAAGCAGCATTGAGCTGCTACTCGTATTTTACGCTGATATTCTGTGAGAGCCCGGTTGAGCCGACCCATTCGTGGTACAACCATAATATAGCTGCAGCATGGCTCTACTACGTATAAATAGATATCGTTTAATATTTTTAACGAGATCTTGTTAAAAGTGTTGGTTAAATGTATTTTATTTTAATATTTTTAATTAAAAATACATTACTACTAATACACCAAAAGGTGTACTTTTTCCTTATTTTTAATATGCGTTGTAACACAAGCGATTAATTGTGAATAGACCTTACTAAATTAAATGATTGGTTAAGCTTTGATACATTCTAATTTGCTAAGGTATAAACACAATAAAACATGGTGGTGTCATTACCTCGGTCAGAAAAGAAGTATGACGGAATTTGTCATGGAAAGTTATAAAACAAAAGATGTCGTAACAATCATTAAATACAATGAGGATTTTTACCAATTATGTATTTTTGTTTTAAAACAAGCTTTTTATAGACGTAAGGATGACAAACGGTCCACCTGTTAGTAAGTGGATGCTGAAGTGGAGTTCATTCATTCATTCAATCATTACAGCCCTTCACAAATCCACTGCCAAACATAGGCCTCCCCCAAAAAAATATCACAAAGCACGGTTCCGAGCCACCTTCATCCATCGACTTCCCATGTCTTACCAGGTGAAGTGAAATGGAGTCCTCGACTAAAAATCGAAATTCGGATGAGACATTTTGTTTAGTATTTAGTTAAAAAGAGGGGAAAGTTTGAAAGTAACTGTGCCATAGATGTGCGGAACAAATATGTCTATGTCATCGTTAAGGAAGGTAAAATTAAGTAAACGTAAATCAAAGACTTCCAATGTATACCACTAGACGGGCTCTGCAGGCTTAATACATTGCGCACTAAGTTACCGTCAAGCTTTTCGCTCAAGTTTTTCGGATATAATATAGCCTAGATACCTACTGCCATTGCTTTCTATCAGTTCAAAAAGTGTCATTACAATCGATTCAGACATTTCGAAGATAAGTTCAGACAGACAGAACAAGTTGCAAAGAACTGGAGACCCTTTTTTACTGGAAGCGAGGCGTTCCATCTTAGTTCTAAGGGGTGACCACGCATCTGCATTTTAATTCTTAATTGAGGATAAATGTATATGTATATGGGCCACAGCATCCATTTACCATCAGGTGGACTGTGTGCTCGTTTGTTACCCTTATATTATAAAAAAAGCCAAGCTTAATAGAATTCAGTTATTTTAATATTACAAGCACTTAAATTTTATTTATATTTGCATTAAAAGTTAATTTATTGAATTCTTATGTTAAGTATATTGGAAATATTTTAATGTCATGTATGTTATTTAGAGAAAAAAATTATCATTAAAAAATACGACGTCGAGAACTGATAACTTTGACTAACCCAATGTTATTTAGAATTTGCACAAAACCAGTTTGTGTTACAGAAATATGAATAACGTTAAGTCATTCCAAAGATAAGAAATGGTGGAATTCTATTATTTCTCTTATTTAGCGAGTATGTTATTTAAATCGTTGTTGTCCTGTTTGTATATTGATTGCGAATTTATGAAATGGAAAATGCTTGGAAACTGATTATTATTAAAGTTATCTATTTATTTGTGTCGCCCATAAGCAAATAAGTACAGTTAGCAGACAAAGTGAATGACATATCAAACATTTAACTATGAAATAACGTACCTAATCAAATTCACAAATTTTCCGTTATAAATTATATAGATCGCTTGATGCACACGTCAATTAATAGGAATTATGCTTTTTCCTTAGATTATAGTTCTAATTAAATTTTAGTAACAGTACTTATATAAATTTTTTTTTCAATTCGTGTTTCATATTTAAACAAGCCCAAAGGTTAAAACAGTAATTAAACTCTACTGCGTAAAAAATATTATTGAAAAGAGAAACATTTTATAACCTATGTTACTTTCACAACTAAAACGAATGAAACGACACTCCGTATATTAAAATTCATCAAACTGTTTAGGCTACAGAGCGTTCCAAATAAATATACATACATACATTTGAAAACATTACCCTCCCTTTGGGGCAGGCGGGTAAAAATGTAATACACATCACGTCTGATAATAAGTTTTCTAAGTTCTTACGAATAACTAATTTCATTTATTATAATACGAGTAACCACGTTCATTTATTAAACATTTAAATGAAACATGAACAAAGATAGCTTATTTTACAAGTTAGTGTTTATGAGTGTGTATAAGAAAGAAAATATGGGTAAGCGGCCAGAAAATATCTCCAAAAATTATTTTGTTTTTCGTCTACTACTTTACTACTACGTTTTAAAACTCCTGCTGGACATGGGCCCGTCTAAGAATAATATTACTGGCATGCACTACTTGGAAGAGCAGACGGGTTATTAAGGTCTTCTTGTAGCACGGTGTATAGGTATACGTAGCGGCACGAAAGTCTAGCGGTGACCGTTATTAATAGGCATAAGTCGCGCTGATTGGCTTGTGCGTATCGTTCGCACGCGCTGATTGGCTCTCCAGTCGCATTCGTGCAATTCAATTCGTGCGCGTCCCCTCCACGTTTCGTTCAGCGCTAGACTTACGTGCCGCGACTTGTATGAAAACGTTACCTCGCTTCTCGCAATGATTAAGTGAATTAGTACTAAAGTGGGTAAACTTTGGGAAAAAACAACGTATGTCCAATGATTTCTGATATTTACACGAATACTTGACTTTAAATTTTTTTTTGTATTTAAATACATTTATTAACATAACACAATATACAATATTTTATTATATACAATATTAAAAACTATAATTAAAAAAAAAAACTAAAACTAGTAATTTAATTATCAAACAGTCCTACTCCACGCGGTATCGTGCCAAGAACGCTGGCTGCGTTTCCCCGCTGAATGGCTATACTTAGCCTTTGAGCGAGAAAAGAGCCAGCCCTCTTATCACCAGCAGCAACAACCAGCCGCGGATGGAGTTCCTTTAAGAACTTCATCGCACGTGGACCTACGGACCGATAGTCTCTACAGCAAATGGCACAAATATGTAGTCATCTCTCAGAGACTCATATTTGCGCCACTTACTCAGTTCAGCTGCCAGTAAATCAAACCAATTTTACGGATTATGCATTTCAGCTTATGTAGACAACACTTTCACTCTCCATTTAGTTACCACTCAGTTAGAGGCAAAAAGTACTTTAGCTTTCCTACATTTTTCAGTCATGTGAAATCCTGATAATATTATTTACACCGTGTATAGGAAAAAGATCCATAACAACCGTTATTTAAATGTTGAATCTCACTAATATCCATCACAGTTACCTACCGTGGGATTTTTTTTTCCGTAGAGCACAAGGGATCTGTGACAGAAAACATCTGGCCGCCGAGCTTCAGCAAGTCGAGCAAGTATAGCCTTTTCATTTGATTTTAGTTTTACACGGTTTCATTGTAGAATCTCGGCAAGTTACACGTTTAAATAGCGATTCAGTGTCATCATTATGGTATTTTTGTATTGAGCCAATTATTATAATTAGCGTTTATGTATTCACAAAAACCTTATACGTATTTAAAATTTTATTTAAATGATTTTGTTTTTGCGCATGTTACAAAGTACTGCAACGTTGCCTTATGCGCAGAGATAGAAGTAGTTTCTGCCCACAAGTAAGCAGTAAAATATAGTTTAGTCACCAAAGCATCTTTCGTCAAACGTCAAACGAGTAGCTGAGGCAAGTCATTTGAGGAAAAAGTTGGCATATTTTATACACTTCATTATTTTGATTGTTTTATATTTTTATGTAACACGGTAAGATACTATTACTTATTTGTTTTGAATGTATATCGATTAACACACTAAGGACGTGGTATAAATGTTAGGGAGGTGAGACAACACATCTGTAGCCTTCTTTGTTTAAAGCTAGTATCTGTAGGTGTCCTACTGCAGTAGCCACTTACTGTAAGTTCGTTTGTCACTAAAGTTTTAGTAAAAAAAAAAAAATATAGCCGGGTTTAAAATACACCACTCGATATGGAAGGTCGATCTTATTTTATATTACTTAATGTTATGTTATTTTTGACACATTAAGTCAGATATGATGAAAATATTAGAATTATATAACAACGGAACCCTAATAAATAGGTATGTTTATTTTTAAAAGATGACTTACCAACTTCATCTGCTTTAACTAATTTCGAAGCAATCGATCGCAAGGAAGTAGCGCCAGCAGAACTAAACATGTCCAGAATTGGACCCAAGAAGTACACGGTGCGGTTTGGAGCCATCGCGTATGCCACACTCGCCGCAATTCTACTCAGACATGCGAACACCCCGATGATACTGTCTTCTATGTTCCATCTTTTGCTGAACACGTAAAGTGTGATGAAGGAACCTATACAAAAATAATTACCATTATTGAATAAATCTAGTTTTTTATATCTTTTAATAGTCTACTGATTTCTTTTTTAATTTATGTATGTACACACAAAATGCACATTAAAATTTATAGAGTCAGTCCGCACAAGGGTTCTTATGTCGACTACTGCGTTTTTAACTTTCGCTCGGGTTTGAAGCCCGGGCCAAAAATCAGTTATTGAGTGTTTTTGCAAGGAATTCGTAACAGTCCGTAGTCAGGAAAAAGGCGGTGTTTCGCTCCCATGCCTCGAAAAACATAAAGTCGTTGTTCCTGCTCCTAATCTTTCTCCAGTCGTGTCGGGTTGCCGTCCCGCCAGATTATGAAAGTGAAGGAAAAGAGAGTGCATAGGTAAATGTAATTGTGCATACACTCGAGCACCATAAACACATAAGTAAAGAAAGTACTGCGCAGACCGTCAATCTTCATTGAGATTGGCCGCCGTGACCGAAATTCTGTCTGGTGGCGATTATAACTACTTAATCCATAATAATTAATTTTAAAATATTAAAATATTTTCCATCAAAAGCGATGGCAGACCTATATCTAGCAGTGGGGTATATAAGCTGAAACTATAACACACATATAGGATAATTGATAGAAATGCAAACTTAATTTATTGGATATAATTATGATTTTACATTAATAGTATCTATGCCCAGGAGTGTGACTTTTACTTTTTTACTTTTACGTAAATTATATATAATAATATGGATAAAATATAGCTAATTTTGTTAGACACAATATTCACATTTCTCAAACAAAACAATACATTATAAAGCGAGCCAGGGTTATCTTTAGTTACAAAGGTAGCTTAATTTGTCAATGTTTGACTGTTGATAAACCAATAAAACGTAAATAAGAGTCACAGTATATAATAAATAATTAAATATACATACGAATACAAAAATATGTAAAATAATAATACATATTGAAATTAGCACGAAGCTAAGTAGTGGTCCATTAAGCATTTCTGAAATATAGATATATGTATGTACGAGTATATATTTCCTAAAATTGCTTCATTACTCCGCTAAGCTCCGTCATCATTATAGTAGTAATCTATGTATCTTATATTATATAATATTTCCTATATATATATATATATATATATATATATATATATATATATATATATATATATATATATATATATATATATATTTCTGTATAAGTTTATATATATTTAATTTCTTTGTAACCGCCTTCGTAGTTTTTTCACTGCCCTGATTTATCACTGACTGGCAGATAATGCTTTTAGTATTAAGTCCGCCTTTAGATCCTGTACAGATGTCAGGTTCAATAATGTTTTAATAAAAATAATAATAATATAGACAGCATAAACATAGACATACGTTTTATTAGCATCAATACACTCACATAACATAGATTTTAAATTTAGTAGAAAATGTACAAGATGCAATAAACATAAATTAAAGTGGGTAATGTGATGCCAAAATGTATTACGATTCAGCGTATGCTACTGAAAGTAATGGAGCAGCGCTGATTTTCAGCGGAAAAAATAATTTCAAATATAAATTATTAAAAAAATTCCAAAATCAATTTAAACTTAAAGTATACATTATCAAGTATATACATAATTGTCCAAAATACACATATATACAGTTACACATACACATGATATATAAAAATAGTTTCATAATATTTAATGTTAAGAGGTAGCGAGTTTCATAGCGAGCAGAGAATAGGAAATAATCAGGAACAAAAACTGAAATCATTGACGAGAAAGTTAAGAAAAGTTTTGACGTGGAATATGCATGGAACGTCTGGAGGGTGAGCGAAGGAATCGGTTTCATAGATATGAGGGAGAGGATGTATTGTGTGGCTGATTTACACAGGGACAGTAACTGGCTCCAAATTCGAGACAAGTCAGTGCTGACCCGCTACTGGCATAATGTAAATTGATTTGGAGTCAGTACAGCACCGTAGTCGCGCACTACTGACTGCGTGTAAACGGTGCAAGTCAGTCCTCGGCGCCAGCACTGGCGCCTGTTACTGACCGCGTGTAAATCAGTAGTTGATTTTTCGATCAAGATTATATTACTTTGATGTACATTATAGTAGAAGTAAGTGAGACTAGAGATAAATTTGTAGCTGACTACATTGAAGATGAATATTGTTAGGCGTGTAAAATCAAAATGTTTAAATAATCTCTTGATTTGAGTAGTCACGTATACTGAAACTCTCTGTTGATTAAACTTTTTGGAAGAAGTTGCTTTTCAAATTCTTTGCTTTATGGACGAGTGCCTTATTTTCCTCA
This sequence comes from Parnassius orleans, assembly GCA_029286625.1. Classification (NCBI taxonomy): domain Eukaryota; kingdom Metazoa; phylum Arthropoda; class Insecta; order Lepidoptera; family Papilionidae; genus Parnassius; species Parnassius orleans. Next base: position 2,217,181 of record JAGSMP010000035.1, on the reverse strand, counting down.
TGGATATTTTTTTGTTGACAATCTACTTGTTGGTCATCTGATTATTTTAATTTCAAAATAGTGTTACTTAATTTAACGAATGAATTTCTCTAATACCTGGTTTTTATTTTTGCGTTGCCTTTTACGGCTATGAAATATGGGTTCCAAAACAAAGGTATGTTGCAGGTATGTTGTTTAATTTAAAATTTAAGTTGTCGAATTAATTATTTCTAATATAAACGGTTTTTACATGTAGTTCTGATTCAATAAATCGGACTATAGTGGAGTAAGAAACCTTTCTTGAATATAGAACTCGGGCATAATATGCCAACACGATTCCCAACATCTGTTACTGAACGTTTTATATTTAACGCACTGAACTCCGATAAAAATAAAATTCTTCCTTTTATAAATATTATATTAGTGGACTTTTAGGTTTACTTAAAAAGTAAAGTTACAGCCTAACTGCTGGCGTTCTCTCATTTCTCAATGAGTTATGGAGGTGGCAGTTACTCAAATGCATGTTGGCGGACTTCATATCCTCGAAATATTTTTACAAGATGCTTTCCTGCATCACTAATAACTTACTAAATCAGCGCTTTAAATTGCAATTAATAATATGTATAATTATTAATTGCAATTTAAAGCGCTGATTTGGTGATAGATTAATATTAATGACTTTAAAAAAAATCTTGATTAAATATACTTTTCGCACTCACACAAATATAACTTCCGTACGAGATAAGAAAATTAAATATCATTTAAGTCCCGCATCCGCTTTGATGACAAAGTGCTTAGTTCTTAACAATTTTCACTGAGTTTACAGTTCGCACGCTGTCGTAAATATTTAGTGGACAAATAATGCTTATGTCTATTGCTTTTGTTTATGTTTATGTTAACGCCTCTATCATGCGCTGTTGCTGTGAAAATGTTATCATTTATAACAAAGATAACGTCTGCTAATAAACCAGAAGTAGTGCAAATAATATAAAGGAAACTTTTGTATTCTTATTATACACAAAATCATGAAAACTTCTTTATTAACAATGTTCTAGGTAAAATTATTACAAACTAATTTGAAAAGAAAATGTCATATTATAAAATTTTTCCTTTTCTTATATTATTGTACTGTTTAGATACATATTATTTAATAGGAAAAGCAATAAATATACAGCATGTATAAACAAAGACATATTTAAAGCAAAAATACTATAATACAACGTATTAAATTAGCATGATGCAAAATAGTGGCCTATTACTGGTTTCATGTACAATATGGCAACAAGTTATCGAACGAAATGGCACATATATATTATGATTAAATGTTATTAAATTTTGACAAAAAATGTCTTAAATTTGTATTTATATACAAATTCAAGACATTTTTTGTCAAAAAAAGAAACTTTTTCCCCAACCTTTTATGTAAGTAGCATTCATACTGGATGTACAACACCCTTGTTATCAAGTTTTGAGAAATACGTGACTGTCACAGTGCTCCCATATTTTCTACTATACCATACCAAACAGTTTCAAAAACAAAAACCCCACTATTTTTGAAAAGTATTATTTTGACATAAAATTTTTTGGAAGATCATTGTATTTGCAAAATACAAAGTATAAAATAATCACAACTGAAATAGCTGCCGATAACTTGTATCCACAAGGAAATTTCAATTTGCTGACATAATGCACTCCTCTCATTATTATTAAAACATAAATAAATTTAATAATAACATTCGGTTACACGCTCAAAATACCACATGTCGTTACAATTGAAAATCACATTACCCACTAACAATTTTTGAATACCTACGTACCTACAGATCTTTTGAAGTTCAAGTGAAGTTACAGCCTACATATTAGCATAGGCCACCTCTCATTGCTAAGAGGGAGGGGACAGATCTAATAGCAATAAATAAATATTATATTTACGAATATTTTATGCATGTAAGCAAAACAGAAGTAGTTTTTAAAATAACTGATAGGGATTCTGTAATTATGAAGAACAAATACGAGCTAGTAATACCAGTTAGTCGACTGCGCAGAATCAGTAATTCATACACAGGACAATAGCGATTTAACGACAGTCCCAGAATTGTTCTATATTACATGGTCTCTAATAATACATATATAAAAACTCACGCCTTTCACTCGGAGGGGTAGGCAGAGACTACGGACTATATGTTATATTTGCTTTGTCACTCTTTCCTCGTTCATTCTTTCTACATGACCAAACCACCGAAGCAATCCTTTCCTAATCCTAGTCACGACATCATCTCTCTTTCAAAAAATCTTGTGAGTCTTCACTTTCACCGCGTGATATTTATAAAAAATATCTTGATTTTCGAGAAAAAAAATCGTCAACAATGGTAAAAACACTCAAAACGGCCTTTTCTATTTTAAATCTCTAGGCTATTTTGTTATTATTTTAGAAAATATTTTTGGTTAAAACGTGAGATAAAAATATAGATAATATATTCACCATTTTTTTTACTAATTCAAATCAATAAGCAATAATCTAAGCCTAAATATCATTTTTTTTAAGCGAAAATCGTTCCCCGCTTTATATACATGTTAGTATGAAGCGGTTAGCTTTCCGTAATTCGCTTTATATTAGAGAACACGCGTGAAAAAAATTCAGTGCCGTCTCAATTTTCGAGGTGACTGCACGTCCGTGCGTAGCCCGATTTAACGAGTCGAGTCGATACATTTGTTGTTTGATACAGCATAAGGGTGGGTCGCGAGTGTCGGACACGACTGCTAAAATTATTTGTATTCTTCGAGCAAGTAGACTAACTAGATATGTAAGTTTTATTATGTATTGTTTTTTGTAATTATCAGACATTAATGTACTTAATAAAATAGTAATTTATTTAAATATCCATTTCAGGTAGATAATATGGGAAAACGCAAAGAAAGTTGTTAGAATAAAAAAATCAAATTAATAATGTAAGCATGTGAACCACTCGGAAACTCGCTACGCAAGTAGTCTTGTTTTAGAACTCGACTTAACCGGTGCAGTGGGGATCTATGATCTGAACCTTGAGTGAATTGTTGATCAGTGGGTTACCCTTCGTGGGGTCCACCCATTGTGATATCAATTCAGATTTTCTAGAATAATCCTGTCCTGATTGACTCATCGGGTTCTTTGTTGAGGTTACCATTCGATAACGATGACGTTCAGGTTATTTTAGTAATATGCCGAAGTTATTATTGCAGTAGTTAAATTTAGATTAACAACTAATATTTATAATAAAGAAGTTATCTAGTCAGTTATCCTGTCTTTTAATGTTATGGTTTTTTATCAGTGCCGACAAAATACAATATGTAACAAGAACTCTGTAAATGATATATATATCAGAATCAGTATTCAAATGTATATAAATAATTTAACTACAGAAAACTCAACACAAATATAATCAAATTAAATTTAAATAAAATAATATTTGTAAATTGTATGTGGATTGATTACCTCTGCATGAAACGATGACGCAAGCCAAAGCAAAACAGCAAGTCGCGGCGGCCAGCGGCGGCGTACATCAAACACGGCGTGACCTCGTTACATAACACTCTGGTAATCGATTAACACAACTTTAAAATTTTACTTCCACCGATTGTGATAATTATGCACAAACACTAATTCATTACTATGTCTACTTGACGACCACGAAGATATTGTTCAATACGTCCGCCTTGTACCTCTATGCACTTGAGACACCGGATTATGTTATAAAGTTTGAATGCACGCGTTGCAGAACAGACATTTCAAACTTAATTTTTGCAAAGGCTGCAACTATTCGCATACGCATTTTCACCTCGGTATCACATGTTCTTTTTGGAATATGGTCTGACAGCTTAATCGTACCACAGAGATAAAAGTCTAAAGGTAAGTAAAGTCTAAACGGCGAAGTCAGATGTGTGATTATTATTTTGATATTGGTAGTCGTTTGTGACACTTGATGGCTCGAAAACCGACTGGAAAAACGTGGAAAGGAGCCGACATACGTCCTCTGGTCTGTCAACAGTCAGGTCACCATACGTCATTGTGCCTGGAACATCAGCACTCATTTGTCTGTTTTTTACATACCTCCAGAAATGTTTTACATTATCTTGAATACTAGACTCCACTATTTGGAAGCCAGCCGGGACCTTTGCGAGACGGACTCAATTATTTTTGGCGCCGCACTGGCAGTTTACCGTATTATTGACTGGACGCGCTAATAGACAAAGTAGCGCCATCCCAGCCTGGAGAAAAAGAATTGAGGACCGTATCGCAAAGGCAAGAGCCCTCATCGGCAGACTGACAAGCTTCAGGTCGGGTAATAATAGACCGAGAATTGTGCGCACCGTCAGGATGGCGTTTGCTGGGACAAATATAAGATTTTCTCAGCCGAATATTACGCAAAAACTGACGGAGCGCATAGACGACCTGAAGCAGAGAATCGCTGCTTGGGGGAAGCGGATTCGGCGATATACCGAGAGGTTGACACGGTTCAACCAGAATCGTCTCTTTCAGAGTGATCAGAAGAGGCTCTATAAATCATTGGAGCAACCAATGGTACGTGGAACGGGCCAAGCACCGATTGAGGCCGACTCTGTCGCATTCTGGCGCGGCCTCTGGTCAGAGCTCGTAATCCACAGTGAGGGCCCTTGGACAGAAGTTGTGGCGAGTCAGTGTGCGAATGTTACACCCTTGGACCCCATCATCATAACGCCGGATGATGTAGCTGAGGCGGTCCGAAGGGCCCCGAACTGGAAAAGTCCGGGCTTCGACGGGCTGCATCACTACTTGCTGCTTCGTGGTGTGTCACGCTGTGCTCACCCGACAATTTCAAGAGGCTCTCGACCAGAAGTCGCTCCCAAGCCTCTTCACTACTGGGATCACTCATTTGGTTCCTAAAGAACGGGATACCACAGACCCGAGCAAATACCGCCCCATCACGTGTCTACCCACGATATACAAGATACTAACATCCATTTTGAGCGCGAGAATCACTCGTCACCTGAACTCAAATCAGGTGATGTCGCGCGCTCAAAATGGATGTCGGGGCGGTGGTCGTGGAACCAAGGAACCAATCCTCATTGACGCGGTCAATGGCAAGGTGGTTAAACGCAACCGTCGGAACCTCTCCGTCGCCTGGATAGACTACAGAAAGGCATTCGACTTACATATAGTATACATGGCTGAAGAGGGTCCTCGAGCTGTACAAGGTTGACTGTACAGTTAGAGACTTCCTCGGGCAGTGTATGGAGCAGTGGAGCACGATCCTTTGTCATCTAGGCGAGCGGATGACGGCTGCGGAGAACCACATAAGGATAAGAAGGGGTATCTTCCAGGGCGATTGTCGGAGTCCAATCTGGTTCTGCCTCTCTCTAAACCCTCTCAGTACCTTACTGGAGGGTTCTGGGAGGGAATTTCAGCTTCGGAAAGGAGGTACAAAAGTGACCCACCTTTTTTATATGGATGATCTCAAGTTATTCGCCTCCAGTCGCTCACATCATGTGGAATTGCTAAACATCACTTGTGATTTTAGCAATTCTATTAGAATGGAGCTGGGGACGGATAAGTGTGCGGTCCTCCATGTTGAAAGGGGTAGGGTTGCTAACTCTGAGGGCATAGACTTATCTATGCCCATCAACATAAGGACCCTTTCCGAGGCTGAAACATACCGATACCTGGGTATGTCACAGAACATAGGTATCGATGAGGCGGATATGAAACAGTAAGTTTGCGATGTGTTTTATGCACGCTTGACAAAAGTGCTCAACAATCTTTTGTCGGGTGTGAATAAGACACACGCATATAACGGTTGGGTCATGCCTGTCCTCATATATACCTTCGGCATGCTCAGGTGGACTCAGACCGAACTGAACGCTCTGGATAGAAAAGTCCACACTGTTATGATGTCACACAGGATGCATCACCCGAGATCGTCAGTAATGAGGCTGTACTTGCCGCGGAAACATGGTGGGCGCGGCTTTTTGAGCGCTCTCACCATGCATAATCGCGAAGTGTGCAGCCTCCGTAATTACTTTCTAGCGAGATCGTATGATCTATTCTACAGGGACGTCATTTTGTGTGATAAAGGGCTTACTCCTCTACCCTTAGCCAACGAGCAATGGCAAGACCCAGCAGTACAGTGCATTTCCGACTGGGAGACCGTATAGAAGGAGAAGGAGCTCCACGGGAGGTTCTACAAGGCTCGACATGAGCCTTTCGTAGACACAGTTGCCTCCCTCCACTGGCTACGTTTCGGTGACCTCTTTGGGGAAACCGAGTGTTTTGTCTGTGCGATACAGGATCAGGTTATTAAGACCAACAATTATCGGAGATACATCCTAAAGGATGGTGCCGTCGACATCTGTCGAGCTTGTCGCCATCCCGGCGAGTCACTTAGGCATGTCATCTCCGGTTGTTCGGCGCTTTCTAACTCTGAGTATTTGCACAGACACAACCTAGTAGCCAGGATTCTACACCAGGAGCTCGCTCTGAAATACGGTCTCGTGGATAGGAAAATACCTTATTATAAGTACTTGCCGGAAGCCGTGCTCGAAAATGACCGCGCCAGGCTGTACTGGGACCAGGCCATCATTACAGATAGGACTATTCTTGCGAATAAGCCTGATATTGTGCTGATGGACCGGGCAGAGTCAAGGATATTTTTGGCCGATATTACCATTCCTTATGACGAGAACCTCGTGAAAACCGAAACAGATAAGCTGACAAAATATCTGGACCTGGCTCACGAGTTGACCGACACGTGGGGTGATCTACCGACCGAAATTATTCCTGTGGTCGTTTCTGCGAACGGGTTAATCCCGGTCAGCCGCTCGGGTCATCTGAGGCGACTAGGACTCCGTGAAGGACCACGCTGTGCTCAAATACAGAAGGCGGTGCTCCTCGATACCGCCCGCATCGTCCGCCGGTTTCTTTCTCTTTCCCTGCCGAGGGCTTCCATTTGGTTGGGTTTTTATTTATTTATGTATTATTTGTGTTAGTATATTTAATATATATACATATATATTTATGTATATTTATTTACTATATTCTTTTATATATTTATTCAGCCCAACCAAATGAGAATACTTTATAAATATCCCAAATAATAATAATGATAACAGTAAGGACTCATTATTTTCACCTACACTCTATGACAGTGCCATAACAAAGAATATTAACTTAAAAAGTAATTTAAATATTAATAAAAATAAAGTTATTATGTATTGTGATGACATAGGCATAAATTTGGGCACGGTGTTAAATAACTGTTTAAAAGGACATCAGGTTAGTATGCCTGGAGCATCCTTTAGTCATATAATGAATAAAGTTTTAACTAGTAAGTTTTGCCCTAATAGCTCATTAATAATTCTTGTTGGGAGAAGAGGCAATGTAAACAAAACTCAATTATTAAAATATTTTGATCACCTAAATACTTTAAATGTACATAAAATTATCTTGTTTACATTGCCTTACATACAGGGTTGGCCACAGGAAAATAAAATAAGAAACAATTTAAATTTATTAATGTATAACTTTTCATTTAATAACAATTTGAACTTGACATGTACTTGTTATAATTTTAATAATACAATTAATTTAATAGACATAAATAATTTCATTAAGAAATTTTTGACTAGAGATAGGTATTACCTATCCAAATATAATTTAAGACAGATAGCATCTTATTGTTTATATATTAACTCAGCCAAGGACTTGGCTACACTGACATCTGCTTCTTTTGAGCAGTGTAATGACTTAATATGTAATTTGGAATCAGTTCCAAGTGATTTAAATTAGAAAATGAGACAATAGAGGTAATCTCTAGCAGTTATAATAATTTAAATAATTTAGAATGTAGCTTACAAAACCTTAATTGTATGACTCCACAGAGTGATAATAAAAATTGTTTACACCTGGTGCATCAGAATATACAAGGCATGATAGGCAAAGAGCTAGAAATTGAATTGTTTTTAAATAGCAATAATATTCATATTTTATGTATTACTGAACATTGGTTAAAAGCTTATAACATAATGTTTAATTTCAGTAATCACCAGGTGGTCAGTTCGTTCAATAGAGAAACGGTTTTAAGAGGTGGCTCGTTAATATTAGCTAGTAAATTATTATCATGTAAAGAACGTAAACATATTGTGAGCCTCTCTGTTGAGTGAACTGTAGAAATGGCATGTGTTGAGTTCGGGCACCTCATTGTTGTGAGCGTAGAAGCTCTTGAAGAAATTATGGAGGAAGTTTTTGTTGAGCTTAATAAACGGAATAAATCTGTTGTAATATGTGGAGACTTTAATATCAATCTCCTAGAAGCTTCCTCCACCAATATTAAATTCAGATCATCGTTTAAATCACATGGTCTTTTTAATTTATTTTTAGAGCCAACACGTATTACTGAATGTAGTGCAACATGTATAGATAACATTTTTACAAATGTTAAGCCGTTGCATAAATGTATAATTCAAAAATTGAGTTTTGCTCACTGTGGACAGTTAGTTACGTTACCTTATGTTCACAAAAAGCAAGTAGGTGAGAAAATTGTGTTTGTTCCTGTAAATGCACGTCACTTGGAGAAGTTTAGAAGTAACATAGTGAAGAAACTTCCATCACTTTCATAACAAAATGATCCTATTTTTTTGTATAGGACAGTGTTTAAACTTATTTGCAACTAGCTGTTACCCGCGGCTTCGCCCGCATGGTCACTGGGAAATGAACTATCCATTGCTTTTTGAATTGAAAGAAAACTGAGTTTTATAGATTTGTCAGAGATGCAGCCATTAAAAGGAAACTGAGCAAAATTGATTCGTCAGCCTATTTAAATGTTTTGAAACGCAGCGTATAGGAAAGCATAAAAATAGCCTGTTTATTCTAAAAGGAAGTGGGATATTTTTTTAATTAAAGGAAACTGAGCATAATTATCCGTCAGGGATGCAGACTTTTGAAAAGAAACTGAGCTAAATTTATTCGTCAGAGATGCAGTTTTCTGAATTGAAAGGAAACTGAGCCAAATAAAAGATCCGTCAGAGATGCAGCCTTTTGAGTTGAAAGGAAACTGAGCTTAATAGGTCCGTCAGAGGTGCAGCATTTGGAATTGAAAAGAAACTGAGCTAAATAGGAAATTTTGAATTGAAAGGGAAGATCTGTGGAATTCTGATTAATTGATTGTGGGAATTTTGGAAAAAAAACTAACTGAACACTATTTTAAGACGCTACTGTACACAATGTTATATGTTTTTCCATTCGGGGAAAGAATGTGGAGATTCTGGGCATTTGACACACGCTAACATGCTACATACAGCTGACCATGAGAGAAGCACGGTTTTTCTAAGTTGAGCCCCGCTACCTGTAACGTTTGCCCTTGCGCTTTATTAATTGTCATTGCAAAACTGAGCTTAATAGGGAACTGCAACCTTTTGAATTGAAAAGGAAGATCTGTGGGAATTATAGGGATCCGTGGTATAAAAACATTTTCACCTTTTCCTACGCCTGTTAAAATTGTAACACCGATTATGTTCCGTCCAAGATGTGTCACACGCAGCCTTGTCCCGTTACATAACCGAGGACCATCTAAATTTCGCATTAGCATGACTGGGACGCCTAATTTTAATTGAAGCTTATGTGAGGGCACACCTGACAACTCTAGAGAATTTAGAAACTCTACGGGATATGAAGTGCTCTGTTCTGTGTCCATAACTGTGTCTACTGACAAATACTCTGTTATTTCTCCTGCTACTTCGCTTAATATATCTGAATTTATTTTGTTAACGCTCTCATTTTTTGGTGCAAGAATCGCCCTTTCACATAACCGTTTGTCTTCATGCATGTTGTTCGTTAAATCTGAATAAACGCTCGCTATTAATTCGGAATGACTCTGTACTAAATTACAAAAATCTCTCGTCAATTTAACGTAGCCCTCAGCATCCGTTTCCAACCGCCCATCGCCAATTTTTAATAGTGTGTCAGCATAGTTTCCAGCATTGATATCATTATACAAATACACTCTCATATTTGTAGTTAAACTGAATTTTGTCACCTTGTTCCATAAAATAGACGACTTGAGGCATGCTTTAATTTCATCTGCAGGTGTGCCCTTTTGAATGACAGGTAAAGTTTGGCGAAAGTCACCAGCCAGTAAAACCACCATTCCTCCCATTACATCGGTATTGCTGCGCAAATCCTGGAGCGTTCGATTTAGTGATTCTACAGCTTTTTTATGCGACATTGTACTTTCGTCCCACACTAAAAGTTTGCATTGTCCTAGCATTATACCTCGTGCACTATTTTTGCTAAAGTTGCAGATCGGCGATTCTTCCTGGGCTAGATTTAGAGGGAGTTTTAAAACAGAATGTGCAGTGCGGCCCCCCCTTAGCAGCGTGGCGGCTATACCGGAGGAAGCCACGGCCACAGCAATGTTTTTATCTTTCCGTACTTGCGCTAATAATAAATTTAACAAAAATGTCTTCCCAGTTTCTCCAGGGGCATCTAAAAAGAAAAGTGCACCATTTCCAGATTCAATTTGTCCTAAATGTCTCGTGAAGAAAATTGATCACCACTAATTACGGCTGCTATTTCGTTTATCAAGGGTGCATTGTAGCGCCTTTCATGCTCTCCTCGAGGGGTCCGATCTGCGTGAATGACGACTTTATAATCCTCTTCAGGTAGGTTTTCTAAAGCAGTTTTAAATGTTTTGACTAAAATGTTACGTTCATGCAAGAATCTTTGAATTTTGAACACTGTGTCTCTCTCAACTCCCTGGATAAATTGGCAGCGACGGTCTACCTCAATTTCTTCGTCACCCATAAAATATACTTGTAAAAATTTATGCTGTTCATTTTCAGCTATTCTATGATAAATTTGCCCTTGCGCCGTAAATGTTGGCGAAAATCCCGGCATTATTATTTCCCGGTCAACTCCGAAGGACGTCATTTGAAAGCATGAGTTATATTTCCGGATCCTGTTTAAAAAGCGCCGTGACTCATTAGCATCATATAAAAAGAGTTTTCAAAGGTTCTTCTGGTTCCCCAAGTAACGGAAGAGACACTTTGCCATTGGAACAGCACATGCCTGCGGTCTCATCTTTCCATTTTAAAGCGCTGCAAAATCGACACGCCTTGTCCATCAGTCCGATAACAACTAACCTGTGATTTTTATAATCAATCAACGGATCATAATTGAATGCTGCGTCATTAAAACCGACCAATTGTTTTTTGAAAATTTTGTCGACGTTCAGCTTGGAGCTCAGCATTTGCATCTCTTCGCGCCTGTGTCTGTTCTGGTGTTTCAGATGCCCTTATAGTAGATTGACGTTCAGCTTGCTCAATGAGTCTGTGTTGAGTTTCATCAGGTGTTTCCGCGGCTCTTAAGGCGGCCTGACGTTCCGCTTGTTCGAATAGCCTTTGCTGACTTTGAGCAGGTGTTTCAGTAGCTCTTAAAGTAGATTGACGCTCTGCCTGTTCAAGACGCCTTTGCTGACTTTGATCAGGTGTTTCAGTAGCTCTTAAAGTAGCTTGACGCTCTGCCTGTTCAAGACGCCTTTCCTGACTTTGAGAAGGTGTTTCGGAAGCTCTTAAAGCAGCCTGACGCTCTGTCTGTTCAAGACGCCTTTGCTGACGTTGAGAAGGTGTCTCAGATGCTCTAAAAGCAGCCTGACGCTCTGCTTGTTCTTGCCTTCTCAGTTCAGCATCTTCTAAAGATTCTAGCGATCGAGCTAATCTTTTCGCTTGTCTTTGAGAAGATACTCTTGAAAGGCTGGACTTACGTTTGCGAGGCATTATGAAGTAAGAAAAACCTATTTATAAAAAAAAGTTAAAATACCTAAAAGGAATTAAATTTCCTTTTAAATATTTGTTTTTAAAAGCAAATCAAAATATCTAAAAGGAATAAATATTCCTTTTAAATATTTTAAATCAAAACAACAAAACCAATTCAAGACAACACGAATCCGAAAACGATAGCCAAAAAATCGAATCAACTTAAACCAAATCACAAAACAAATCGCAGAAAACCGAAATCAAAAGCAGTAGTCAATATAAATATAACCAACGAAAAAGTAAGTGTATAGGTATCGTATACACTATCTATACTATTAATATTCCTTTGAAATATTGTTAAACAACCTAAAACAACGAAAACCAATTCACGATTCTAAATAAACAAATCCAAAATCAAAGCCAGAGTCTAAATATGTATAAAGGAATACCAACCAAATCAACAAAACCGATCCAAGAAAATACACAAATCCGAAAATGAAAGCCAATATAAATCCATTCAACCTTAACCAAATCACAAAGCAAATAACAAACAACCGAAATCGAAAGCAGTTAGTCGAATAAGCTACGAAATAGAAACAATTTAAGCGTATAGGTACCGTATGCACTATAAGTTGACGCGCGGCTCAACGGCGGGAGTTAAGTACATGTCAGGAAACATTTCGTTACCGCGTTTTAAAAACCTAGTAACGACATCTAGCGGAATCAATTTAAACTATGTATACGTTAGTTAATAAGAACTCTCAAAAAATATTTTTCTTATAATTTTGCACAATTTTTCTTATTGTAATACCGATTCATTCATAACCACATATAAGAACTGTATTCATTTCCTTTCAATAAATATTACTAACGCTTATTAATAAGGCTTACTAAGAACTGTTTCTACCATTGTTAAGTAATAGTTAAGGGTGAAAGCGTGACAGGTGGTGATAGTATTTCTGATCCATACTTATAATCACGCCTGTAACCCTTGCGGGGTAGGCAGAGCATCAACGGATTACTTAATATCGTCTGCGAGGTTATCGCCTATTCTGTGAATTACGATGCACCAAAACGTTTGAAGAAAATCAGCTGGTGAATTTTATGTTTTTTATCGCTCTCTTCCCGGTCCTGCGTGGAAAAATACAGATCCATACATTTTTTATCTTAATTTTGGTAAAAAGACATAATAATCTAGATATTCTGACCTTCTGTGTTCATCCATCGTACCGTCGTCCGTCTTGTAGAATCACGGTGGCGCCACCTAGCTGAATTTAATTTTGCAACATATTCGATTTTCCCACGGGAATGAGATGTTTTTCCGCGGAAAAAAGTAGCCTATGTCACTCTACAGCCACCAAACTATCCCCATACAAAAAATCATGCCATGCCGACGCTCTGTTGCGACGTGAAAGAAGGACAAACAAACAAACAAACAAACAAACACACTTTCGTATTTATAATATTAGTATGGATGAATTTGATAATATTTTTACTTCTAAAACGTTCTCCTTGAAAAGTCGGAAGGCTTTCAATGATGTTGCGATATTCCGATCTTAACCACTAAGTTACTGAATTCTTCTCCTGCCGTCGCCGAATCATTACTTAAATAAAATGTAAATGCGTGTACAAAGAATTTTACATTTCATAAATTATCATCAAAAGATATTGTAAAATATTTAAAAACTATTGATATTAAGAAAACTTTGGATCTGTGGGGGATTTCCGTTAAAGTTATTGCGTCTATAATCGATATAATCGCGCCTTAACTAGCTATTATTTTTTATACTAGTATCGAATATGGTGTGTTTCCTGATTTGATGAAGCATAGTAAAGTAATACCTTTATTTAAATCTGGTAGTACATTAGACCCCGCCAATTTTAGACCCATTTCTGTACTGCCAACACTAAGTAAAATTTTTGAAAAAATTATTCTTAATCAAATGTTAATTTTTTTTAATGTTAATAATTTACTTCATAAAAAATCAATTCGGTTTCACAAGGGGTCGCTCGACAACTGATGCTGGTGTTGAGCTGATTAAATATATTTTCAATGCATGGGAGAATTCACAGTATGCTTTGGATATATTCTGTAACCTATCCAAAGCCTTCGATTGTGTTCACCATGAAACATTAATCAGGAAATTACAACACTACAGTGTAAGAAGTAATGCTCTTAAATTAATTGTTTCATATTTAAGTAACAGAACGCAAAAAGTTGTCATTAATAGTATGAGCTCTTCCGGGTCGATAGTAGAAATGGGCGTGCCTCAAGGCTCAATTCTCGGCCCCTTTCTGTTTCTTGTATATATTAATGACTTACCTTACATAGTAGGGGATAACCATAATATAGTATTATTTGCTGATGACACTTCATTAATTTTCAAATTAAAACGACAATTATTAAAATATGACGAAGTAAATAATACTATATCTAAATTAGTAAATTGGTTTAATGTTAATAAATTGCATTTAAATAGCACTAAAACGAAATGTATGAAGTTCATGACTCCAAATGTCAGACAATTAAATACTAACGTATAATTTTAAATGGGGAGGAACTGAGTCTTGTAGATACCACCATTTTTCTTGGAATAACACTAGACGCGAAGCTTCAATGGAGCCCCCATATATCAAAGTTAGCTAGCAGACTTAGTTCTGCAGCATATGCTGTAAAAAAGATTAGAAATCTTACCAGTGTGGAAACAGCTAGACTTGTTTACTTTAGCTATTTCCATAGCATAATGTCGTATGGTATTTTGCTATGGGGACACGCGACTGACACTGAGAATATATTTGTTTTACAGAAGAGGGCCATAAGAGAAATCTATGATTTAAAACCTAAAGAGTCGCTCCGACAAAAATTTAAGGAAATTAATATATTAACTTTGGCCTCTCAATACATTTATGAAAATGTAATGTACGTACACAAAAATAAAAGTAGTTATACAAAAATAAAACATTCTGTAAATACTAGGAACAAACACAAGCTAGTAGTACCAGTTACTCGACTCCACCGAGTCAGTAATTCATTCTTGGGGCGATATATACGCTTTTACAACAAAATCCCAGAAAATATACAAAATTCGACCTGCTCAAAATTCAAAAACTTTACTAATCATAGTTTGTATAAAAAGGGTTATTATAATATTAAGGAATTTATGGATGATAATAACCCCTGGGATGAGGTGTTCGCTACCAAGCTATTTCTAATTTGTTTTGTGTGGTTAATTGTGTAACATACATGATTGTAAGCTGTTATTTAAAAAAAAGTCCCGCTGGGTTTCTTGCTGGTTCTTCCCAGGACAGAGGTTTTTTTTTCGAACCAGTGGTAATTAAACAAAAGAGTGACTTTCAATAAGTATTATTTATAATCTATATTGAATAAATAAGTTTCTGTTTCTATCTGGTACCCATTCAAGGAAGATATTAAATGAATTAGATGTTTATTAGATGAACAGTATAAACTGTTGATTATGGGTTCCAAATAAGTCCCACAGTCTCGCCATTCTAAAGTCGGTAAGTTGTAATCGCCAACGATTATAAAATCATTGACATCTGTATCTTGCATTACACGTGAGATTACATCAAAATGTGGAATATAGACATCTGATCCTAAGTTTGGTGGAATATATGCCGCGCTTACCACGCAGCAATAATCCCGCGATCTCAACTCGACAATAATATGATCGATGAGCGCGAGGAGGTTGCGGCGGTGGCGCGGGCAGACGGTGCGGCGGCGATCTCACGACTAACCGCAACCAGCACGCCCCCGCCATTGTACTTACCACTGCCCGCCCGGTCCCTGTCACAACGAAATACTCGATACCGCGTATCTATAAATTCGCTGTCGGATATATCACCGTGCAGCCAGGTCTCTGTTAGGGTAATAATAACGTAGGTATTGGCCAGGACATTCATGTAAAGTGTGTGTAGTTTTGTTCTTAGGCCACGACAGTTTTGATTGTAAACAGATAACATGCTTTTATTCATTTTGAGAAAGTTCGATGTGTAAAAAATAGTAGTAAAATTGTATTAATGTGTAAATAGTAGGTACTTATTGCTGTCCTGTACTGACCGTATCGAGGTGTAATAGTTGTTGTAGAATAATTTAATTTGTCATAATAATTAAAATGAAATGGATTGAATAACAATTTATAGGTAAGCTTTATATACGTTTGAGCCCAGCAGACTTCTATTCTGTGCGAAAAGGTATTTTGAACGCTGAGATAAAATGATTTAAAAATATTTTGCTATGTTTTAATGTCCTAGTAAGCCTTGGATATGTATATTTAAAATTATTATTATCAAAAATAAAATCATAGTGCCTAGTATTTAACGTAGGTGATAAATAGTTAGAAAAATATAAGTAAAACAGGTGTATCAACGTCCCACAAGTAAACAACCGAAATTTTATCTCATATTTAAGAAACATATTATTCACAGTATACATTGTGAAGGCTATACACTGCGCAGTAATCATCCCTAGAGTAAACAAACTATACAAACAACTTATACTACTACAAAATCTGTCACTTAATTTTAGCAATGTCCTCCACGCTCCGTATAGCGATAACCTTGGACGTGTCCGATTTTCGTGCCAGGATTGTACCGTGGTTGACCCAAACATATCGAAAAGCTTGCTTTTTCGCCATCTCCCTGGTTTGCCGAAATAGCAGTTTGTTGTTAATTGTGAGGTGCTCGTTGACGTAAATAGTGGACGACGGCCCAGTTATGCATAACTTGGTCGAGTCCAGTCCCTTGGTCGATCGACAAGCCGAAATAACATTATCACGTAGCATTCTGTTAGTAAGTTTGACAATAACATTCTTCGAGCGATTGTTTTTCGGGTTTGCGTGAGGGACGCGATGTACTGCGACAATGTCGGACAGGCGTACTGGGCATGCAATTACGTCACCTAGTTTTTCTACTATACTCACAAGATTTTCATTGCGCCTTTCGGGTAAGTTGCAGATTTCGATATTGCACTGCCTGGCGTTTTGTTCCATGGCAAATATTTTGTGTTCCAGCGATTTTATTTGCGACACCTGCTCAAGAGAGCACGTCATTTTATCTTCAACCGTCTTGAGGCGGTTGTCAAAAGAATCTTGATGCTCGGCTGAGTAATTAAGCGATTTTTCCAGTTCACTAAGCCTAGTATTAGTCTCCTTTAAGGATTTGTTGAGGTTTACGTTGTCTGCGCTAAGCTTCATCATGTTCGCATTAATTTCACTTAGTACACCTGATATTTTTGTCAACTCCTTAGAGAAAGATGAACTAACCGCAATCGCAATATTTTCAGTGATTTTAGCATCCTAAATTGACAATTGCTTATTGAATTTATCTTCAAGGCTGGCCATGTCGTAGCAGTCCGGTTGTTTACGCTTGCGCGTGTTTATAAATGAGATTTGCTCGCTGTCAACCGATGAAACTATGTTGGAGTCCGAAGGAAACTTGTTTGGTGGCGAGTGTTGTAAAGCCATTGTGTAGGTTCAGAGCCGTTCGGTGTCCCACCCAAGTGCGAGGGAGTAAAAAAATATGTATCTGTCCCTTAGCTCAGAAGTGAGGTACGAGGTATCCCTGCTGCGACGGCCGATAGATGCGGTGCAAGAACGGAAGGGCAAGTATGCAGTATGCACACATGACTAACGCACTAAAGAGTTACTAAAGTTAGTACAAATATGAACATTTATACCGTGATTCTACTCAAATTAAGTTTGTAAAAACAGTAGCACTACCACTCTCAATGCTAGCTCAACGACGAGTGAATTTACCATGGTGATTTGGCATAAGTAACTGAATAATAAAAAAAAGATTTGATAGATGTCACCAAAACAAAATGGTCGCCAAGGGCCGCCAAAATCTACCCGCGCCAATTGAAAACCTTTTATAAAAAAGACAAACCGTCCACCCCTAAGTGAATGTTGGGGACCATAAGCCCATACATCTATACTCAATAAAGAATCAACATACAGATGCACTGTCACACATGGGAGCTAAGATAGAATGCCCTTGTTACCAGAAAAATGATGTGTCATGGTTTTTAACATTATTTAAACAAGTTTCATACTGTTTGAATTGCAGTCAGGTCAAGAATAGTTAGAAGAGTAGGTATTTGCAAATAGCCAAGTACTATAAAGGACCCGGGTCCTGGGTTCGAATCTGTTCAGTCGGAGCTTACGATTGGGCCAAAAAATAAGTTGTAATATTAATATCATAACATTTACATCAGGCACGGGTAACAAGAAGTCATACAGTCACTCGATAGCGATACGAAGTCAATACCATAGAAAATCTACATATACGGGTACGGCGATGCGAAATCGATATGAAAGGTTTGATCGAGTTAAGTAATGTGAACTTATGTTAATTTGCTATTTTAAATAAACTGTACTATTATTACTTTTACTGGTCGTTACGAACGATGTTTCAAGGGGTCAGTCAACTCAAAACCTGCGGGTTATCTGTTGCCTAGGTTAATAGACCCAAAATAAAACATTAAATACTAAACATAATAAACAAATTGAGATAGTGTTTAGAATTTCCGGTATAAAAAGTTAAATATTATGTATATCGATAAACTGGGTTGCATTTTTTTATTAATAACTAGCTTTTACTCATGACTTCGTTCGCGTAGAACTTAATAATACCTACATATCTCATAATACCTATAATAGATGTCTTTGGGTATGTAGTTTAATAATCGAAAAACCACTTCAAACTCAGTTTTTTTTGCTATTATTTCATCTTTGTCTTGCATCTTTAATCGAAAGTTTGTCGACCAAGATGGCGATATATTGAAAATGGGCCAAATTAAGAGTACCCTTAAACCGACGAGCATCTATGCGTAGGTATATGGATGTAAAGGAGAGGGGCGAGAGAGGTGTGTCAGGATCGTGCCAAATGGAAGTCCGTAGTTATTGCCTACCCTTTGACAGGCGTGAGTGTTTATGTATTTATGTATGTAATGTAATATTCTAGTTTTCCTTTACTCTTTCAACGCTCACCTTAGCCTGCACAGCAAATTTTGCCTCTCTAGGACTACGGAAAGGATATAACTTAAATTGAAAATTAAAAAAAAAACCAACAAAAAGGGCTGATGATCTTCAAACGGCTGTAAATATTTTCTTGAATCATAGCTACGAACACTCTCAAGCCAACTTTCAAACAGAAAAAAACTAAATCTAAATCGATTCATCCGTTTTCCGTTTGGGAGCTACGATGCCACAGACATACACACAGATTATACAAACGTTAAACATATAACAGCCCTCTATTTGCATCGGGGGTTAAACATTGTGTAATTTAGAACTATGAAAGTTTGTAGAGGAGATATACCAAATTTCAGATTTTTATTTTTACTGGTAGTCAAAGCTTTTTGAGGATCACTAGTGGGTGATGATTTTAACAATGTTTATTTTCTTTCTTAATCTATGAAGTATTTTAAATAGTTTCCCACCTACGTATAAATCTAGTTTTAAAGTGAAATTCCACAAAGGGATCTTCCTCGTAAACTGTATAATTTCGTGTAACTAGACGATTTAGGTAAGCATTGATCAGTCATTTTGTTAACGTAGGCACAGAATAAATAATAGTACTAAACGTAGGGTAAATTGAGCTTTTTAATTATTACTTTTGGTTCGATCTACGCAGAATGAACTTACTGTATCTTGAAGTTTTGCAGTGGTATGCTTGGGTTTAGTTTTAATTTTATTAATTACAGGATCCCAAGCAGGTGATAGTACCCAACCTCCGGTAAAACTATAGACATCCGGTAATCACGTACGGGGGTGGGAGGGGGAGGGTTCAGGGGAAGTAATCAGAGGGTTAATGATAGTAGTAAATGAAACAATGTAATGTGAATTGTTATAATTTTTGTTTTCTGAAAAACCTCTTAACTGCTCTCCACTGCGACTCAATTCGTTGTGTATGATTCCCATCTTCAGTCACAAATGGATTGTCTGGGTCCTAATAAAACTTTATTATGGGTGACGTTTCATTATATGCAATTTTTGTTTGTGAAATTTATTTTTATCGTAATTAATTCAAAACACATTTGCGAAATCCAAAAACAGTATAAAAGGTTCAAGCTTAACCCTGACAAAACTCCTAAACTGAAAACATAAATAAAATCAAGTACTCTACGTTTACTTCATAATACTAGACCAAATTGACATATTTGCGTTTCGTTATACGCAATTTTTAGTGAAATTTATTTTTATTGTAATTATTTCCGACATTCAAAAACAATGTAAAAGATTCAAGCTTAACCCTGACAAGCCTCCTAAACTGAAAACATAATTAAAATCAAGTACCGGACGTCTATAGCCAACCCTAGCCTTCTCTATTGAAATTAGGATGTTTTTTTTTAAATTTCAATAGCCTCATGTATCATCCTGGGCGGGAATCAATGTTCTTTCGCGACGATTTGTGGTCTATTAAATCGGATGTAATGGCGGGGGCCGTCTAGGATATGATCACAAACTGCAGACTTCCCGGAGCGTTGGTGTTTCACGTCAGCTATATGTTCTTTTACGTAGGATTTTTATATATTTCACAATCAAATTTGTACACTCCTGCATCTTGTAGAGGGATATTACACTTTACGGATGGTAAGAACTGACTAATCTACTTCGGCGGCCTGTAGAATGTTCTAATAGAAGCTCGCTTCAAGATGTAGCTAATCTTGTCTGCGACACCCGATGACCTCTGAGATATGGTAGTAGAGCAGGTACACGCTCGACTGTGGCTAGCTTCACTCGGTCACTACACACACACACACACACACACACACACACACACACACACACACACACACACACACACACACACACACACACACATGTACAACAGCTTAGAGTAAATTACATGCATAGTATATATACATAGTACTATACAGATAACCTGACGCATCAAAGCGTCAGTGTTAGTGTGAAAAAAGAGACGATACCAAACAACATATGCTTGTTAAAACGTAGTGGTTTTAAACTCTTTGCTTGTTTACTTATAACATCGCTAATTCTCACGTTATAATTTAATTTACACAAAGATTGAGAAAACCCACACCGTTCTATCTTGTGCCTAGTTTTGCGTTGCAGTCTCCCATTAACACCGTATAGTGGGTTTTGGAGGAATGTATGTTGAGATATCTTCACACATTTCCTTCACCTCCTCATCGGGTTGTGCCGAGGTTGGTGCGTAAACCTGTATGACCTTCACCGAATACCCTGAGTGTACGCAACCCTCGTCGACACACTCCCAATCTTTACAATGTTGATAACGAGAGACTTGGGGACGATGAATCCGACACCTCCTTGGGACAGATGGTCGCTCTCCCGGTGATAGAACAAGTTGCCGGATTCGGGGATTACAGTGTCCTCCCCTCTTCGGACCTCAGATACCTAATCCTATAATATCCCAGTGCAACTTGTCTATCTCTTCTTCCAGCTCCAGCTTCTTGTCAATCCTCAGTCGCCACCGCAGCCAGAAATAGCGGGGCCGCCGGGACTGAGGGCCGTCTCTTTGTAACAACTCGGCAACTATAGCAATATACCCATATTGTTATAGTTGCCATGGATGCCATGCGTGGTTGGCAACCGCAGTTTGTTATTGTCGTTTTTCTGGTATCAGAAAAATACTGCTGCCCATTTCTTGCTGCAGTTTCCCTCTGTCGCCTCTTACGACACCCACGGGATAATATGGAGTAGTGGATATTCCTACACCGCCACTACACGGTGAACGGTGTATGCATTGATGTGGCATTCCGAACATTCACTATGTTCAAATGAACTGTACTGCAATCCGTTCACCTTTAGTGTCATTTAGTGTGGCTTCAATATTCATAGAGTGTGGAGCTGCGCTAATAATACGAGATTTCAAATTAAAGTTTAAACCTGAACGTAAATAATAATTCAGTAGTCAAATAAGTAAAATTATTTGTTGTTCAAGTGAATAAATAGGTAATAATATTACAATAGAAAAAATTAATTTCTTCATTTATATGTCATGCTATCTACAATCATAGACTAAAATCTACTATCACATTTTTTGTTTGGAATAGCTTCTCTAGTACGTAGTACACAGAACTCAATGCTTATATATTACTAGCGTAATGTAGTTGTTTAATTTATGAGTAACGAAAAACGTTCAGTGTACCCCACGTAATATACATATTTACGTTGTTATTTATAGCTTTATCAAGAGTGTCGTAATATTTTAAAATTCCTGCAAGCACGCCTTAAATGTTTACTACTCAACTCAATATGTACAAATCTCAGCTTAGAGTAATTACATACATAGCATAGAATACTTTTACTCCTAGCGGAGAATACATAGTATGCAAATAACCTGACACATTAAAGCGTCAGTGTCAGTGTCAAAAAAGAGACGTCACCAAACAACATCTGTTTGTTTAAAACGTAGTTATTTTAAACTATTTGCTTGTTTACTTATAACATCACTGATCTCAAGTTATAATTTAATTTACATAAATATTGAGAAAAAATTATTTCTCAATATAATAAAAAATATAGGGCTGTGGTGGAAAATAACGAGGCCGATGGCGCGTCTTAAAAGGATAGTAGGTAACTGAAAAGGATTGGAGGTCACCCCTATATAAATGTTTAATAAACGATTTCAAAATAAACGATGGTGTATTTGGCTTTCTCATAGTTGCCCCTTACGAAAGCCATACGAGCTGTTGAATTTTTTACACTTATATTCCGCTTAAATATAGCACTTTTGCATTTGCAACAAATTAACCGTTTCAATAGCAATATAGAGTCCGTCGCGCTGCTGCTGACAGTTGGGTAACTCTTTAGCTGCCTCATCACGTATTGGCGGACATCACAACATGTCATCATTAAAAAAAATTAGGAATACAAAATAAAACACTTCTCGAAAATATAATAAAAACTTTAAATTTATTGAGATTTTGTAATAGGTACATAACAGGCAGGTAACATTAACTTATCAATAAATACACCTCATTAGAAACGCGTAACTTCGTTTTCCTTAGCCTTTAGTCCATTTGCTTGGAAGTCTTCGATGACCTCATTCCGTCGCAGGATGAACAGTGTTCTGAAAAAAAGAGATGTAAATGTAATGGTTATTTCACTGAGTTTTTCTTCCACATATAGCAACGAATCCGGCACTATAATAGGTCTATATTAGGCTTTGTATGGGCCTCCTAACGTACAGGTAGTACGCTACAGACATGAAAATTGGGTTTACAGTATCTGCAACCATTTAGCAACCTTGTCACTGTTCGCGATTTGTGATTTCACCATCTTTCTCAAGCCAATGAGGGCATCCACGAATTTTTCTGCCACCAGGGCGGCGCCACTTAAAATTAGGAATAATATTTGACAGATTTCATAGCGGTGAAGTTAATTTGTTATAAAAATGTAAAGATTAATGTTTCTTTCTGTACCTTTAGTGATATTTTATATTGATTAGATTAAAAATAAGTATGTAGACGTTCATTTGCCAGGAACAGGCCTGAAATTTCTGCATTGATTTTAGAGCAGGGAAAAGTCACCCGCGCTGTTTCTTACATTTTTTGTCAGAGAATGAAGTAATTTAGTAAGTATATTTTACGTGGTTGAGTTATGCTGCAGCTATCTTATGGCTGTGGTACGAATGGGACGGCTTGACCGCGGAAGGGCCACGCTCTCACAAAATACCAGCGTAAAATAGCAGCTCAATGCTGCTGTGTTTCGTATGGTGAGTGTAGAGAACCGGAGACCCTTTTACTGGATACGAGGCATTCCATCTTAGTCCGCAGGGGTGACAACGTAACTGCATTTTGGTTTTTAATCGAAGATAGATGTATAGGTATGTCTATGGACCACAGCATTCACTTACCATCAGGTGGGCTGTGCCCTCGTTTGTCACCCTAATACTATAAAAAAAATTCTGTCTGCAAAAATGAGTGAATCTAACGAAGAAATTCGATACATTCTGAAGTTTTATTACAAAAAAGGGAATAATGCGACTCAAACCGCGAAAAAAATTTGTGACGTTTATGCACCCAATGCAGTGTCAGTAAGAGTAGCAGAAAGTTGGTTCAAGCGTTTCAGTCCGGGAATTTTGATGTCAAAGATGCAGCTCGCTCTGGTCGCCCTCATACGGATAAAGTCGATGCCATTTATGAAAAAGTGGAGCAAGATCGGCATATTAGTAGTTACGACATAACCGAGGAATTGAGGATTGACCACAAAACAGTTTTGACCCATTTGAAAAAGTCTGGCTATACAAAAAAGCTCGATATTTGGGTACCACACGAGCTTACTGAAAGAAACCTAATGAATCGTGTACTTATTTGCGTTTCTCTATTGAAACGTAATGAAACCGAACCATTTTTGAATAGATTGATCACTGGTGATGAAAAGTGGATCACCTACGACAAGAGCGTGCGAAAAAGATGATGGTCAACGATGGTAGTCAAGCTCCACAGACTGTAGCGAAACCCGGATTAACACGCAATAAGGTGATGCAATAATGTGGGATTGGAAGGGCATCGTTTATTATGAGCTTTTACCGGCGGGTAAAACCATCGATTCGGATCTCTACTGCCAACAATTAATGAGATTCAAGCAAGAAATTGAGGAAAAACGGCCCGAATTGATCAACAAAAAAGAAGCGGTCTTTCATCATGATAACGCCAGACATCTTTGGCCACTCAGCAAAAATTGAGAGAGCTTGGTTGGGAAGTGTTAATGCATCCACCGTATAGTCCTGACCTTGCACCCTCAGATTTTCACCTGTTTCGGTCTCTTCAGAATTCTTTGTGTGTTAAGTTAACATCAAGAGAGGACTGTTAAAACTACTTGTCGCATATTTTTTGATCAAAAATCCCAAGATTTCTACAGCATTATGTCACTACCTACAAGATGTCAAGTTATCGAACGAAATGGCACATATATATATAAATGTAATTAAACTTTTAAAAAAATGTCTTGAATTTTATATACAAATAAAATAAGAAGAACTTTTCCCCCGACCTATTATGTGCAGAGGAAACTGATATCACCGTGCTAAGTTCATGAGCATCCCAGAGCAGAATACAGTCTTCCTTCATTTCTGAGAGTGTACATAACAGGACATAAACCAGAACACTGCGACCTGCGCGTATTGGCGGATATCATTTCTGATTTTATTTTATTATTTCTTGGGAATTATGCAAGTTGAGCATTACGGTTTCCTTTACCGCAGAGTACGGCTATTTTTTTTTAAATTTAATACATGGAGTGTTATATTATATCAGCCAGTTATTAGGTTTTACTGTCAAGAAAATCTCAGTAGCAGCCCGTTAGGAAGTTGGAGGCGTTTTACCCCCGTGCACGTAAAGCGTGGTCGTTGACCCTCTGCCTAATCTCTCCCTGGTCGTGTAGGATTGCCGCCCCATCGAACCATGAGAGTGAGGGAGTTGTGTTTGCGCATACACTTTTGCATTATAATTTTGTCCTGCGCAGATGGCTATTCTCCATTGAGACTGGCAGCTGTGACCGAAATTCGTTCTGGAGGATAATAATAACGTAGCTTACACGTACTAATAACGTACTCATATTGATAAGCGAGGTATGCTGCGATATAACACGGTCAAAGTAACGTCTGACCCGCATATACAAGTAATAACACGGTGGAAGCCAGTGGAAGTTAGAATATAACATACCGTCTAGGCCAAACGATATTACTGTAATATTACCATTACAGTATTACGAAAATTCGCTGCTGAACATAGCTCTCCCTCATAGATTACCTCATAGAGGGGATATTTACTTTAGTTGCCAGGCTTGGCTAGCGGGTTGGCAGCCATAATTTTTTTTATTGAGCTGTTGTCAGGAATATGCTGCTGCCCATCTGTTTTTGTTTTCCTTTGTCGCCTCTTGCGATACCCACGGAATGATATGACGTAGTGGATATTCTTACACCGCCACTACCTACATGGTATCTACGGCCCTAAAGCATATTGTGTGGTCAAAAGTTAATAACTAAACTCATTGGCTTTGCATTTTCTTGAGTAATAGCTTTATTTTTGAATTCATTGTCGTTATAATATTTTAGTAGTTGTAATATACAAATGTAGTCTGTGTTTTTGATCGGTTAGTATCCTAATTAGATTTGGCCTAGAATTAATTTATGTATTAATTTTATTTACGTTTTTCAGACGACGTAATTAGTGTATATGTGATAAAAACTATTGTTTTTCTCCAAGTTTTTTTTTAATATCATTTAGGATTTTTGCGTCGACCTTGTGAACAGGTTTTGATAGTGGAGGCTGGTCTGCTCAGGTTTATAATTCACTTAATTTTTTTAAAACGTTATTTTTGAATAATTTGACATAGATAATGCTTCAAGTGCCTATGGATCTATTCTTTTTCGTTTTTGATAATATTTTTTTTATCTTTGGCCTTTAATAAAGTGGCTAAAAAAGGTATCTCCCATTGGAGTAATATGTAAGTATGTAAATACATTATACTTTAATTATGTATGCAAAGTTTCGGCGTTTCGTCTTTTTCTTTAGAATAAGGGCATATGAATATATTTCGGCATTGGATTCGCATGTAAGCCGTGGTCGTTTTAAAACCTTCTTTTGTAGTATAGGGTGACAAACGAGCACATGGTCCACCTGATGGTAAGTGGATGCTGTGGACAATAGACATGTACAAACATCTATCTTCGATTAAGAATCAAAATGCATATTAAATGCATATGCGTTGTCACTCCTGAGAAATAAGGTTGAAAGCCTCGATTCCATTAAAAATGTCTTTGGTTCTTTGCTATCACTATACAAAACACATCAGCATTAGGCTGCTATTTTTTTTATTATATAACAGTATATTATTTATTATTAGTAACAGGCACTCCGTTACAATTTCTTAATTAGCTCGAAACCATTGGGAATGCAGATAGACACTCACAACACAGTGAAACCCAAAACGTTTTTGCATTAAAATCCAGAACTCGCCAATTGACAGGTATTCTAACCACTAGCATTCACGCGTTCTTCATTAAAAAAAAAGATCACGGCACAATCTATCGCAGTGTTAAGCGTTTGGCTGCGATGCTGAGGATAGCGGTTTCTTTTCCCGGACCGGATAACTATTAGGTATGGCCTGATAATATTGTTTCGATTACATATGTTCGTCTTAGTTATATATTTAAGACGTCTACACGACAAAGGAAGAAATTTCTGCAGTGTGGCGTACGTTTTTTTTTGAATGCAATGCAATGGGTAAATGAAAAAAAACTTTTTTCATTAAACCTATGCCTTCTTCATTTAAAACAATAAAAAATGTAATAACAAGGATTTATACCTTAACAGCAAAATAATGCTTAATCTGTCAAGTCTTTGAAGTTCACATGAGGCAGTCCATGGTCACCTTTGTAGAAAGCTCCAAAGAGTATGTTAATATTTAGAAAGGACCCCTCAAAACCAAAGAGTATATAATCACTACCTTTAGTCAGAACCATAGTTAAGAGTGCTCAGAACAATACTTTTTTTAAATGTTATTTATAACAATTATACAACTATAATTTTATTAGAATTTGTTTTGTTACTAAATTACGCTTTCTAAATTAAGAGAATTTACTTCAAATGACGAGGTTCCACTTTTACCTACGCGTTGCGTTTACTTCACATACTTTAGTCTATTTTCTTCGCTGCGTGAGTGTAAGAGGCAAATATAAATTTAAAAAAAATTAAGTGGGTACAAAAAAAAGTTTGTTGTTAGATTTTTATATAAAAGGTAAATATTTTTAATTACACTGTTTTTAAAAGTTATTTGCTTATATTTTGCTTCGTAACAATTTTATACACTTTATAAAATTTCCATTTCAAATACTGTGTCGTTCGCGTATCTCTTTAATAGTCAGAATTAACTGAAAATTAAATATAAAGTGTGAGTTATCACTATAAATCATGTAAAAAACACAAACTTTCATATTACACAAAGTTTAATATGCGAAAATTACGTTTTATGTTATAATTTCGATATACAGTGAACATTATGGCGAAGTTGTTTTCAACAATAATCAAAAATTAAAAAAGTTGTGCAACCGACTTCAATATAAATTATTAGGAATAACTCAAAAACTATTAGTTAGACCTTGATCAAATTTATATGGGACCACATGAAAAGCACCAGCTTTCAAATAAAAAAGAATCATCGAAATCGGTTCACCCAGAAAGAAGTTATGAGGTAACATACATAAAAAAAACACAGTCGAATTGAGTACATCCTCCTGTTTGAAGTCGGTAGAAAAATGGCATTGGTCAAAGCGTAATAAAGTATATGCCTATGATTTTTACTTATTTTTTATTTTTTAGAGGCTCCTATTGAGTATATCGATATAATTATATTATATATTTCTTTTCTTTATGAAAATCGAGTGTTTCTATGTCCTATATAGATATTGAATTTTAACATATGGGGTGGGGGCGGGGGATGGATTCGTCAGATTTTCCTTAGTTGTAAGTGACATAAAATTTGATTTTTTCTTTTCAATAAACTTTTTGGTTTTGTTGTTTATTACTGTTTTATTCATTGAACTTGTTTACGCAACTTTTGTTTAATAAATTGTCCTGATTTATTACCCTCTGTCGCCTCTAAACATGAGTGATAAATAACATCACGGTGAAAAAGTTCCAAAATAACGTTGTTCCTTCGCGCCGCCACCATACTATTTTCTCCATTACTCCTGTCACTGATTTAACCAAACAAAATGAACTACGCCTCTACACGGTAATTGATGATTTTTCAAAATATTTCATTTATCGACAAATCGTCTTGCAATCGTCGTTACTCTAGCGCTCGCTTGACCTTCATACAAATAATTCGATATTTTAATTGTTGATATTTTTTTTATTTTCGGATAAGAACATAGTAATGACTCTAAGTTATATTTACCATAATTTAAAAAAAAATGTCTTTGGCCTGACCTACTATACTCTTTGGCTTGACCATAGTTCTACTAAGTTTGTCCAATAAAATGTCAAGGTCTGAGGTTAATTTGAATTTAATAAATTTTTCATTGGTTATTAGACGGGTTTTTATGTTTTAGGTAAAAATATACATTCATTATAGCCTAATTATTCTATTCACGTTAATCTTAAAATGTCATTATGAATTTATAGCTCTAAAATCGATTTTGTACCGCATCTTCTATTTTATATTTAAATACGTTGGCACTTATATTAGTAAAATAAAGTTACAACCTTTAAAGGTTCCACTGCTGCGTATAGGCCACCCCACAATTCTGAGAGAGTTATAGAGCGATTAGTACGTTGCGCTGCTACAGCGCGTGGTGGCGGATCTTACATGTCACATCGATTCTCCTCCACTACATCTTCATGCAGCTCATACGAGCAATGCGCGAGCGTTGAATTGTTCAATAACCTCGACTTACACTTAAACGCGTTGTCCTACTCTACACACCAGACTATTAAATACGTAAATCTTATTTACCTATAACTTATACAATAGGTTCAAAAACTGTGTGTCTATGACACGTAAATAGCATAATCAAGACAACTCAAGGCTGTTCTAAGTTGCGACATAGTTTAGACCGGTTGTGGCTATACAGATGTCATCAATAAATGATACAATACATGCTAATCTGCTAAGAGTTTCGTTATTTAGTTTTTGAAATATTTCCGGTAGGCACCTTTGGTCCAAAAGGCTTCTTTGAATATATTGCAAAAACTTGCTTGTATTAGCCGTAAGTGGATGCTAAGCTGTATCTAACATGCAAATAAGACGATTTTTGAGGTTGAATTTCATTGGCTACCACTTAGTTCTATAAGTACCATCCGATATGCGGCAAAGAATAATAAGAACAGTAATTGTAATGTAGTAAATTTAATGGATATAGGAGTAACGACGGCACAGGAAGTATATAATACCATAATCAAACTCGACGACACTATAGCGATAATTATTAAATTACTGTTAATTTTTCTTTCCTGTCCTTATGCCAAGTTATTTGGGGTCGGCATAGCATGTCTTCCTCTTCCATTCTCCTTTATTAGCAGTCTTTTTTTTTATAGGATAAGGGCACACAGTCCACCTGATGGTAAGTGGTTGCTGTGACCCATAGACATCTACATCTATCCTCAGAGGATTGCATGTGAAAGTAATAAAAAGATCAGGCCGGCCGTAATTCCTAACATAGGTCATAGCGTCCTGTGTTCTTTCGTACATGTCTATGTATATCCCCCCGTAAAAGATGATGGAAGGACAACCATTTGTCCTAGTTGGTTGTCTTCTGCGTCTTGTCGTCCCATACTCTTTTAGTAGCCGACCACCCAACGCTTAAGCATCTTCTATTACCGAAAGGCATTTGTTAAATACCACATCTGTTATGTGCTCTACATCCACATCTCCTTGTCTTTCTAATTGCCTTTTAATATCTTCAGATAGGTATTCTTTGAATTTCTCCCAAAGGCTTAAAGGGTCTGATACTTTGCACAACACTTAAATAATCGTAAAAAGATCCCGAATCATTTGCGGTGATTGGCAAAGTGCTGCCTCTTTCATTGCTGCGAACAAATGCTGATAATCTTCAAGCAAGGCAAGAGCTTTGCACGCTGATTGGAACGTGGAATATACCTGACCATCTACAGTTTTTAACGCTTCAAAGGAAATTGGGCACTGGATCTCATGAAGAAGCATGCGAAGGTGATATCATTCTGTATTGTTCGGATGCACAGTATAAACCCTGCCCAGAACGTGCTCTTTTTTTACCCCTGGCCAGCCTTCAAAGTTTGCTCCTCTCTTTCTCCTTTGGAACTTTCTTTTATTCCAAACGTAGTATGCAGGTACTTCTAGGTAGAGCATTGATTTTGCAAAGTTATCCACTTTACACAAATCGAAAAAGGATAGGAGTGTGATTCTTGGAGTACTATTCATTCTTTCACTCAGATTTTGCTCAATAAAATAAACCCTTTGCCCATTTTCCAAATGAACAGCGAGGTGGACTACGGGAGGGAAACGCTCATGAATGGGAAATTCAAGGATTCGCCATACTGCCTCTGATGAACTTTTATATCTTCCATTGTAGTTTTAACTTCATCCTTCTCATTCTCTAAAGCAAACGATGCCTGGTCTGAACCTTTATTTACGTATTTACAGACGTATTTTATTGATTTCACAGAATGACAATATTCCACATTTAAGTGAGCGTTAAATGTTTTAATAATACTGGATTATAAGGGACTACCTGCCATTATCTATAGTTATGCCTTGATATCAACAGAGAACCCACCGTCATCTAGTAAATCTCTTGTACTGCGGATAACTGTCTCCACCAGTTTGAGTTTCCCTACGAGAGCCCTGGTATCGTTTACTGCATGTTATCTTCATGGTGATTTTCGATTTAAAACCACATGGACCATGTATTTGTGAAGCCATAAAAGAATATGAATATGTGACCTCTCTTTTGCCATTGAGGACATATATATCGCACCCCTAAATGTTTTGCCCTTTGTCAATAAGCTCATGATCTTTTTCACCTTTAGTCGAAACACCCTCAAAGTTATATCGTGTCTATCATGAGATTGTTGTTCTTGAAGCAATGGCTTTTTTATCTCGTCACAGCGAGGATTGCATGTGAAAGTGATAAAAAGATCAGGCCGGCCGTAATTCCTAACATAGGTCATAGCGTCCTGTGTTCTTTCGTGCATATAACTAGGTCCCCCCGTAAAAGATGATGGAAGGACAACCATTTGTCCTAGTTGGTTGGCTTCTGCGTCTTGTCGTCCAATAGCATCTTTTAAATGGATGTAATTATCAGCACGTAATTTGGCTTGATTATTTTTGATATAATTTAATCTCTCTGTTTCTATTTTGGCGTATTCATCCACCAAATTTAGACTAAAAAGGGCACGATAGTTGACTAAATAGTTATCTTCTTCTTCTTTAATCATTATTCTATACGAATAGAAACTTGCAGAAGAGACAGTTTTATTAAGCGGCAACTTAGTTGTGGGATCGCGTTGTGATATGTTGATTGAATACCCATCATCCCCCCAGCAAAACATCAATGGATACTGTAACGCATCATATGCTCGATGTATCTCACTAATGAAGTGAATTACTTCGGCTCTCAAGGATGATGTCCCTTCGATCAAATTGTTGATCCACTAAAACTAAAGCCACTTCATTTGTAGTTGGTGCATTGTACCTACCTCTATGTTCTTCTGGTGGTTTTTTATCAGCATGTATGACAACTTTGTATGACTCTCGCACCCCCACAGGGGATGATGTTATGTATTTCCCGTCTGCTACGTTGGATTTTGAAATAGTTATTGTTTTCGTAATCAGCGACCCGATAAACCATAAAAACGATACCCATGTTGATTTTCATAATTTGTCACCCCTTTTCCACCTTTTGGGGGTTGAATTCTGAAACAGCCTGAATTACTTGTTTACTCATTTATTGATAGGAGTACTCCTGTGAAGTTTCGAATAAAATAGTTTAACT
Organism: Parnassius orleans; assembly: GCA_029286625.1. Lineage (NCBI taxonomy): Eukaryota > Metazoa > Arthropoda > Insecta > Lepidoptera > Papilionidae > Parnassius > Parnassius orleans. The sequence goes on along the minus strand of JAGSMP010000035.1, from coordinate 2,184,955 downwards.
AATCTTGTTTCCCCATACAAACTTTCAACCTTTCTTTCACCCCCTTAAGGGTTGAATTTTCAAAAACCCTAGGACACGTAATTGTTTATTTCTAATCGTTAACCTAAAAACAAAGTTTCAGGCATCTAGCTCTAAAAATGACGGACTTCCATACAAACTTTTAACCCCTTTTTCAAATGATCGATGGACATAGGCCTAGTTGGAAGCTTTACATATATAAACATATTTAAACACTCACGCCTGTCACCCAGAGGGGTAGGCAGAGACTACGGACTTCCATTTGGCACGATCCTGACATACCTCTCTCGCCTTCTTTACATCCATATACCTACGCATACATGCTCATCGGTTAAGGGTACTCTTAATTTGGCCCACTTTCAATATATCGCTAATTTGGTGGATAATCTCTTCCCGACTCTGCCGTTCACTTCTGCAACATAGATTTGCTTTGTCTCTCTTTCCTCGTTCATTCTTTCTACATGACCAAACCACCGAAGCATTCCTTTCTTAATCCTGGTCACAACATCATCTTGCAAACCACACTTTTCTCTTATCATACAATTTCTCACCCTGTCATTCAGGTTCAGCCCTAACATACTTCTTAATGTTTTCTTTAATTAAATAATAATAATAATTAACATAATTCTACCCTCATGTTTCATCTGCCACACCCAACTTTCACTACCATATTACATAAAAGTAGGGACCAACACAGCATTGTGAATTGCCATACGTGCCTATTTGACACATTCCGACTTTCCACAATAGAGTGTCTATATCCTTCTCATGTCTACCATTCCTGCTCAACCAACTTGGAAGCTTTTTCCAAATTAATATAGATATATTTATACTTATAACATGTCGTTTCATCACAGTATTGAATTCGGTCGAGTTAACGGTTTTTGCGCATCATCTTTGCGAAAAATGGACTGTAATATAGTTAAAGACAACAACATAGTATGTGAATGGGTATTCGCCTCAACAAATTTAAATGTATCAGAGCTTTTCCGAACATTTTATTTACTAGTAGTTAGCTAGCGTATCGTAGGTCTTATTTTTATATTTAATAGTAATTGATACTTATTATGTTTTTACAAACTTTGGCAAAACTGTAATTTTAAGAAAAAATAAAAAAGCAATCACTTATTAACATAATCTTATACTTAATTAAATAGATGATAATAATTACATTTTTTTTTAATTAAAATAAATTATATCAGGTGATACATTCATTCTACATTTATTAGATGGAAACGTGGTAAACAAGGTGTTTAAGCAATTTTATTCAAAACTTGCGATCCGCCCCGGCTTCGCACGGGTGATTTCTGGGTCTTGACAACAGCGCCACCTACCGGGTCCAATTGTGAATCGTTTAGATCATCCAGGGACCCATTCAAACACACACAAAAAATTTCATCGATATCGGTCCAGCCATTTTCGAGATTTTGCGAGACTAACGGAAAGCAATTGATTGTTATAGAGATAGATATCGTTATGCATTTCATCCTAGAAATTGCAAAAAATATCTATTAATTAAAATATATATTATTGGCAGTCCCATCTGGGTCTTGTGTTCATGAGGGACTTATAAAAAAACGAATGGGACAACTGTCTTACTTACCTAGCATGTCGTAAAACGCATCTAATGGGATATTGCGATTGTGATTGTGTTGGCGATGCTAGCCTACCATTTCTTTTGCATTTTTCCATTTAGTTCTAAATTTTTTGGCTAAATTTGGTCCAAGTATCTCGCTGCTCTTAGGACTCTATGTATTATTCCCTCGGAAATTACAGGCTTGATACTGTGTATGCATATACTATTGACAATGTTTATAAACTTTTTAATTTTTATAGTAATTAAGTAATAACGAAAACATTCTAGTTTCGTGTGTTAATAAAAATACAGGTAGTCAGACACGTTTGAGTTGCTTCTTTAACATTTAAAATGTTTAATTGTTACAAAATTCAAGGTGGGCAAAATTTTAAACTGGAATCTAGAATGCCTTCAAAATGTTTTTTGCATTAACTGAACATCCTTTATTTCTTACGTAACAGTATATTATGATATATATAATGTTGTAAGCAAATGCCTTTTTTTAAATAAATAGTTGACACTACTGTTATTGTTACAGCCTATTAACCATTTCGCTGTCCCGTATACTATATATATATGTAGGTCATTGCGGACAGTGAAAGTGTTAAAGTCCACTGCTGAACATAGGCCTCCCCTATAGATTGCCTCATAGGGGGGATATTTGCCATAGTTACCACGCTTGGCAAGGCAAACCGCAGTTTTTTATTTTTAGTCGTTATTAGGAAGACGCTGCTGCCTATATCCTGATTTGTTTCCCTCTGTTGCCTCTTACGACACCCACGGGATGATATGGAGTAGTGGATGTTCTTACACCGCCACTATACGGTACAGGGTAGTTGACACTAATGACTATAAAATTTTACTTTTAACGATCGCTCAAAACGAGTTTTATTCAATAAAAGTTATATGAGGATATGATATTATAGTTTTTTTTTTGTATTCTAAAAATGTTATTTCTGTATTGATAGTAGTACCCACCGTATGTATCTCTAAAAACATCCTTAAGAAAAATCTGAAAAATTAACTTTTAATAAAAATAAAAGCTGATTTCAAATAACTAAAAAGAAAACAAATTGTATTTTGAAGTTGGAGCTAAGATACAGTGTATAGAAGAATTAAAACCCCGACATTTCTCGACACTTTTCTAGAACTACGCTTAACCTTTATCGTCACCTTTATTATCACAAGGATTGTTTAGAATAATTTAAAGGAAAAAATCGTAAGTATAGAAAAACAGTTGTAATATGAGCTAAAATTATCAGAATTTAAACGGAATATTGGAATTTTTAATGTTATTTTGAAATTGCGATAAGTAGTCGAACCGTAGCCATAACGTGTGGTAACGGTGTGGAAAGAGATTCTGGAACTGTCAGCTATGGAAATGACAAAAAAATCTTATGGCTTCCGTTAGATGACGGTATAATCTATTTTTATGCCAGGCGTAAAAAAGACAGACCGGCGACAGGGAGCAGCATCGAAGGTGCGAGACGTCTGGAACTACGATAATCAATTCGCCTGCCAAGCGTGACGAATCAAACATATCAATACAACTGGAGAGTCATATCAAACTGTCCAACAGTGGACAGTTGGATACTGATGATGATGATGATCCTAATTTTAATTTAATACTGTTAGGAGTATCTCAAAACTCAAAATCTGGTCAATTTTCCGTTTTAGTTCAACTAGATTTTTAAAATTTAAAAAATACAGAAATAACATTTTTTGAATACAAAAAAAACTATGATACCATATTCTCATATAACTTTTAACGATCGGTCAAAACTCGTTTTGACCGATCGTTAAAAGTAAAGTTTAATAGTCATTAGTGTCAACTACCCTGTACCGTTTCATATTCTATTCTATTCTATTCTATCCTGCCAAGTGTAACGATTAAGCCAAATCCTCCGTATAACGGGAGAGGGCCTTGTTGATAAAGAAGAAAAAGTAACCGACCACGCTCGCAGAAAGTATTTATATCTATGATGTATAGAAATAAATAGTTTTCGTTGTCCAGGTAACACTCAAATTTTAGGCGCCTCTCTAAAAACTGTTTGGTTCATTATAGCCCTTAGGTAAACTTATTTGCGAAGTAGCCAACCAATAGAAGGCTGTATGAATACCTCGTTAGGTCTATATACTTTGTCAAGCTGATGAAGGATTCAGTTTTTGTCATTTCAGATCCTGGATATATATATTAATATACATTATATTTTGGGGTGATCGTGTTTACACGTTCATCAAGTGTAGGTACGTTAAGCATAAAGTTTTCGCTTAAGTTCAAAATATTTTTTATGGCAAGATATATATATATATATATATATATATATATATATATATATATATATATATATATATATATATATATATATCTACACTAATATTATAAAGAGGAAAACTTTGTTTGTTTGTTTGATTGTAATGAATAGGCTCATAAACTACTGGACCGATTTTAAAAATTCTTTCATCATTCGAAAGCTACATTATCCACGAGTAATATAGGCTATATTTAATTTTGAACAAAAATAGGGTTCCGTAAGATATTAGGGTTTTTCGTACACAAGGTGTAAAAAATCAACCAAAAAAGTTACTTATTTTGCGTACCCTGCCTAAACTGTTAAAGATAGGACCATAAAATGTTTTAAGTAATTGTAGATCTTATAAATATCTACAAAAAAGTCCGCGACTATACCTATCTATGTCGAGTGAGGCACAATAACCATTTTTTTATTGAAAAATCTTGATTTTTTTTTGGACTACATTTAAACGCGTTTATTTTACTCTAAATTATTTCATCACTAAGTACAGTTAATGTAGATAATATTTGGTTTTTGAATGATTAAAATTGGACGTTTGGTTCTGAAGTTATAGCGAAATTAAAATATTACGATTTCTGCTGCACGGCCCGTTGCGAAGTAGGCGTTACCAAGGCCCGGTGAGCGTGTGGGAGGGGGAGTTTAGATCTATGAGTAAGGTACCCGCGCGGCTCAGTCGCGCGGTCGGCTCCCTACGCAGCGGTCGTGCGTGAAGTCTAATAATTTTCGTGCGATTTTTTTTAGGTTACGTTCTTTAAACTACACCTACGCAAAAGTTCTTCTCAGAGCTAAACAACAGTTCTTCTTAGAGCTAAACAACAGTTCTTCTTAGAGCTAAACAACAGTTCTTCTTAGAGCTAAACAACAGTTCTTTTCAGGGCTAACCAACAGTTCTTTTCAGGGCTTACCAACAGTTCTTTTTAGAGCTAGAATATTACACGCTAATAACATTATCTTAAACATTTGAAAATGCCTAAGAGAGCCAGGTCTCAACTTTCTAAACATAGTTCTCAAGCACGGGCAGCAAAAATACGTCGTATGGGAGAATCTTGACCTGAACGTTCACAACGCCTTGCTGAACAAAATCAGAGAAACTCTCAGGTACGCGCACGAGAGTCGAGTGTCGAACGTTCACAACGCCTTGCAAAACAAAATCTGAGAACCTCTGAGTTACGTGCACGAGAGTCGAGGCTGGAGCGTTCCCAACGTCTTCATGAACAAAATGTAAGAACCTCTGACTTACGCGAACGAGAGTCGAGTGTCGAGCGTTCGCAACGCCTTGCCGTACAAAGCTTGAGAACCTCTGAGCTACGCGCTCAAGAGTCGAGGCTGGAGCGTTCCCAACGTCTTCATGAACAAAATGTAAGGACCTCTGACTTACGCGAACGAGTCGAGTGTCGAGCGTTCGCAACGCCTTGCCGTACAAAGCTTGAGAACCTCTGAGCTACGCGCTCAAGAGTCGAGCCTGGAGCGTTCCCAACGTCTTCATGAACAAAATATAAGGACCTCTCAGTTGCGCGAAAGAGAGTCGAGTGTCGAGCGTTTGCAGCGACTTAGAGCTCAGGCAGAGAGACAGCAGTTGTCCACAAATAGAGTTCGCAATCGAATTTTAGCTAACAGCAACAGACTGGCTTTCAGATATGATCCGCAGTTTGATTATGCACAACAAGCGTCCGTCCAAATCGGAGTCATGAATAAGATCTGCTCTAACTGCTCTGCCAAGAAATGGGCGGACGAACCTAATGGTATGTGCTGTGCTTCAGGTAAAGTTTGTCTTCCTAACCTGCAGAGCCGCCACAACCAATAAAAATCTTTTGACTAATAACCATCCATTATCTGGGCCTTTTTAACAAACATACGTAAATACAATAGTCTTTTCAAATGACTTCGTTTGGCGCAAAAGAAATCAGGAAGGAAATTTTATGCCCACTTTTAAAATTGAAGGACAAGTGTATCATCTAATTGGTAGCCTTTTACCACCATCAGGCCAAAACCCACAGTTCTTGCAAATATATTTTATTTCGGATGCAGACCAGTTATCGTTGCGATCAAGCATCGCACCAACCTTAAAAATGGATTTAATTCACGAATTACAGACCGCTTTAAATAATCATAACGTGTACATACGAAGTTTTAAACAAAACTTAGAACTTAACTCCTCAGATAATTTAAAGTTAATTATTCATTCAGATCGCACTCCACAGACAGCACACAGAGGCAGATATAATGCTCCTACTGTAAACGAGATAGCTGTTCTCTTGGTCGATGAAGACAAAGGTCCCAGGGATATAGTATTACACGGTAGAGACGGGCAGCTCAAAAGAGTTTCTGAGCTACATCGGTCCTATGATCCACTACAGTATCCTATAATGTTTGTGACAGGAGAAGACGGTTATTATTTGACTATCCCTCAGCAGGGTTCTGCGCGTAATAAAACTGTTTCGTGTATGCAATTTTATGCATTTAGATTAATGATTAGAACTAACTCTTTTAATCCGTTACATTATTACAGAGACTTATTTAGTCAATATTGTGTTGACATGATGGCGAAAATGATATCGGAAAGATTAAATTATATTTGTCGGAATCAACAAAGACTGAGGGCTGATGACTACATTCATCTCAGAGATGCCTTAAATCATGACGCAAATGTTGACCCATCAAATATCGGTCAACATGTCATATTGCCATCGTCATTTACGGGTTGTCCGCGTTTCATGCACGAGAAAACGCAGGACGCGATGACGTACGTTCGAAATTATGGTAGACCTGACTTATTTGTCACTTTTACATGTAACCCCGAATGGCCTGAAATAAAAGCCGAGCTGCTACCAGGACAACGGTCTTTCGACCGTCATGACATAATTTCACGTGTATTTCATTTAAAGATGAAGAAATTCATCAAATTATTTGTCAAACAACAGATATTCGGTAAAGTAAAATGTTATATGGCAAGTGTGGAGGCAAAAGCGCGGTTTACCTCATTGTCATTTGCTGTTCTGGCTAGAAACTAAAATACAACCAGATGAGATCGACAGTGTCATAGTTGTGGAGCTACCCGATCAACAAATTGATCCGGTACTACACGACATTATAACTAAAAATATGGTACATGGACCCTGCGGAGAACATAATTTAGCTGCACCATGCATGAAGAACGGTGTATGCACAAAAAAATACCCTCGCCGTTTCATGAACGATACCCAGACCGGAGAGGATGGGTATCCAGTTTATCGTAGGCGCGATACAGGAAATGGCGGTCGGAGCACTACGCTACAAATCAGGGCAACATGGTGACGATAGATAATAGGTGGATTGTTCCATACTCCCCGCTACTATGTAAGACTTTTAACGCTCATATAAACGTGGAGTATTGCCACTCTGTCCAAGCCATTAAATATATATAAGTATATAAATAAAGGTTCAGATCAGGCAACTTTTAGCCTTAGAAACCCACACGATGAGGTCGAAAACTATTTAAATGGCAGGTACATAAGCACATCTGAAGCTGTCTGGCGCTTATTTGAATTTCCCATTCACGAGCGGCATCCTACTGTAGTGCATTTAGCCGTTCATCTAGAGAACGGTCAAAGGTGTATTTTACACCAGGGACAGCTCATCAAGTTGTCCAAAACCCACGCAATATCACATTACTGGCATTTTTGCTCTCTGTAATGAAGATGAATTCATGAAAACTCTTCTGTATCATGAAGTCCCGCAATACTATACATGGGCAAATAATACATTCACTAGAAGGAAGCGTGGTGAAGATGTAGTTGGACATCCGGGGATAAAAAAGATGCCGCTTTAGGTAGAATCTACGGATACATCCATCCCAATCAGAGTGTTTTTATCTTAGATTCTACTGCACCACGTACGCGGTCCGACCTCATTTGCATACCTTAAAACTGTAAACGGTATTGTCAAAGAGACGTATCAAGCAGCTTGCCGTGACCGAGGTTTACTTGAAAACGATGATCATTGGGGTAACACTTTAAGCGAAGCTTCGTTATCACATTGTCCAAAAAACTAAGGAGTTGTTCGTAGTCATACTTTTATTTTGTCAACCATCGGAACCATTGAAGTGGGATACTTTCAAAGATCAGTTCTGTGAAGATATTAGACATCGTATCAGACAACAAAATCAGGATAACACTTCACCCTTCACTGAAGTCATTTATAATGAAGTATTAATTGAAATAGAAAACAAACTTCTAGAACTAAACGACAAAAATTTAAGTGATTTTGGATTACCTTCTCCCGTTCGTACCCAGAATAATACTATTGACACAATGGTACAACAGTATAACAGCAATGATCTAACAGCGTTTGTTAATGACAATGTGCCAAAATTAGTACCAGATCAAAGACATGCTTATGAGACTATTGTGGACAGCGTGAACAATAACATGGGAGATTATTTTTTGGACGCACCAGGAGGCACCGGAAAGACTTTTCTCGTAAATTTGATACTTGCTAAGATACGGCAATCAGGAAGATAGCGATTGCAGTTGCTTCGTCAGGAATTGCTGCAACTCTCTTGAACGAAGGAAAAACTGCTCACTCTACGTTTAAACTCCCGCTATCCGTATCTTTAGATCAACGGTCTACGTGCTCTATTCGGAAAAATGGGCCTCTGGTAAGTTGCTGCAAGACGCGTCGTTGGTAATATGGGATGAATGCACCATGAGTCATAGAGCTCATGTGGAGGCCGTGGACCGTACTTTAAAGACCTCCGAAGCTCTGCTAATGTCATGGGTGGTATCACTTTTGTATTTGCTGGAGATTTCGACAAACGCTTCCTGTCGTCAACAGAGGTACGCGAGCAGATATTATGGCATGTTAAAATCGTCTCACCTTTGGACATCTGTTCAACATTTGAATTTGCGTACTAATATGAGAGCTCATCTGCATGGAAATACGCATAGCAATTTTCCACAACAGCTGCTGAAACTGGGAGAAGGAATTTTTCCATCTTTAAATTTGGGCACCGATTATGCGGTTACTTTGGATGAGTCTCTAGGGCAAATAGTCTATAATTTAGATAGTCTGATAGATGCTATATCCTGACATCGAAAACTTACATCAAAATGATTTTCGTTGGCTGTGTTGTAGAGCAATAGTTTCTCCCAGGAATGAAACAGTCAACGAAATAAACAATTTAATTATGCAGAAAGTACCGAGTGAAGTTAAGTGCTATAAATCCATAGACACCGTCACTAACATCGAGGACGCAGTGCACTACCCCCAGGAATTTTTAAATTCTCTGAACCCCGCTGAGCTTCCACCTCATGAACTGTCGTTAAAAGTTGGCACGCCGATAATGCTTCTCAGAAATTTAAGACCCCCCAACATGTGTAATGGCACGAGACTTCTTATAAAGGAGCTAAAAGATAATTTAATAGTTGCGAAGATTATCACCGGCCCTGCAGCTGGTGAATTAGCTCATATACCAAGAATACCCATGATCCCTACTGATTTGCCTATACCCTTCAAAAGGCTCCAATTTCCAGTAAAATTTCTTTCGCACTCACGATAAACAAATCCCAGGGCCAAACATTCAAATTAGTAGGAATTGATTTACGAAAATAATGTTTTACGCATGGGCAACTTTACGTTGCCCTATCACGGGTCGGGGCTCCCGACCATCAGTATATTTTGTTACCAGAAAATAATATAACGTCAAATGTTGTGTATAGAGAAGCTCTACAATAATAGCTTAAGTTTTCTATCCTAAAACAACAGGTTGCACTCCGGGACTTAACAAATAACATCCACAGAAATTCAGCCTGCGGATAGTGACTGCTTCGTCGATGTTAGTGTCGGTGTCTGTGAATTGACCTGGGAATCATTTTGTTTGCTGACCGTGTCTTTCCTGGGTAGGCTTTTTGCAGCGGTAACCGACATCCACGCGGGCGGAGCCGCGGGCGACCGCTAGTATAATCTAAACCATCCAGGGACCTCATTGAAAAACACAAGAAAAATATACCTATAAGAGCTATAGTTTGAAAATTTTTTTTTTAATTTAAAATATATATATATATATATATATATATATATATATATATATATATATATATACATATATAAGAGATTTCCACCTATGTAGTGACTCATCACGATATCTCTGGAACCATAAGGCCTAGAGATTTGAAATTTGGTGGGAATATTCCTTTCGCCGAGTAGAAATTAGCTAAGAATTTTACGAATTTCACCCGCAAGGGGGATTGCGGGGGCGTTAATTTAAAAAAAAACATTTTCAAACTATAGCTCTTATAGGTATATTTTTCTTGTGTTTTTCAATGAGGTCCCTGGATGGTTTAGATTTGCAATCGGACCCGGTAGGTGGCGCTTTTGTCAAGATCCAAAAATCACCCGTGCGAAGCCGGGGCGGATCGCTAGTATATAATATGTAATTGGTTTCACGAAAACGGCTCTAACGATTTTGATTAAATTTTGTATATATCTAGTTATGTTTCATTGATTCCTGAGATATTTTTTTTCTAACGCCTACCAAAGCTCGGTAGCCCAGGTAACTATAAAATGGATAAAAGTTTAAGGCATATCATCCTACGAACGTTTTTAAACAGGTCATTTATAGTACTGGTTTAACTGTGTATGAAATAGTTTAATTATCTTTATAAATAAAAATCACGTGTCACATTGTTTGTCCCCGATGAACTCCGAAACCACTCAACCGATTTTAGTGAAATTTTGTAAATGTGTATTGCTTGCTCCAACTTGAGAGATAGGATAGTTTTTTATCCCGATAAGTGACCCTCAATATTTTTATTGCGAATTAAAAGATTTTTTAAAGGACAAGGGGTAATCGGAAGGGACAGAACAAAGTCTGCCTGGCCAGCTAGTACGATATAAAAAAAAACGGTTCAAGGTCAAAATTGTTATTAGAAATCGTCGATTATTGCTTTGTGTTGACAAAATTAAGGGCAACCCGTCGGTTTGACCGCAAGGTCGCTTTTTGCTCTTATTTCGAAATTTCATCTGTTTTGCAACGATAGTCAACGTGAAAGTATGCGGGTTCTATCATGATCACGACTTACAAATCGATTTGTTTAACAATTCTTCGTTTCTCTGCCCATACCCTTCTAGACAAACCTCTTCTAGTGTGGGAAGAATTTGCCGCAATCGCCACACTTTGCAGGCTGATTGGGTATCGCAGTTACCGTTTTGCAGTCTGATTTTACATCTGGCATGCGAGATTATACCGTGATCTATCAGAGATCATGAGGTCTTTTTAACCTTTCCCATAGTCGCTTCTTGCAACATCCATGGGGCGATGTTACACGATGAATTCTCATAAATAATCTCGAATAGTCACGAATAATTTCAGATGTCAGTGGTGTCTCCTCACGGATGTGTCTTAAAATGATGTCAAAAAACCAAAAATCGTGTCTGATGTCCATATAACACCTATATGCCTTTAGCTGTTAGGAACATCACGCTTGAATTTGATATCCGACTAGGTAAGTCCAACTTCGACCAAGAGGTCAATTGACGGATCTAACTCGTCTGTGCAGCGTTCGGGATGATAACGACACATCTTCTCATTACGTATTCCTTAAAACTCAAGAGTCTAGAATCAGTACGTTATATGGATATGGCCCTCACTGATAGCTGTATGAGGACGCTTAAAGTCGCTCAGGAAACTATGCCCGGCTCTCTGCATGATTGAATCCATAATGATGATGCCAGCAGTAAAAACAGAATAACTAACATAGACCAATAAGTCAGTAGCTAACTAGCTAGTATATAGCTCGAAGAACCGACAACCGATAAGGAAGTAAGGTTCTCAATAGACAGCCTCAACCGGTAAGCGAAGTGTGGGGGGGGGGTGGCCTTCATACGGCTCTCAGTGAGGGCCATATTTATAATATATTACCATCATTCGCAAAACGCACTGGCTCTATACTCTTGTTCTAAACTACACTAGATGGAATAAATAGTACCTCGTAAGACATGCAGGAAATCGATGAGTGCAGGGGGCTCAGAACCGTGTTTAGTGTCATTCCTTGCGGGCCTACCATAGAGTAATGAATATTAAGTGTAATTTCCGACCAAGTTGTTATTTTCCATTGATCTACAGTTTATTTACGTCACTAACTTCACGAAATTCTTCAGCGTATGCGCTGTGTAAAATTAATTTCGCTTTTCGTGTCTAATAAGACAATATAGTTAACGATATCGTATCGGACGACACGCTCGTAACAAATGTTTATGCGGTTGGAGCTAAGTTTTGCAAGACCGGTCGCTTAGGAACAAAAAAACATGCGTGAGTGTCGTGGAAGCAGAGTGGTGGCGGTGTAAGAATACCCACTACCCCATATCGGCCCGTATGTATCGCAAGATGCAACAGATGGAAACTGAAACAGGAGATGAACGGCAGCATCTTCCTGATAACAGCTAAATAAAAATAAATAACTGTGGTTGCTGCCTACCAAGTGTGGCAACTATGGCAAAATCCCTCCTATGAGGCAATCTATGGGGAAGGCCTGTCTTCAGTAGGAGTCTTTTATAGGCTGTAATATATAATAGATAGAATAGATTAAGCTTAGCATATATAATTTACGTAGTGGGAAGAGTTCATAGATTCATCTTCGTGTTTGTAGGTTATTAAAAAAATAAAGTTTTTAATAAACACACTAATTAATGTACTGCGTGTAAATAAATATGTAAGCGTTAGCTAATGTATACGGCATAACGCTTGATATATTTTTGAACGTTGAGATTTGTGTATCGACTGCTTGTAAAATATGAGTCATGGTGTTTCCAAATATGAATTTTATGTTGTCATGTCGGTTTATTTATATTTTTTTTGTCTATTAAAATTTTAAGTTGCTTTTATCTTTAATTTTTAATATTTAAGAGCAATAATATATTAAACGTGTTTATTGGAAAATAGTAATACATGTTTAGTTACCTAAGACTTTTTTACTTAAAATATCAAATATTACCATTTATGCACACAACTCCGTTCCACGTCCAAGACACGGACATATTTCGTTATTTAAAATAAGTTGTCCGACGGGTATAAGTTAGTTCTACCCACGCAAAAAAAATTAATTGTAATATTATTAAAATGTATGATTATTATATTTAACCGACAGCGTGATGAAGTAAGGTGGGATAAACTCACATATTGATATAAAATAATATATGTATGAATAATAAAAGTCCGTCGGTCAGCGAACTTATAAAGTTATTAGTAGAGATGGGCTGACTAGTCGCCCTAAAAAAAAAGCCGACTATTCGGCATCTTTTACAGTCGGCAACTAATCGGCAAAATATGCCGATTATAATCGGTGCTTACTGCTTAGCAAATTAATTAAACCAACATTTATTTCTAATAATTGTTTTTTATAATAATTATTCATTAGTCCACTGTGATAGCTGTTTTTATCATAATTACCTAGCTGCGCTTTATTATATTAATTATTAATCTGTTACCATATTATAAGGAATTTAAGAACCAGTCAGTAATTAAGTATCATTATAACATGACACATACATAACAAATAAAACAAAATAATATAGGTACCTTAATAACATTTTCAAGGTATCATAGAGCCATGGTATTACTTTAAATTTACTTAGTCTTTATTCAAGAATAATAAAATATAAAAAATTGTGTGATGAAATGATTGTACAATATTAAAATAAATTGGCAACAAGATGTTTAGTGCTAATGAATGCTTAAAAAGTACTTAAATATCTTTGTTTTTAATTAGTGGCAAGTTATGATGCAAAAATAAAGATTAAAAAAAAAGTTATGTTTCGGCGCGATCTGGAAGTAAGTGGTTCGTTTTTGTCTCATATACATTACCAGCTTCTGAAAAGAGACGCTCGCTATAAACTGTGCTGGCGGGACAACACAGATATACTTTGGCTATAAGAGCTATTTCAGAATATCTAGAGCTGTTGTCATGCCACCACTTAAATGGATCTTCAGTTCGCTTTAGGACTGGCAATGTGCAGTAAGAATGAAGTTCGTGAGCTGAACTAGATGTTTCGTCGTCAATATTGTGCACTTTTCACGTAACCATTTCTTGGTAAACTCCCTAAAAGTTGCGATGGGCTGTCATTTCGGAATTAGGATTTTGGGTATTGGTCTCGTCGTTATTTGGGTCGCTGTCATCATCATCACTCATACTGTTCATTAAGGCTTCCAGCAAAAACTGTGATCTTACTGATACTATATTTTCATTATCAAAAAACTGTAGTTTGTACCTTGGATCGAGCAAAGTTGCAAGTGAAAATAATTTATTCTGTTCCAAATTACTGCATCTAGTTTTCAAGCCCTTTTGCAATACAGTTTTCATTTCCATTAATTGCTCATCGCATGCGCGAGCGAGCCGAGTGATGACGACATAGCCCGAATACCTCCGAATGGCTAGTATTAAAATGATCAGCATCGCTGACTAGTCGGCCGACTGATCGGCAATTTGAAAACCGATTAGTCGGCTAGTCGGCTAGTCGGCAAATACCATAGTCGGCCCATCTCTACTTATTAGATTTATGACGATTACGATAAAAGACAAATTATTGTACGACTCTCAAATAGTAAAATAATAGTTTTAATATGACAATATATAAGACATAATACATAAGAGCTACAATCACGGTATAACTATATCGATTACATTTAGTGTTTAGTTTAATTAGATCAGCGACGTTAAGTAGCGCCAAAGATGCGAGACCTCTAGAATAACTGTGGTCGCTAAAAGGAAGTCTACATTAGTTGACCGCCGATGAGTTAAGAAGTTCACAGCTTAAGATCTGTGTGGTAATTGATTTATGGGTAACATTTTTTGTATTGAGATTGAGTAAGAACACCAGTTTTTAAAACATTTCACATTAAATATTAAGAAAATAATTTTCCGCTCGATGTATTTCTTTACCGCCAGGCAAGGATAAATTATTATTAGTGTTGGTAAAAAACGTTACATCGAAATTATAAATTTCTGCTAGAATTGATACATGCTTTCGTATTTTTGACAAGTTTAACTGGTAGTTATAATTAAAATTAAATTAAGTAGTTATAGTTAAAATAGTTCAAGTAGTCGGCTAAACCAAGGCCAGCACTTCGGCTTTTAGCCGTAATAACAATGTCCTTCAGACCGAATTTTAGTCACAGCGACCAGTCTTAACGTAGGCTAGCTATCTGCGCAGGACAGGATTATAGTGCCCGAGTTTATGCGCAAGCACAGGTGCACCTTCTATTCCCTCACTCTTATAATCTGATGGGACGGTAATCCGATACGACCGGAGAGAGATCAGGCACAGGACGCAAGGCTTTACGTGCTTTCGTAGGCACTGGGGTTAAACACCGCCAACGTTCTGACTTCGGGCTGCTACCAAGAATTTCTTGACCGAAAAACCCCATTCCTGATTTTGGCCCGACACACGATTTGATCTCGAGTGTTCGATCCGGCTCAGTTCAAGTCAAGAAAAAAATATATCTGTCAACCTAATTTTTTTAATTTTTGTGAACTTTTATCCAAACGAATCCCAAGCTTTGTAACTTAATAAATTTGGAATAATCCTCCGCGGAACATAGGCAGCAAAGTGAAAAATTGGAAACGGTTATCAATTGAAATGCGTTCTTTAAAAACTACTTATTTATCAAGTCATTTAAAAAACATGCATACTCGCACGTTTTTGGAAATGTCTTTGTTAAGTTATTAGATTTTAAAAAAAATATGAAAAAAAAAAGAAAGAAAAGCCGAGCTTCATCATATTAAAAACGTTAATTTAAAAACAGTTGAACTTACAAAAATACTCCAATTGCTGGTACAGCCAACGCCGCGCTGATGAGGTAAAATGCACCGGCAAACGTAGACAAAGTACTGAGATAAACTTTACTATACACAGGTGAGTAGATGACAGGTACTAGAGCTTCTGATATGCTTATTAGAGAGCTCATTTTACCTGAAATAGAAGAGTACGTTTCAGATTGTTTTAAAGTAAGTCAATTTTATGTTACCATTACATTATATCAAAAGTCAAATGAGCAAAGGCCTCCCCCATAGATTGTGTCACAGGGGAGATATCGTTGCAACGCTTGGCAGGCGGGCTGGCAACTGCAGATTTTTTATTTCTTTTTAAAAAGACGCTGCTGTCCATCTTGTGATTAAGTTCCCCCTGTCGCCTCTTATGACACCCATTGGATGATATGGGGTGGTGAATATTCTTACCCTGCCAGCCACTAAACGATCAATTTCATGTACAAGAACGTTAAGACTATGAATAAAACTGTACGTGGCCAGCTATTGGTAGGGTAGGAATAGGTTGTTATATGTAGTATCTATATATGTTTCTTTTTATAGAAGAAAAGTTGCGAAATGAGCACACAGCCCACCTGTCACCTATAGGCACCTACTAATAACCTCGATAAAGAATCAAAATATGGATGCGTTGTCACACCCTGAGCACTGCCTCGTTACTAGTAAAAAGTCACCGGTTTTCGTCGCTAACCATGCGAAACACAACAGAATTATGCTGATATTTCCCGATGGTATTCTGTGCGAGACCACAATGGGCGTAATTGACATTTTCATAATTGACATTTCATATTTTTACATGTTTGGGTTATTAAGGTAAGGCACTTGTCCCACCGCCAACGATGAACGAGAAGCAAATAGAGATAGAAACTAGATAAGAGTTGGCGAGCAGCGAGAAGCGAGAGTGTAGTTCCGATAGTTTTGTCGCTGGGCTATAAGCGAGTGCACTCAAATCCACACTGTAGTTTTTTTTTGAGTAAAATGACCGCTGGTTGGTCTCTCGGCGTGCGTTCTGACCGCCAAGCGAGCATCGCTGAGCGAGATTTATCTTTGATAGCTCTTTTCGTTGCGACAAACAAGTGGAGAGAGAGTTCTCGCCAGCAGTGTGAACAGCCAGCGAACAACTATTAAAATATGTATCTCCTTTATTGACACAGGACAATATTGTTCGTTTTTTGAGCGAGAAAATAATCCATAGCTAATCGCTTTCACGACGGCGGCGGGAAAAGTGCCTAAAAATAATTAAAGTGGATTCAAGAAATAAGATTTTTTTGATTATAAACTTTCTTTATAATTTTGGTAAATTGTTTTTTTATAGGATAAGAGTGACAAGCGAGCACACAGTCCACCTGATGGTAAGTGGATACTGTAACCCATATACATCTACATCTATCCTCGATTAAGAATCCAAATGCAGATGCGTTGTCACCCGTGAGGACAAAGATGGAATGCCTCCTATCCAGTAAAAAGGGTCTCCGGTTCTCTACACTCACCATACGAAACACAGCAGCATTGAGCTGCTACTCGTATTTTACGCTGATATTCTGTGAGAGCCCGGTTGAGCCGACCCATTCGTGGTACAACCATAATATAGCTGCAGCATGGCTCTACTACGTATAAATATCGTTTAATATTTTTAACGAGATCTTGTTAAAAGTGTTGGTTAAATGTATTTTATTTTAATATTTTTAATTAAAAATACATTACTACTAATTCGCCAAAAGGTGTACTTTTTCCTTATTTTTAATATGCGTTGTAACACAAGCGATTAATTGTGAATAGACCTTACTAAATTAAATGATTGGTTAAGCTTTGATACATTCTAATTTGCTAAGGTATAAACACAATAAAACATGGTGGTGTCATTACCTCGGTCAGAAAAGAAGTATGACGGAATTTGTCATGGAAAGTTATAAAACAAAAGATGTCGTAACAATCATTAAATACAAATCGAGGATTTTGACCAATTATGTATTTTTATTTTAAAACAAGCTTTTTATAGACGTAAGGATGACAAACGGTCCACCTGTTAGTAAGTGGATGCTGAAGTGGAGTTCATTTATTCAATCATTACAGCCCTTTACAAATCCACTGCCAAACATAGGCCTCCCCCAAAAAATATCACAAAGCACGGTCCCGAGCCACCTTCATCCATCGACTTCCTGCATGTCTTGCCAGGTGAAGTGAAATGGAGTCCTCGACTAAAAATCGAAATTCGGATGAAACATTTTCTTTAGTATTTAGTTAAAAAGAGGGGAAAGTTTGAAAGTAACTGTGCCATAGATGTGCGGAACAAATATGTCTATGTCATCGTTAAGGAAGGTAAAATAAAGTGAACGTAAATCAAAGACTTCCGTGTATACCACTAGACGGGCTCTGCAGCCTTAATACATTGCGCACTAAGTTACCGTCAAGCTTTTCGCTCAAGTTTTTCGGATATAATATAGCCTAGATACCTACTGCCATTGCTTTCCATCAGTTCAAAAAATGTCATTACAATCGATTCAAACATTTCGAAGATAAGTTCAGACAGACAGACAGACAGACAACAAATATTTTAAAAGTGTTGGTTTATGTCTTAATCTTATCTTTAAACGTAATAGAGCCATGCTACAGCTAAATTATGGTTGTAGCACGAATGGGTCGGTTCGACCGGGGTAGGACCACGCCTCTCACAGAACACCAGCGTAAAATGACAGCTTAAGGCTACTGTGTTTCGTATGGTTATTGCAAAGAACTGGAGACCCTTTTTTACTGGAAGCTAGGCGCTCCATCTTAGTTCTAAGGGGTGACAACGCATCTGCATTTTAATTCTTAATTGAGGATAAATGTATATGTATATGGGCCACAGCATCCACTTACCATCAGGTGGACTGTGTGCTCGTTTGTTACCCTTATATTATAAAAAAGCCAAGCTTAATAGAAGTCAGTTATTTTAATATTAAAAGCACTTAAATTTTATTTATATTTGCATTATAAGTTAATTTATTGAATTCTTATGTTAAGTATATTGGAAATATTTTAATGTCATGTATATTATTTAGAGAACTAAAATTGTCATTAAAAAAATACGACGTCGAGAACTGATAACTTTGACTAACCCAATGTTATTTAGAACTTGCACAAAACCAGTTTGTGTTACAGAAATATGAATAACGTTAAGTCATTCCAAAGATAAGAAATGGTTGAATTCTATTATTTCTCTTATTTAGCGAGTATGTTATTTAAATCGTTGTTGTCCTGTTTGTATATTGATTGCGAATTTATGAAATGGAAAATGCTTGGAAACTGATTATTATTAAAATTATCTATTTATTTGTGTCGCCCATAAGCAAATAAGTACAGTTAGCAGACAAAGTGAATGACATATCAAACATTTAATTATGAAATAACGTGCCTAATCAAATTCACAAATTTTCCGTTATAAATTATATAGAACTTTTGATGCACACGTTAATTAATAGGAATTATGTTTTTTCCTTAGATTATAGTTCTAATTAAATTTTAGTAACAGTACTTATATAATTTTTTTTGTTCAATTATTGTTTCATATTTAAACAAGCCCAAAGGTTAAAACAGTAATTAAACTCTACTGCGGAAAAAAGATTATTGAAAAGAGAAACATTTTATGACCTATGTAACTTTCACAACTAAAACGAATCAAACGACACTCCATATACTAAAATTCATCAAACTGTTTAGGCTACAGAGCGTTACAAATAAATATACATACATACATACATACATTTGAAAAACATTACCCTCCCTCTGGTGCAGGCGGGTAAAAATATGATACATCACGTCTGATAATAAGTTTTTTAAGTTCTTACGAATAACTAATTTCATTTATTATAACACGAGTAACCACGTTCATTTATTAAACATTTAAATTAAACATGAACAAAGAAAGCTTATTTTACAAGTTAGTGTTTATGAGTGTGTATAAGAAAGAATATATGGGTAAGCGGCCAGAAAATATCTCCAAAAATTATTTTGTTTTTGGTCTACTAAATTACTACTACGTTTTAAAACTCCTGCTGGACATGGGCCCGTCTAAGAATAATATTACTGGCATGCACTACTTGGAAGAGCAGATGGGTTGTTAAGGTCCTCTTGCACGGTGTATAGGTATACGTAGCGGCACGAAAGTCTAGCGGTGACCGTTATTAATACGCATAAGTCGCGCTGATTGGCTTATTGCGCATAAGTCACGCTGATCGGCTCGTGCGTATCGTTTGCACGCGCTGATTGGTTATCCAGTCGCATTCGTGCAATTCAATTCGTGCGCGTCCCCTCCACGTTTCGTTCAGCGCTAGACTTACGTGCCGCGACTTGTATGAAAACGTTACTCGCTTCTCGCAATGATTAAGTGAATTAGTACTAAAGTGGGTAAACTTTGGGAAAAACAACGTATGTGCAATGATTTCTGATATTTACACGAATACTTGACATTAAATCAAACCTATTTTACGGATTATGCATTTCAGCTTATGTAGACAACACTTTCACTCTCCATTTAGTTACCACTCAGTTAGAAGCAAAATAGTACTTTAGCTTTCCTAAATTTTTCAGTCATGTGAAATCCTGATAACATTATTTACACCGTGTATAGGAAAAAGATCCATAACAACCGTTATTTAAATGTGAATCTCACTAATATCCATCACAGTTACCTACCTTGGGATTTTTTTTTTCGTAGAGCTCAAGGGATCTGTGACAGAAAACATCTGGCCGCCGAGCTTCAGCACGTCGAGCAAGTATAGCCTTTTCATTTGATTTTAGTTTTACACGGTTTCATTGTAGAATCTCGGCAAGTTACACGTTTAAATAGCGATTTAGTGTCATCATTATGACATTTTTGTATTGAGCCAATTATTATAATTAGCGTTTATGTATTCACAAAAACCTTATACGTATTTTAACTTTTTATTTAAATGATTTTGTTTTTGCGCATGTTACAAAGTACAGCAACGTTGTCTTATGCGCAGAGATAGAACTAGTTTCTGCCCACAAGTAAGCAGTAAAAATATAGTTTAGTCACCAAAGCATCTTTCGTCAAACGTCAAACGAGTAGCTGAGATTGACATTTGAGGAAAAATTTGGCATATTTTATACACTAAACTTCATTATTTTGATTGTTTTATATTTTTATGTAACACGGTAAGATACTATTACTTATTTGTTTTAAATGTATATCGATTAACACAATAAGGACGTGGTATAAATGTATATTAACATGTTAGGGAGGTGAGACAACACATCTGTAGCCTTCTTTGTTTAAAGCTATCTGTAGGTGTCCTACTGCAGTAGCCACTTACTGTAAGTTCGTTTGTCACTAAAGTTTTAGTAAAAAAAAATTGTAGCCTGGTTTAAAATACACCACTCGATATGGAAAGTCGATGTTATATTTATATTACTGAATGTTATGTTATTTTTGGCACATTAAGTCAGATATGTTGAAAATATTAGAATTATATAACAACGGAACCCCAATAAATAGGTATGTTTATTCTTAAAAGATGACTTACCAACTTCATCTGCTTTAACTAATTTCGAAGCAATCGATCGCAAGGAAGTAGCGCCAGCAGAACTAAACATGTCCAGAATTGGACCCAAGAAGTACACGGTGCGGTTTGGAGCCATCGCGTATGCCACACTCGCCGCAATTCTACTCAGACATGCGAACACCCCGATGATACTGTCTTCTATGTTCCATCTTTTGCTGAACACGTAAAGTGTGATGAAGGAACCTATACAAAAACAATTACCATTATTGAATAAATCTAGTTTTTTTATATCTTTTAATAGTCTACTGATTTCTTTTTTAATAAATAAATTTTTTAATGTTGACTTCATATCCTCGAAATATTTCCACAAGATGCTTTCCTGTATCTCTAATAACTTACTAAATCAGCGCTTTAAATTGCAATTAATAATATGTATGATTGGTGATAGATTAATATTAATAACTTTAAAAAAATCTTGATTAAATATACTTTTCGCACTCACACAAATATAACTTCCGTACGAGATAAGAAAATTAAATATTATTTAAGTCCCGCATACGCTTTGAGTTTACAGTTCGCACGCTGTCGTAAATATTTAGTGGACAAATAATGCTTATGTCTTTTGCTTTTGTTTATGTTTATGTTAACGCCTCTATGCTGCGCTGTTGCTGTGAAAATGTTATCATTTATAACAAAGATAACGTCTGCTAATAAACCAGAAGGGTGTATCATAGTGCAA
This sequence comes from Parnassius orleans, assembly GCA_029286625.1. Lineage (NCBI taxonomy): Eukaryota > Metazoa > Arthropoda > Insecta > Lepidoptera > Papilionidae > Parnassius > Parnassius orleans. The sequence continues at coordinate 2,163,005 of JAGSMP010000035.1, read as the reverse complement.
ATAATGTAAAGGAAAATTTTGTATTCTTATTATACACAAAATCATGAAAACTTCTTTACGAACAATGTTTTAGGTAAAATTATTACAAACTAATTTGAAAAGAAAATGTCAGTATTATTAAATTCTTCCTTTTCTCATATTATTTTACTATTTAGATACATATTATTTAATACGAAAAACAATAAATATACAGCATGTATAAACAAAGACATATTTAAAGCAAAAATACTATAATACAACGTATTAAATTAGCATGATGCAAAATAGTGGCCTATTACTGGTTTCTTGTTTGAATATTTTATTACATCTATAGAGTCTTCCTACTTTGTATTAATATTAGTTAAGAAATAAAGAACAACAATGTTATGACTACTTCAATATTATGACTACTCGTATTTTGTAAGATTTGTTATCCAATTTTTGTACTGTAAATACATAGAAATAGGTTGGGGAAAAAGTTTCTTCGTATTTTGTTTGTATAAAATTAAAAAAAAAAACTCTTTGGTTGTACTGTTCGTATCTGGCTGGTTTTAATATCAATAATATAGGACATTAAGAAAAAGAAAAATAAAAGTTAAACACTTTCCTGCCATCTTCAATTGTTTTTCTGTCCGCTAAAATGAGTGAATCTAAAGAAGAAATTCGATACATTCTGAAGTTTTATTACAAAAAGGGAAAAATTCGACTCAAGCCGCGAAAAAAAAATTATGACGTTTATGAACCTAATGCAGTGTCAGTAATAGTAGCACAAAGTTGGTTCAAGCGTTTTCAGTCCGGGAATTTTGATGTAAAGAATGCAGCTCGCTCTGGTCGCCCTCATACGGATAAAGTCGGCGCCATTTTTGATAAAGTGGAGCAAGATCGGCATATTAGTAGTTACGACATAGCCGAGGAATTGAATATTGACTACAAAAACAGTTTTGACCTATTTGGAAAAGTCTGGCTATACAAAAAATCTCGATATTTGGGTACCACACGAGCTTACTGAAAGAAACCTAATAAATCGTGTACTCATTTGCGATTCTCTATTGAAACGTAATGAAACCGAACCATTTTTGAAAAGATTGATCACTGGTGCTGAAAAGTGGATCACCTACGAAAAGAACGTGCGAAAAAGGTCAAGGTCAAAAAGCAAAAATTGAGAGAGTTTGGTTGGGAAGTGTTAATGCATCCACCATATAGTCCTGACCTTTCACCCTCAGACCTTTTCACCAGTTTCGGTCTCGTCAGAATTCTTTAGGTAGTGTTAGGTTAACATCAAGAGAGGACTGTCAAAACTACTTGCCGCATTTTTTTGGTCAAAAATCCGAAGATTTCTACAGCAACGTGATTATGTCGCTATCTACAAGATGGCAACAAGTTATCGAACAAAATGGCACATATACCGGGTGTCCGGTGGCTATTTTCACATTTCAAAGGATGATGTAAAAATAAATACAAAAGGTTTCTAAATTATTTTTATTCTCATAGAAAGAACATTAATGTGAGTTTCATTTTTTTTAAATAACGTTTTCTAAATGTCGACCTTCTTGGCGCAAACACTCTTCCCATCTCACACGCATATTTTCGAAAACACGTTTACAGAGATCGCTAGAAATATTCAAAACTTCGGTCCGGATATTTTCTTTCAGTTGAGCAGTGGTGGTCGGTTGGTTTTGGTAAACGATGCTCTTCAAGTAGCCCCATAAAAAAAGTCACATGGACTCAGGTCGGGCGATCGTGCTGGCCAGGGGATGCCACCGTACCGAGAGATGATTTTTCCTGGGAACAATTTCCTTACAACATTCATGGAGATGTGTGCGGTATGAGCGGTGGCGCCATCTTGTTGAAACCAGCTGTTTCTGTTAACAATAGAACTGTTGCGTAGTTCGTCTCTCAAAAAATCGTTGACCATCTCACAATATCTTTCTGAATTAACGGATATTGCCCGACCACGACTGTGTTCAAAAAAATAAGGACCAAGAATTCCTTTCCCTGATATAGCGCACCAAACTGTTACCTTATCTGTATGCAATGGTTCTTGATGTAATTCTTTTGGATTCTCAGAACTCCAGTAACGGTAATTTTCTTTGTTTACATAACCGCCTAAATGAAAATGGGCTTCGTCACTGTAAAAAACGTTCAGCAGTCGTGTTTCCGTACAAAAAGTTGTTAACATTCGTTCGGCATAAGATAACCTTGCTTGGTAATCATTTTCGTTAAGTTTTTGGGTTATTTGAATTTTATACGGATGAAACTTGAGCTTTATTTGATTATTTTGTGCAATGTTGATCTAGCAATACCTAAAGCTGCTGAACGTGCTCTTAGTGACATCCGTGGATTTTACAAAACGGAATCACTCACACGTTGGATGGTTTCTGCAGTCGATACAGATGCAACTGGACCTTGGCGACTCATGTTTACAGCTGAGCCTGAAGCACGAAATCTTGCTACCCAATAACGAATTAAAGTTTTTGAAGGAACATCACTTATTCGTGGAAGATTAAAATGATTACGGAATTTCCGCTGCGCCGCAATCAGCGAAAAATTGCTTGTTAAATATGCCTCGATCACGAAAGCGCGCTCTCTCCCGACCAACGCGGCATGGCGACTAAAAAACTAACGACGCTGATGAATCTATCCCCGCACCCGACGCCCCTCCAGCTGTTTGCGTTCTTAAGTTACAACACTTTGAAATGTGAAAATAGTCACCGGATACCCTTTTGGAAGATGATTGTATTTGCAAAATACAACGTATAAAATAATCACAACTGAAATAGCTGCCGAGGAAAACCACATGTTTTTTCTTCGACTTGAGGAATAATAACTTGTATTGACAAGGAAATTTCAATATGCTGACGTAATGCACTCCTCTCATTATTATTAAAACATAAATAAATTTAATAATGGCATTCGGTTACACGCTCAAAATACCATATGTCGTTACAATTGAAAATCACATTACCCACTAACAATTTTTGAATACCTACGTACCTACAGATCTTTTGAAGTTCAAGTGAAGTTAAAGCCTACATACTAGCATAGGCCACCTCTCATTGCTAAGAGGGAGGTGACAGATCTAATAGCAATAAATAAATATTATATTTACGAATATTTTATGCATGTAAGCAAAACAGAAGTAGTTTTTAAAATAACTGATAGGGATTCTGTAATTATGAAGAACAAACACGAGCTAGTAATACCAGTTAGTCGACTGCGCAGAATCAGTAATTCATACACAGGACAATAGCGATTTAACGACAGTCCCAGAATTGTTCTATGTTACATGGTCTCTAATAATAAATACATAAACACTCACGCCTTTCACTCGGAGGGGTAGGCAGAGACTACAAGCTAAATAAAACTTTATCGCTGCGCGCGAGTGTCCGTATTACTTAGCATCTTTTCCCTTTCCTAAGTCACGACGGACTGTCCGTGGTTAGTAAGGGCTGTTAGTAAAGAGTAAAAAAATACATTGTGAAATGGTAAGTAAGTTACTATTCTGACTATGAACTATTATTTATTCTGTGCTATGATCAACCATATTTCCGCTACTATGTGAGTTCTGTGATGCCCAACGCATTCAACTTGCAAGGCCATTCGTCAGGAATCGCGATGTTTGGCTCGGAAGAAATAGGTAGATAGTGTAAACAACAAATAAACCCGAAATACGATATCTAACATAAATGTGATCGTATTCTACTTAGTTAAAAATCTTTTAAACGAAGTTTTAATTTTAGTATTTTGTGTTATTATAACTTAAAATATTTTAATTACAAAAGACAAGTATAGGTATGTAAGTAGGTACTTGGATTGTGAAGTAACTTTTCAACTAACTTTTGTAATAAAGTACTTATGTATTATTTCTGTAGTTTAAATATTACTTAATCCTTTTTCCGCTATAAGTACCTATCTAACAAATAAAATAAATATACCTATTCACCTTTCATTATCCTTTGGTAAATTAAAAAATGATATATCTGAATCCTTTTGTTTGCTCATTAAGCATCCATCCCCGCAACTATTATAGTAGGAACGACGTTATGCCATTATAATTTATAAAATACTTGTAGATAGGTAATATACATATATATTATTCTTAATTTACATTAAAACTTTTTCAACTATTTTATCCAACACTTAAATATACTAAACACTAAACAAAAACTATTTCGACGGGTATATCAACAAGTATTTACAAAAAACTATGTACGTAAACAGCGTTAAAAACATTTAACATTCAATCGCACCGCAGGACGCGCTAGCCCCGACCGTGTTCTATCCCGGGGTCGCCTCGCGATTGTAGGTAATTATTTCACGCAGGTAGAGGCCAAGAGTGACAGAGACCTCCTTTAACTCTTATTGACTTTTTTAACACACACACACACACACACACACACACACACACACACACACACACACACACACACACACACACACACACACACACACACACGCGCACGCATGCACGCACGCACGCACGCACACACGCACGCTTTACGTATACGTAGCTTTTGAGTATTTGGCCAATAGAGGTTTATAGATAACTAATACATAATTTAAGCGATAATCTACGATTTTAAGTTAAGAGGCTGGTCCTTAAGAAACGCGCAAATAGACAGTTACGATTTTAAAAATATTAAAGAACTGACTTCATTGAATGACACCACAAAAAATCTCAATTAGTTAATAGATGAGTCTTCACTTTCACCGCGTGATATTTATAAAAAAATCTTGATTTTCGAGAAAAAAAAATCGTCAACAATGGTAAAAACACTCAAAACGGCCTTTTTTAAATCTCTAGGTTATTTTGTTATTATTTTAGAAAATATTTTTGGTTAAAACGTGAGATAAAAGTATAGATAATATATTCACCATTTTTTTTACTAATTCAAATCAATAAGCAATAATCTAAGCCTAAATATCATTCATTTTTTAGCAAAAATCGTTCCCCGCTTTACATACATTTTAGTATGAAGGGGTTAGCTTTCCGTAATTCGCTTTATATTAGAAAACACGCGTGAAAAAATTCAGTGCCGTCTCAATTTTCGAGGTGACTGCACGTTCGTGCGTAGCCCGATTCAGACACGACTGCTAAAATTATTTGTATTCTTCGAGCAAGTAGACTAACTAGATATATAGAGTTTTATTATGTATTGTTTTTTGTAATTATCAGACATTAATGTACTTAATAAAATAGTAATTTATTTTAATATCCATTTCAGGTAGATAATATGGGAAAACGCAAAGAAAGTTATTAGAATAAAAAAATCAAATTAATAATGTAAGCATGTGAACCTCTCGGAAACTCGCTACGCAAGCAGTCTTGTTTTAGAACTCGACTTAACCGGTGCAGTGGGGATCTATGATCTGGACCTTGAGTGAATTGTTGATCAGTGGGTTACCCTCTTTGGGGTCCACCCATTGTGATATCAATTCAGATCTTCTAGAATAGTCCTGTCCTGATTGACTCGTAGGGTTCTTTGTTGAGGTTACCATTCGATAACGATGACGTTAAGGTTATTTTAGTAATATGCCGAGGTTATTATTGCAGTAGTTAAATTTAGATTGACAACTAATATTTATAATAAAGAAGTTATCTAATCAGTTATCCTGTCTTCTAATGTTATGGTTTTTCATCAGTGCCGACAAAATACAATATGTAACAAGAACTCTGTAAGTGCGTAATCAGAATCAGTATTCAAATGTATATAAATAATTTAACTACAGAAAACTCAACACAAAAATAATCAAATTAAATTTAAATAAAATAATATTTGTAAATTGTATGTGGATTGATTACCTCTGCATGAAATGATGACGCAAGCCAAAGCAAAACAGCAAGTCGCGGCGGCCAGCGGCGGCGTACATCAAACACGGCGTGAACTCGTTACATAACACTTTGGTAATCGATTATCACAACTTTAAAATTTTACTTCGACCGATTGTGATAATTATGCACAAACACTAATTCATTACTATGTCTACTTGACCAGTGGCGAAACTAGGGCTCCAAACTAGGGCAAGCCCAAGATATGGTTTTGTTGTTTTTAGCAGTTTTATAAAATTTACCTTTTCTTTTTTTCGATTTTACCTTTTCCTCGCCGATTACTACTTTAACATATTTCAATTCATCACAAGGAACACTATTATCCTCCATTTTCACTAAAAATCTATAAAAAAGCATACATTTTCAACTCGCAATACTTATTCGCTCAACTAAACACACAGAGTAAACATTGAAATGTGAAGTGAACTTGCAAAGGTATCGCCCGCGCTTGACTAATGACTAACTTCACACTAAAAGCCTGGCTTTTCGCTACATACAAATTACTATATAAACAATCGTAGTTATATTTCATTATAGAACATTTTGCCACAGGTTAGAAAGGGAGCGATCGTCTTCTCGAAAGCCCGGTAAAAGCCCACGCGTGCGAGAGAGACGACTAATTTTTATGACAACAGTATCGCGCAGTTTTTCCGCGTGTTGAAGTTATAAGGGCTGTGTAGAACAGGTCAGCGACAGCGACAAAGAAGCGCGCGGGAAATTTGAAATAGTTTACGAGTTATTTTATTAGTTGATATTATTGATTGAGCAGTTTGATAGGGCAAGCCCGGCTTTTCGGCTTCTATGGAGGCTTCGCTACCGTACTTGACGACCACGAAGATATTGTTCAATACGTCCGCCTTGTACCTCTATGCACTTGCGACACCGGATTATGTTATAAAGTTTGAATGCTCGCGTTGCAGAACAGACATTTCAAACTTTATTTTTGCAAAGGCTGCAACTATTCGCATACGCATTTTCGCCTCGGTATCACATGTTTTTTTTGGAATACGGTCTGACAGCTTAATCGTACCACAGAAATAAAAGTCTAAAGGTGTGAGATCAGGTGATCGCGCCGGCCAGTTGACCGGTCCACCACAGCGAATCCATCTGTCACCGAATTTTCCAAACATTCCTTAAATTATAATATTAAGATATTCCTCGTTTGTTGTTTGAGTCAGACATTGGATACAAATTAATCACTCACGGCGGTTACTTAATTTCGTAATGTAAAAAACAGATCCGTCCGGAAGTAGATTAATTTCGTCGGCAACAAAACGTTTTGCAGTTATATGCGCTCGTGCACTACTGGTTGGTGGTTGATGCTTACGAATATTCGACTTTATTGTTGTGTGCGTGGCAAAGCAATTGTAGTCTGCAATATAATTTTGATATTTTCTGAATCAACGGAATTGGTTGCGATTTTTGTATTTTTTTTGATGTATTTTTTTCTGTTTTGCAAAATCTACTAATTATTATTGAATATTCTCAACGAGTTAAATGACCGGAAGGAAGTTAGCGTCGAATATATATATTTTTAAATTAAACTGTTTGCCAATTAATTGCTCCTTAAATGCTCCTTTTGAATCCGTAATTGCTCCACGTCTATTATTATTAGTTAATTTATAATTAATAAAAAAAAAAAACAATTTTTGAAAATTTAATTTTGCTATAAAACATAAAATATCTGTTATTTCAAATTAAGCTGTAGCCCAATTAATTTCTCCTTAAATGATCCCTTACATTCCGTATTTTTTTTAACTGACTGTTTTAGACGTGGCGCAATTACGGATTCCAAGACAAAATTTAAGAAGCAATTAATTGGCATACAGTTCAATTTAAAAAAATAATATTCTACGCTAACCTCCTTCCGGTAGTTAAATGCATGTAAAGAAAATACAAAAACCTTAATTAACATAGGCAGTTTTTTTTCGGTCGTTGATAAAAAACCCTTATTTTTATATCTTTTCATGACAATTGAATTGTGACAAAATTTTATGTTTATTAAACTTTCCATGTCTTTAAATAACTACTGAAAAAACACGGGCTGAAAATAAGTCAGTTGGCATATACTGGACGATACTTTTGCGATCACTCGAAGTGCGTGTAAATTTTGGGGATTTTCATATAATAAAGTCCTACGATGACGAGCAGGTAGCGGGTTTGAGTTTGAGGAGCGCGCGAAACGCCGCTTATTTTATAGAATTTTATTTTGTTTATTACATTCTTTTAATATGGATCTATTTAAAAAATAATTTCTGTTACATATTCTTTATCGAATAAAGTTTCGCATGAAAAGTGCATAATACATTTCTCCTACAAATAGTTGCAAGTTTGAAATTAACCACGACATTTTATGCTTGAAACAATCTTTTTTAAATATTTTTCCCAAATCTCTAATCAGTAATAACGTGGTTTATAACATAAGTATTCAATAACAATGTGTATTGGCGGTGAAAGAATATTCACTACTCCAAACCATCCCGTTGGTGTGGTAAAAGGCGGCAGATGGAAACCAGGAGATGGGTAACGGCATCTTCCTAACAACAACTAGATCCAAAGTAAAAAACTGCGGTTGCCAACCCGCCTGGCAAAAGGGAACTATGAAAAATACCCCCTTATGAGGTTATCCGTTGAATAGGCTTATGTTCAGTAGTTGACTTTGATAGATCGTAATGAGTGAATGAACAATGTATATTTGATCTCAACATAATTTTAGAAACTGTTAGAACTCGTATGTTTTGACGTGCATCTACGTGGCGGAAATAAGAAATTTTCTCGTTAAGTGACTTCGTAAAACTATTTTTGTAAGGTAATTTATAATATAAAATAAATATGAACATAATATTAAATGTTATTAAGTATTCAAGAAGGGATATGGAATTTTCATAAACTGCCAGCACATTATTAAAAATATGTTCATTATTATTTCTATTATTTTTAAATTTAAAGTTTCCGAGAATAACTGTATCTAGAAAAACTTACGGGAAATAACTATTATACTTCGCTTTTTAGCACTAATGTTATAATAATATATAAATTTAGACGAAAAACATTTTTATTATACCTGCTTTATTGTATAAACCATAACATTATACCCATATATTTAAAGAAAACACGAATTAAGTAAATTATTTCTCCTTGGCAGTAAAATATAGCCGCAATGGTTGCAACATATAAGATATGATCCGCCATCTAGAAAGATACTGTTGAGGGAACTATTCACACACAAACCTTGGGGATGCGGGCGCCGCGCAGCGGCTCGCTTTGAATAAATGCTGTATCGGCAGTGTCAGAGATCTCACAGTGGCCGTAGGTATGTCGGCACGTGTCGTTTAGTTCAAATGCAAATAACATTTTTAGAAATATTAAATTTAGTAAGTTACTTGATTAGAAACGTTAAAATCCCATTCATAGTACACCTATACGTCCCTGAAACGACCAACGGGTTATTTGTTACATACTGTATAAATTGTTTAAACCACTGTGATTGTTTAAATCTGTATAAACCTTTATTTTTTAATAAAAGATCATTTCAGAAACCCACATTTCCCATATTACACAAAACATTGATAATATTTTAAATTTCTTCATAAATAAAATTAATAGTTAACATAATACCTAGAAAGCGTACACTCTGACCCCACCCTTTGCGGTCAGCTATTCATTACGGGCTCGCGAACTTCGCTATGCGACAAGCAAATGACACAGAGTAAATTGCAAATGGCTACACGCATTGTAGTGTTTTTTGTGACATTCATGAACATCCTACGAAGACCAACGCGTGATGAATATGCAACTTGTGCGAAGCACCAAAAGTAATTTATTCATGTCCAGGGTGCGTATACTAACACTGCGCGATGCGTCTGTGTGACTAGAAAATATCAATGTAGGTGTTCTATTAGGGTTTCCCACACTCAAGGGCTACAGTCTTAAGGAAAACTAAAGTGGCTCATATCCGACGTAAACGCACAACTAATATTAGGCGTTGAAAGTTTTAAAAATCTAATCATTTCCATGTAAGTTTTTCCCATTAGAAACATTCTTAATCCCAAAAAAACTGGTCAAGTGCATGTCGGGCCACGCACAATGTAGAGGTAGGGTTCCGTAGTTGTTGGTCACAATACGTGGGCTTTCTTGATACTGAGCATAATAAATAAGTTCGCGATTTGACCGCTATGATGACTAAAATGGACCCAAATAGGATGATGGTAACTGAAGGAGTTATTTTCTAACGTATATATATATATATATATATATATATATATATATATATATATATATATATAGTAACGAACCTTCCCGTAAACCACCACTAATACATTTCTAATCCACTATAAACTATCCCGAGGGTCGCCCGCGTAAACCAAGAGTATGAAACTGTGTGAGGCTATATGATTGTATGAATACTTTAAATGAGGCCTACAATAACTACCAACTAAAAAATAAGCGAAAGTAGTGAGTAAGTAAGAAAGATCCTCCCTGCCTATCCCGGCAATGAAAAAGTAAAGCTATAGTAGTAATCATAAAATGTTCATTTCTTAGTTTACAATAATATTACATAGTTATAATGCAGCTAGTTTTAGGTCATTTTATATGGAGTTGTAACGAAATTTTTACTAATCCAAGTGCATTTTATAAGTTGGTCGACTATTACTCGTTAACTTGTTAATTATACTTAGTTGTAATAGCTTTCCTTTTAACTTCATTATATATACTACTATTGTGTATACTTTTCACATTTCCAAAAACAGCAGTTTAGTTGATAGAGGTGAAAAATACCACTTTAAAGCTAAATATTTCCGCAAACGGACCCCTGAATCGAAAATATGTTGTACCATACCTCCAGTATTTTTGAAAGAGCTATCTAACTATACCCCACACGATGGAATAGACGGGTAAAAAGAAATCATCCTCCATTTACCTGTATGAGAGATATCCAAAATAAAAATGTTTTTTAAGATTTTATTTGACAGTTTTGTAGGCGTAATTAATATTTATAACCATGCCAAAACACAGATTTGTAGCACCTAGGGTACTCTGAGTAAAACCGCGGACGGACGGACGGACGGACATGGCGAAACTATAAGGGTTCCTTGTTGTGTAACTACGGAACCCTAAAAAACACAGCAGTCACTCGTAACTACCCGTCCTCTTACAATCAGGTAAGTCAGTCAACAGACCCTGGCGGTTGAGAACTACTGCCACCCAGCGTCTGTTGAAACTATTGTCAGCGCATCTCTATAAACTAATGTATGATCTCTGATAATTATTATTCCTGAAAAATGGCTACTTCTTAAAGCATAACTGGTCAACGTAAAATATGACATGGCTATCAGGTAACAGATTACGGCTATCATATTGGCTATTGGGCTATCAAAAACATGAAGTAATAGAAATAAAGCAGGTAGTATTTTTATACGGGGATATCTGGAGTTCTTTATGGCGTAGAATTTATTGTAAAAAGAGAATTTACCTTGATTGACCAATATGTGGAGAATTAAAAAGAATTTATAGACTGAAACTACTGTGCTGTGTACTATGCTATGCCGATTGTGGGCTATGTTTGGGTTTTTAAAAACATTTATTTTCCTTATTTTTTTTTTCTTGTATAATTTTAGAATTATTATAGAACATGCTTTGATTATTTGCCCAAATATAACATATTGTTTATGAGCCCTTAAATAAATGCCAAAGAGAGTTTTCTTCCTCGTTTTTTCCCGACCAGAAAAAATTCTTTTTAAAATGGTTTGAAATCGAAAAATCAAGCATTTCATTTTATTTCACTTCAAATTTTTTAACTTTTAACTTTTCTTAACTTTTTTTAAAAATTTTAATTTAAACACGTGGAAAAATATCAGCACATATTTTACAGGCAGCAAATGCTATAACAACAAAAATACCACGAATTATGTTGCCGTCATAAAATATAACTATGCGTACAGGACCATATATAGATGGATGTAAAAAGTAGATTACTATCAATGAAATTTTTATGGCAGTATGAAACATATTATGAAAGATATGACGGATAATAAAACAGGAACCAATTTCAACGGTAACTAGCTAACAATCTTCGTTTCACCTATTATTATTTTATCCCAGATATCTAAAAAAGTAGAAATTGAGTATGTTGACCAAAAGGCCTAAAATTAAACACTGAAAAAACTAAGCGTACCCCTACATTAATACAAACAAACCCAATTCCGTCAAGGCGGCCAGTCTTCACGGATATTAGCCATATACGCTGGACTGGATTACAGAGCAGCACGAGTATGTGTCCAAACACACCACATACAATCTTTATACCCTCATCCTCATAGTCCAATGGGATAGCAAAACGATACAGCCTAAGAGAGTTTAAGCGCAGGAATTCTTGACAGAAAACTCCAATGTTTGGATTTGGGTCGATTTGGGACTCAAAACTAGGACCTCATGATCAGCAGTAGCGCTTACGACCGCTAGGACTAACGAAGCAGTCAAGGTCGCTACAAACTACATCGAACACTATAAGAGTATATGTAACCATGAAGTACCACATCATCCGACTACGACAATTACAATTGTTATACCCCACACTAATAAGTCACAGATATATGAACAAGAGATAAATTCTACTATAGAGTCAGTTATATCATGGCTAGAACATAATAATTTACGAGTCAACACTAACAAAACTAAATATATTCAATTTGGAAATTATAAAACAAAACCACAAAAATTAGACTTAACATATAAGGGCGAAAGATTGGTAGAGGTAGTAGTGTAGTAGATACACAATTTCTAGATGTTGCTATTGACCAGAATGTAAACTGGAAATTACACGTTAAAAAAGTATGCAAAAAAATTAATCAATTTGTTTATGCACTACGTAGACTTCAAAATGTAGCAGGTCCGCAAGCAGCGCGTGTTGCTTACTACGGGTACATTGAAGCCGTCTTAAGATATAGACTAATCTTGTGGGGCAACTCAATAGATGCAAACAGAGCCTTCCTAAGCCAGAAGAAATGTATTCGTGCACTGTGTAACGTAGGCCCTCTTGAGAGCTGTAGACCCCTGTTTAAGGAAAAAAATATTCTCAATTTATTGTTCGTTAAAAATATTTCTAATCAATTTGTTACCGTGCATGAAAATAATAAATTTGTAGCAAAAAGAGATCCGACACGTCTACTGATGCCATCTTGTAGAACTACATTATTCCACAGGAATTGTCTCATAATGTGTATCAAGGTATATAATAAAGATACTAAAAATATTCGTGAACAGCTATTAAGGCGAATAAAAAAAAGTTTAAAGCAGTGGCTAATAAATACTGCCTTTTATAATATCAAAGAATTTTTTAACCATAAATTTTGATTTTGCTTTTCATTTTTACATTGATTTTGTTTAACTAAGTTACTATAGATCCAGGATTTGCGTGATACTTCTCAATTGAATAAAAAAATGTTTTTCTAACTTTGTTATGTTCTTCTAAAAACATAAATGTAATCATTACAAAGTGGTAGTTACATACTGGTCTATAATTTTAGTTAATTTGTTCTGAACACATTTATTTTAATGATAGAACGTCCAGAGTCCTGCCAGCAGGACTTTTCGTACTACCGGTAGGACGCAATGTTTTTGGTTATATGAGGCTTTCTAGGCCTGCGAGCAGGACGCAATTTACTAACATGCATAGTGCGTCTCTTTCTGATTCAGCGAGTTTTTGAATCGTGTTTCTGCGATCAGTCTGGCCAAAATGGCGGCAAGTATAACACGTGGTGTCCGCGTTCGCGTCAAAGCTACATATTTCGACGAAAATGATGGCCAGAACACCTGGAGTCGCAAACATTTTGGTGATAACTACGATATAAGTTATTGTTGGAGTACTGTAAGAAAGGTAGAAAACAACTATGCTAGGGTATATTGGGAAATTGACAAAAAAAAATTCATTGGTGCCCGTTGGAGTTCTGATTGCTGAAACGATAATTTATTGGAAGCAAATACCAATGAAGAAAATTGTAAGTACCTACCAATTATTATTTTATTCATAGCCTTACGTTACAATGACAAAATAGTAGGTCGGTCGCCTGTTCGTTACCATGATTTGCATGGGTTGACAACATTTTTTTTTTGGATTTAAAATTTTTGGTTCACCACAAAATTTCCTCAAATGTACAGTCGAGAACTTAGTTAACTAAGTTTATACCTATAGTCTGACCTTGAAAGCGCCCATATTGCTCGTTATAGTGGCTGTTTTCAATATGTATATGTAAGAGTGTTTTTTTACGTGTTTGTGTGGGTGAGTTTGTATGTGTATATACATATATGAGTGTGGCTGTATTTGTATATATAATATGTGTGTGTAATTAAAAAAATAATTTTAATTTCAAATGTATTGAGTGCACCGTGCACCCCTTTGCTTCTATTGCTAGGACTAATAGAGCTTTTTTTTTCAGCATCATCTGAATCGGGCTCTTCATCTTCGAGTGAAGATGACGAAACAACTGTTTCAGTCCATCCGACTCCGCGTATGAGCAGCGTAACAAATTCTTCTGCTGGAAATACAACCGTTGTGAAGGGAGTCACCTGGACTTTTCATGAAGCAATACGTGTTGATCAGCGACAACAAGGCTATTTCAAAGCTACCCTGCTAGTACCACTGGAGCCTGCACGAAGTGTCAAGGATGCATTTTTTATGGTATTTCCCAGAGAGAAACTTAGTTACATAGTCCAGTGTACCAACTCTTCGTTTCCCCCTAGACAGAAACTGTTGAACGAGAAGGAATTATTAATTTTTTTTGGTATATTATATGCTATGACTCTTCAAGAACTGCCAGACCGAAGATCCTACTGGAATACGACCTCCGATGGAATATTTCCCCCCGCAAATTTTGGACAAAGATTTGGAATGAGTCTTCAAAGGTTTGAGATCATTCTAGTGGCCCTGCGCTTCACACAACCGTCAGACCTTGATGATTCTGACAAATGGCGTAACACCAGAACACTAGTAATGATAGTGAATGATAAACTAAAAGATACCATCCGTCCTGGTGCAAAAATAACTGTAGATGAATCCATGTTCGCCTGGTATGGAAGAGGTGCGTACTTCAAAGACGGGATGCCAGCAGTTATGAAAATTAAAAGAAAACCAAAAGGAGTGGGTTGTGAAGTAAAAACAGCGTGTGATAGTAATACAAACATTATGATGAGATTGGAAATTAATGAGGGTAAAGAAGCAATGAGTACGAAGAAATGGCAAAGAGAATTTGGCGCTGGAACTGCAACTACTTTGAGATTGACAGAGCCGTGGCATGGTTCTGGAAGAGTTATAGTTGGAGACTCATGGTTTGCTTCGGTCAAAACAGCTGTGGAGTTATTCAAAGTTGGATTATATTTCATTGGACTGGTAAAGACAGCACAGTTTCTATCCCGTGTCGGATATGGCTGCAAAGTGTCCGACGCACAAGGGGCATTGTTGTAAGTACAGCTGAAAAGACTCAGTGCAGCTTATTGCCTGTGCCTGGAAAGACAAAAACTCATACATTTGTTGCCACTTGTGAAACGACACTGCCAGGCCTGCCATCACGCAAAAGAAGGTGGGACGATGAAGGAAATTTATTTTTCAGAGAAGTCGCTAGGCCTAAATTAGTCCAGCAGTATTTTGATGGTGCTGCAGCTATCGATATTCACAACCACATCACGAATGGAATTCCTGCATAATTTTTTTTAATAAATATTTTTTCACAAAGTTCCTTTCATATTCTTGTTTATTTTTCTACCCCGTAATATCAAGAAGCGCCCGCGTCTATTCCTAGATACCTATACTAAATTACAGAATGTTTGTCACCCCTGCCAAATTTTATTAGGCATGAAAGTCAAGTACTGCTAGAAGGACAGCCTCTGATATCCATAAAAAATCCACAAAATATTGCGTACTGCTAGCAGGACGCACGTCCCTAGGATTGTCCTTCCGGAAGCTCCTTCCAGCAGGACAAGGGCTTGGACGTTCTATCATTAAACAATTTTTTCGCACGCCACGAAAGGCAAAATCATCATCATCATCATTACAGCCCTTCACAAGTCCACTGCTGAACATAGGCCTCCCAAACGGAATGCCACAAAGCACGGTCCCGAGCCACCTGCATCCATTGACTTCCTGCATGTCTTACCAGGTCGTCACTCCATCTAGTGGGGGGACGCCCTACACTTCGCCTGCCGGTACGAGGCTGCCACTCGAGAACCTTTCTTCCCCATCGGTTGTCGGTTCTTCGAGCTATATGGCCGGCCCATTGCCACTTACTTCAGCTTACTAATCCTTTGGGTTATGTCGGTTACTCTGGTTCTACTGCGGATATCCTCATTTCTAAGTTTATCACGCAGAGAAACCCCGAGCATAGCCCTCTCCATAGCTCGCTGAGCGACCTTGAGCTTCCTCATACGGCCAGCAGTGAAGGACCACGTCTCAGTTCCATATGTCATCACTGGCAACACGCACTGGTTGTACAATTTAGTTTTGAGGTTTTGAGGTATGCCTGACGAGAAGATGGGTCGTAATCTCCCGAACGCTGCCCAGCCGAGTTGAATCCGTCGATTGACCTCTCGGTCGAAGTTGGACTTACCTAGTCGGACTATTTGTCCCAGGTAAACATATTCGTCAACAAATTCGAGCTTAGTGCTCCCAACAACTACCGGCATAGGTGTGACATGGACATTAAACATAATTTTTGTTTTGTCCATGTTCATCTTGAGACCTATCCGTTGGGAGACACTATTGAGGTCATTGAGCATAGTGCTTAGGTCCTCCAGCGATTCTGCCATAAGGACTATATCGTCGGCAAATCAAAGGTGAGTGATGTACTCGCCATTGACGTTAATACCGTATCCTTTCCAGTCCAGTAGCTTGAAAACGTCTTCCAATGCAGGGGTGAAGAATTTCGGGATATTACGTCACCCTGTCCTACACGTCTCTGCAGTTGGATAGGTTTCGTACTCTGGTTCTGTACTCGGATAGCCATCGTAACCCTACTGTACAAACACTTCAGCACCTCGATATACCGACAGTCCACTTGGTACCGCTGAAGGGACTGCAGCACCGACCGCCCAAATTTCGACGGAATCAAAGGCTTTCTCATAGTCCACATACGCAAGGCAAAGTGGCAGATTGTACTCTTCGGTCTTTTGTACAATTTGCCGAAAGGTATGAATGTGGTCTATGGTGCTAAAGCCTTTTCGAAAACCGGCTGGTTCGGGAGGCTGGAAGTCGTCGAATCTGCATGCGAGACGATTCGTAATGACTCTCGAAAACAGCACGTAGACGCGGCTCAGAAGGGAAATCGGTTTGTAGTTCTTCAAGAGAGCGTTGTCGCCTTTCTTGAAGAACAAGACCACCGCACGTCTGCTCCACGCCTCCGGTGTAATGCCACCATGGAGAACGGAATTAAAGAGCTTCTGAAGGACTTCAAGTACCGGTTTTCCACCCGCTTTCAGAAGCTCCGCTGTAATTCCATCCTCGCCTGGTGCCTTGCCGTTTTTAAGGTGCTGGAGAGCCATTCTAATCTCGCTTAGACTGACGTCCGGGTATCATCAGAATAGTGTCGGATAAGACTTGCTCTTGGATCGTTACTCACACTTGCGTGTGGCTCCAACGATGACGTGTACAGCTGCCCATAGAACCTCTCAATCTCACTCAAAATCTCAGGTGTCGGGAAACGATGCTGCCACATTCGGTCTTCAGCTTCGACAGTTGGCTCTTTCTGGCAAACAGATCTCTGGCAAAGACTTTGGAGCCGTGGTTCCGCTCGATCGCTTCTTCAATACGAGCTGTATTGAAGTTGCCCAAGTCCCGCCGCATGCATTTGGAGATCTGTCTGTTCAGTTGCCTGTATGCTGTCAAATCTGCTGAAGATTGCAGCTTCATCTCCCGTCTAACAACCATGAGATTAAGAGTGTGATCGGAGAGTTTTTGTGTTCTTCTGCGACGGGTCTTACAGAACTTAGCTCCGACCGCATAGACAGTTTCCACAAGCTTGTCATTCATATCGTCCACTTCATTGCAATCTTCTAGGCACTGAAAACGAATTTATAACTAGATCTGAAAGTTTTCGGGACTTTAGATTAGAGCACGAGGGGGACGGAGCGTTGACTTCATTAGACGTGACCTCTCCAACTTAACGTTTAGGTTCAGTGTGCCTCTCACCATTCGGTGATTGCTGCCAGTGTCGCGATCACTGAGACATCACTGCACAGTTGTCGTCTGGTCGTCATAATGAAGTCAATCTCATTTTTTGTCGAACCGTCGGGGCTCGACCAGGTCCACTTTCTGTGGGGCCGCTTTTGGAAGAAAGAGTTCATCATAAAGAGTCCCTCTTTCTCCATAAAGTCGGTCAGCTACTGGCCCCTTGGGTTCCTTTTTGCTTTTATCAGAAAGATGCTGCTGCCCATCTTCTGTATCAGTTTCCCTTTGGAGGCAAAATATGTGGAAACAAATATTGACTCTGTATCCATCCGTTTGTACCCATGTTTTTAGCGAAATAAATGATTTGATTTTGATTGATTTTACGACCAACCGTGAGAGAAATCGAGAGAAGATGTCTACGCTGTCGAGTACGGAAGGCAGCACCACTCTCAGCGGTCAAAGGGGACTTAACACCCGAACGGTTAGGGGCGTGAAAAGATGGGTAGCGTTATTTACGTGTTTAACGACGCGCGCGGTACACGTAGAAATCAAGACGTATAATAGTAACCAAAACAAAAACGGCAGGTTAATTTCTATGACTTTTAATAAGTTATGTAAAGTAATTGAATAAAACTATGTTTACGGATTTTATCGCGTTTAACTTACATATTTTAATTCCCGACGTTTCGGGTGCTTTACTGCAACCCATGGTCACGGGGGTGAGATGTTTGACGTCCCGATGTCATAGTTAGCCCGGCTACCTTCAGTTTTTGAATATTAATTTTTAGTTCGATCTACGCAGAATGAGCTTACAGTACCTATCTTGTAGTCTTGCAGTGGTATGCTTGGGTTTGGATTTAATTTTGTTAATTATAGGATCCCAAGCAGATGGCAGCACCCATCCATCTGCTCTATTGAAATTAGGATGTTTTTTAATTTCAAAAGCCTCGCGTATGAAAGCACCCGAAACGTCGGGAATTAAAATAAGTAAATTAATTCGATAAAATCCATAAACATAGTTTTATTCAATGTGTGGTGTTCGTGTAAATATAAGAAATCATTATGTAAAGTGAATTAAAATCACAGCCTATAAAACGTTCCACTGCTGGGCTCAGGCTTCCTCTCATTTCTGAGAGGGTCATCTAGTCATTAAACTGCCGCGCTGCTTCAGTGGGTGTTGTTACATTAATTCTGGAGTCACATGAATTCCCGAAAGTGGACAATTTTTACGCAATCTGCAACTGTATTATGACTGCAACACTAATAGATCGGCTAGACATGCGAATGACTACGCTCGCACAGTTTATCAGCGTAAAATAGCAGCATAAACTGCTGTATATCCTATAGTGGGTGAAAAGACCAGGCCCTTTATACTGTTGACACCGCATTTCATCTGAGGTGTGACAACGTATCTTTATTTTGATTCATAGTGGTGGATAGATGTACGTGGGTATCAGCATTTGGACTGTTTGCAAGTGGACTGTGAGCTCGTTCGTCACCCTTATTTCTTAAAAATCAGCATTACAATGTTCTAAAAAAGCATTCATTCACTTAGTTAATAAACAAAAAAAAAACTTACCAACACTGCCGATAAGGACGGAGTACGTGAGGAACAAGCTGTAGTCGACTTCGGTGAATTTGAACTTGTACCGTGTAAACCAGTAGGTCATCTGCACCTCACCTTTATTCCAAATAACATTCATATTAGTCAAGCAACCGAGTTCTTTAGCGTCAGCAATCTGTAAACATTACTCTTAATAGGCTCTACTTTATTTCAGTGGTGTTTGTGTAAATGCAAAAGGTGTTTTTATTATAATCATTAAATAATATATTGTATAAGTGTTATATAATTAACCGTTGTTTAAATTACCATGTAGTGGCGGTGTAAAAATATCCACTACCCCATATCATCCTGTAGGTGTCGTAAGAGTTGACAAAAAGAAACAAATCAGGAGATGGGCAGCAGCGTTTTTCTAATAACGGCTTAGAATAAAAAATAAAAACTGCGACTGCACACCCGCTTACCAAGCGTGGCAACTATGGCAAATATTCCTCCGTGAGGCAATCTATGGGGAAGGCCTATGTTCAGCAGTAAATTTTAATAGGCTGTAATGGTAAGTTTTGTTGTTTCACATCCTTATTATCTCTTTGAATTCACTGCTTTCATAATATGAATAAAGATTTTTCTTGTAATACATATCAGTCATCAGAGCCTCGTCTGTTAGTTAGCATTGTGCACCGCGTGCAGATGATATTATCATTCGTAGGTTATGTTCGTATATCCCGCTTACATTTGTTGTATACATAAGAAATTGATTTCTGAATTCTATAATACAATTGTCCATTGTATTATAAAACTATTTGTGTCTAATCATATGCCCCTAATAAACGAGGACAGAGTCTGTGAAGTAGATCTGCTTTCGTCACAATAGGCACAATTGTAACTGTAGTTACAGTCAACAAGCCTAAAAGCATGATCTTCTCAGATAGCGGGGACTCACGAGAGTAGTCTGATATATATAATATATATAAAAATAATATTTGCTTGTTCGTTTTATATGCGCTGCCATACTGTTCATCAGATTGCTCAAAAACTTTGTCAGCTTATTACTTGCACTTGCAGGTTATAGGCATAGTACAATTAACTTACAAATTACCGACAGTACAGACAAATTTGTTAGATAATTTAAAATTAAAAATTTTGTTCAACCGACTTCCATATAAATTATTAAGAATAACTTACAAGCTATTGGTCAGACCTTGATCAAATTTATATGGGACCACATGAGAAGCACCAGCTTACAAATAAAAAAAGAATCATCGAAATCGGTTCACCCAGAAAAAATTATGAGGTAACACACATAAAAAAAACATACAGTTGAATTGAGTACCGTCTCCTTTTTGAAGTCCGTAGAAAACTTACATGACTGGGGAATAAAAATATTTCGGGGATGTGAATTCCGTTAACACATTTCTGTGGATAATGTAGGGCTGCAACATTGTTACTACTTCTATGCAGCATAAGTTCTATTTATAATATGTTTTATTGCAGCTGTTTGTTGTCTCCTAACAATAATAAGAAATACACATACAAAATATTAAAAATGTACTTTTTTTCTCTTAAATTTTTTTTTTGGGATTTTTGTCGAAACGACATGCCAATCCCATCATACCTTATAATAATTACTGCTAACACTAGAACAAAATAAGAAAGTATAATTGTGAGTACTAGTTAAATTGCTAACCTAAAAAGAAACTTATACTGAAGATGAGAAAATAATTATTCTGTCCTAGAAGCAAGCCAGAATAACTCTCTTGACATCTTTGATTTGGGGTTTGATAAAGCCATTTGCGCATTTGACATCCAAAACATTTGCGTTAAATTATTTCAACACAGCCTGTCTATTTTTTTCGTTCCCGAAAAATCTACTTAAACTTCAAAATGTTTCTATTATGCTATCAAAAAGGCGTTTACGAGTAGACAGAGCAAAAGGAAAATGACTAAAAAGCGGACTATAGTTAAAAGGTAGGTTGTACAGTAGCATGATTAAAAAGTTAAGTATAAGTATATTTTAATATTGTTAAATAAACTTGCAGTCTCCTGTGGACGCTGCAACCCTGCAACCTTACAACAATCTTGCAACAACAACAACAAATAGGACTGCGCTACTGATGCTTAGGGGCAGAAAAAGGTTATCTCATCTAAGCAGAAAAAGAGCCCTATCGCCTAGTAAAATAGTCCTTGTCTCTATGAAATAGTGAGGCTAGAATATTATCAGTTCTTATACGGGTCATTTTTCAAAGAGTAGCCAAATTTTATATTTAAGTTCAGTTAAATAAATTATTAAATACCGTTATTGCAGTTTTTAAAAATACGAGAAAATAAGGCAAATATTTTTTTTTTTATAGAATAAGGGTGACAAACGCGCACATAGTCCACCTGATGGTAAGTGGTTGTTGTGGCCCATAGACATCTACATCTATCTTCGTTTGCGAATTTAAATGCAAATGCGTTGTCAGCCGTGAGGACTAAGATAGAACGCCTCTTTTCCAATGAAAAGGGTCTCCGGTTCTCTACACTCACCATACGAAACACAGCAGCAATAAGCTGCTATTTTACGCTGGTGTGGTCGAGAGCGTGGTCCTTCCCCGGTCGAGCCGACCCATTCGTGCTACAACTATACTATTAATATAGCGGCAGCATGGCTCTACCACGTAAAATT
The DNA here is from genome assembly GCA_029286625.1 of Parnassius orleans. Taxonomy (NCBI): domain Eukaryota; kingdom Metazoa; phylum Arthropoda; class Insecta; order Lepidoptera; family Papilionidae; genus Parnassius; species Parnassius orleans. The sequence continues at coordinate 2,140,819 of JAGSMP010000035.1, read as the reverse complement.
ATTTGAATTTATCCCAAGTTGAATGTGATTTATGGGCAATAACACGCGTACGCGCGCTCCTCCGTGTGCGATTCAATTCGCGTTCTTCCCGACCGAGCGACCCTTACGGATGTGTGCGTGCGTAGTAAAATAGTAGGCGTTAGATATTTATGAATAACAATCAGTTAAAATAATGCATTACCACACATTCTGAATTTAAAAGATAAAAAGGACAGAATGTTTGAGATTTTTTAAATTAATTTTTCTTCAACATTCGCCTATATTACTAATTCTGAAACTTCTCTGTAAATTTGACTGTATATTGCAAAATAACCCTGTATAATTTGGTTTTATTTGGGTGACTTCTGCATATATTAAACGGCTGTGATGTATGGATCTACGAGTATCTCTATAGAGATAATTTTATTTGACTTTCTGACGATAAACTTGTGGTATATGAATTGGACGTGTTATGTAAAATGGAAACAATTCACCCTTGGGTTAAAAATATATATCAAAATGAAAATACAATGAATATGTTTGGTCAATATTCTGATCCTGGAGCAGGAACCCTTGGGCGATGAATATATTGATTTAAATGAATTCAATAATGAAAATCTGGCTTTTAATCGTATTTGCATTAATTTAAGAACTTAAGGATGTAATAAAATTTCTATATTGAAAAATAAATGTAAAGAACTAATGTGTAACGTTATATTATAATATTGAGTCTTGAACTGTTATGATCGATTGTGTTCGTCAGTTCAAATTCAAATTTTTGATAGGCCAGGGCTACTAGTCATTGTTGCGTTTCGATTTACGGTAGAACGCAACAGATAAAAAAATCTTTTAATAAAAATTAAATCGTCGTAGGTGTGACATAGACCACCATGTCACACTTATGTCGGCAGTTGTTGGGAGCACTTCTTTTGACTTCAAAAGTTGTCGGCGAGTATCCGAGAGGTCAATCGACGAATTCAATTCGGCTGGGCAGAGTTCGGGAGTTTACCACACATATTTTCGTCAGGTATATCTTAAAACTTTAAAACAAGATTATACAACCAGTGCGTGTTATCTGTGATATATGGATATGAGACGTAGTCCTTTACAGCTAGCCGTATGAGGAAGCTTATGGTCGCTCAGCGAGCTATAGAGAGGCTATGCACGGGGTTTCTCTGCGTGATAGACTTAGAAATGAGGATATCCGCATTATAATAATATAATAACCAAAGTAACCTACACAGCTTAAGGGATTAGTAAGCTAAAGTAGCAATGGGTTGGCCATACAGCTCGAAGAACGTACAACCGATGGGGAAGAAAGGTTCTCGAGAGAAAGCCTCTCGTGTCGGTGAGTGAATCGTAGGGCGGCCCCGTACTAGACGGAGTGACGACCTGGAAAGACATGCAGAAAGTCGAGGGATGCAGGTGGCTCAGGACCGTGCTTTGTGACATTCCTTGAGAGAGATTTTAAAGTTTATATTTTTTATTATTTAATAAGTGTTAAATAATTTTTGTAAAAAAATAAGTGTTTAATAATACTGAATAATTCTTCCATTGGCAGGACATAAACCCGACCCAGAACTAACGGTTGAATTGCGATTTTCGTTAACAACCAGTTTTGCGATAAATTATTGTCTGATACTGTGAGAGATATTTTCATACGTTATAAATTCTACTGTCAGATAATTTAAAATTTAAATGTTTCGCGAGGATTCAAAAATATTATTACAATTTAATCTATTTTTATTCTGTAGTTAAAATAGTAAAGCCAACTAGGTAGTAAGTTTAAAAGAAAGTTCCATCGTACGAGGTTCATACCGCTAATTGATGGACAAAGCTCTTCCGACTTAGCAAAGAAAATTTAAAACAAAATCGAATCGAATGGCAATCTAATCAAATATGCTAAACCAAAATTTCACAAATTTGTAAAGGGGACAGCAATACCACTCAGCGAAACGAATCAAATGTTCCAAGTAATGCATACAGCTGGTAAGAATATACTCGTATATTCTTTTAATTACAAGGCTGACAGCCTTGGCTATGTTGGCTATGTCCAGCAGTAACATAATACTCTCTTGATGTGATGTGTTGAAATTTAAACATGCTTAAACTCACAATTAAGTGACTAATATGTTGACAAGTGAAAACTGTGGAAATTCATTTCATCTCAATAAGCAACGATGTCTCTGTGGTAAGTGAAGTCTCTCTCAATAAGCAAAGAAGACTAGAAGAATAAGCAGATAGAAATAAATGAATACATATATATTGGATGCAATAGGACATAATTGATGAGTAAAATGCTGTTGTAATGACGAATTTACAGTCCTTCTGATGGAAAATGGCTACTGCAGTCCATTGGCACCTGCAGCCAGCTTTAAACAAAGAAGGCAACGGATGCTTTATCACCTCTGAGAACTAAGATAGAATGGCTCACAGTCCGTTACTACACTGGCTCTCTATACCCTTTGGTAAGCGGGTGGTGCCTACCAGACGGACTTCTAGGTATAAAAAATGGATTACAAGTTACTTGTATTCTCTATAAAAAATGGCGATAACCATCTAGTATTTTTACTAATTGTAAAAAACTCAGATACCAGACACTGACGCTACGAAGATATGTTGCATCCCTTTGCATATTCTATCGAATCTACCATGGTGAGTGTATATTTTGGATTTTTACCATCCGCCAAAATTCAAATGACGATCCACCACCTACCTACTAGCAGCTCACCTGATGGTAGGAGCAGTTCTGCAGCTCTTTTTTAAAAAAATGTAGTTTGGTCGCAATATATCTTTTAGCGTTGGAAATATGGCAAATCCTCTGTACTGTGGGAAAGGTGCTTATTCACGCAGGTCTCTATAGGCCACAGCATCCACTTACCATCAGGTGGACTCTGTGCTCGTTGGTCACCCCTATTCTATAAAAAATATTTACCTTAATCAATTAATAAATGCCACATTAATAACGAAATTTTTCAATTTAGTCATCTTAAATTTTCCTTAAAAGCAGATACGTTGTCACCCTTGAGAATAAATATGGAATACCTCGTTTTACCGATAACGAGATATTCCATATTTCCATAAGAGTAGCCAAATTAATAAAAACTTAAGTTCAAATAAATAAATAATGATATACCGTTATTGCAGTTTTTGAAAATACGAGTTAATAAGGCTTCTACTTTTATTTAGAATTATCCCAAATTGAATATGATTTATGGACAACAACGTTTTTGTCTACTGATCGACCCTTACGAGTGCCGCAGTAAAAGTTAAAAAATAAAGTAAGATCAGTTAAAATAAGTAAAATCAGTTAAAATAATGCATTACCACGAATTTTGAATTTAAAAGATAAAAAGGACAGAATGTTTGATATTTTTTAATTAATTTTTCTTCACCATTTGCCTATATTACTAATTTTGCAGAGAAGGTTCAGAATATTTAATCTGAACCTTCTCTGCAAATTTGGCCGGTTATTGCGAAATAACCTTATAATGGGTCTCTGATTTTCGTCACTCAAAATTCGATACACGGAGCCATATTACGCTCCAGCGTGGCTCTAGCACGTACAGATCACTCTGGTTTTTCCCATAGTCGCCTACTACAACATTTGAAAAGGGTATGAATCCTCTTAATGACCGCTTAAAGACAAGAAACACAACAATCAATGAAATGGTGGACACATACGTGCGTTTTGTTGACGGTTAATGGAGAGGGGATGAGAAAATTAAATCGTTTAATTCCTTTGCAAAGTCTTCAAAATATATTCGTTAGAATACCAGCAATGGTGCCCATTTATGAGGAGTTTATGATTGTATAGATGGATAAAGGTTTATATGATTTAATGTTTTAATAATAACGTAGGTTTATATGATTTAATTTTAGACGTGGTAGAGCCAAGCTGCAGCTATATTATGGTTGTAGCACGAATGGGTCGGTGCGACAGGGGTAGGACCACGCTCTCACAGAATACCAGCGTAAAGTTTTGTTTGGTGAGTGTAATCTCCTTTTTACTGGAAACGAGGCATTCCATCTTAGATCTCAGGGGTGACAACGCATCTGTATTTTTAAATGTAGATATCTATGGGCGGCTGCATCCACTTACTATCAGGTGGACTGTGTGCTCGTTTATCACAATTATTCTATAAAAAAAGAATAAATAAACATAATCTAATGATTTTCGTTTGCTAACGCGTTTTGATTGCAAGTTTATTTAAATTTATTTACTTCTTTAACAATTAGATAATACAATATATTTGAGGATATCGTCTGACAAATTGTTAAAGAGTTTGTTTGCAGAAACTGCTCTCGTTTACATTATTTATAATTGTGGTACATTTTTTATAAATTATTACTGTTGTTTCCAGATATTTACAAACTAATCACTGCTATCATACAGTTATCTATAATGGCTTCAGTGTAAATGCTTTGTCATAAAATAATCGCTATATATTAATTAATTGTTTGAACTATGGATCCGAAATAATTGCGTATAATATACATATCTAGAATTATACACACTGACAACCGAGCGATAAATTGCTTATTGTTTGGTTAGCGTCGAGTACTATTTACAAAGTAAATCACTATTATTTTGGCCCAGCGCATAGTGGGTTAGCTTTAAGACCTAAGAAAAACTTTCTTCTTCTTCTTCTTTTAAATTATGGCTTCTCTTGATAGAATTCTGCCAGTGTCAAGTCAGTCATGGGAGTGAGAAAAACTTTGATTGTACAACCATTGCGCATTGCCATTGATGACATAAAATATGGATCTAGACGTGCCCTTGACTGCTGGCTGAATTAGCTTAAGATCGCTCAGAGCTATGGAGAGGGTTATACTCGGAGTTCCTTTGCTTGATAAAATTTCTAATGAAAACATCCGCAGAAAATGTAAATTGATGTTCTTTCAAAAAAATACATACTTATTGTCAATTAAAATTTAATTCTTTACCCGACGAGTTGAAAAATCTCCCTGTGATAAAATTAAAAAACAAACTTCATGAACGGCTTTTACTTAATTTTTTTATTTAAATCATGTCACAATAATTTCTTAAGCAAATTCTAAAATAAATCAAACAAAAATACTCTCGTCTAAAGTTTAAAATCAAATTGGTGCAATAATAAGCTTAAATCAATTATAGTATAGATTAAAAAAAAGCTTGTCACAATCATTTTAACAAGTATTCGTTTTTTTATTAGTCATCATCATCGTTTTATTACGGGTTGTAATAAAATGATGTCAGGTAAAAAAATAATTATTGTAATCAATCTAAATATTGTTTTCCCACAATAGCAAAACATTCATAATCATTAAAAATGCAACTGTTTTTTGGTTGCAAATTAATATCGATACCCTAAGTTGAAATTATGAAAAGTACTGAGTAGTATATAATTAATTTATGTCGGGCATTAATTATTAATATTATTAATGCCCGACAAAGCTGAAAAAATGATATAGTATTCTCTTTTCTTTTGCTTCACTTTTGATAAAGATGAATTGATTGACGACTCATTTGGTAAAATCGGTCTATTGGGCTGCTACGCTGAAACATGCAAACGTGGTAGAGCCATGCTGCATATATTATGGTTGTAGCACGAATGGGTTGACTCGGCCGGGGTAGGACCACGCTCTCACAGAATACCAGCGTAAAATAGCAGCTTAATGCTGCTGTGTTTCGTATGGTGAGATTAGAGAACCGGAGAACCTTTTTACTGGAAATGAGGCATTGCATCTTAGTCCTCAGGGGTGACAACGCATCTGTATTTTGATTCTTAGTCGAGGATAAATGTTGATGTCTATGGGCCACAGCATCCACTTACCATCAGGTGGACTGTGTGCTCATTTGTAACCCATATTCTATAAAAAGATCGATACCAACATACATACATAGAATGTCAAGTACAGAACCCTTTCTTTAAATAGTCGTAATCGGTAAAAAATATAGGTTGAAAGTGACAACCCTTGGTTGTAGCAAAATATGGCAAAGTAACCGTCACATCGTGGTATCACTAGTATGGTAACTTTGCCAAGTTAGTTTTATAGACAAATGTTAAGACCAACATGTTAAAACGATATATTATATTTAATAACAATTAATATTACGTTACTCCAAACATATAGAAGATACCTACATTCAGTATTTCAAACAAAATCAACAAAAGTTCTGGAGCACTGAACAAAGAGGTTATTTCGCCGGCACAATTCTGCATTAAAATAAAATGCCAAAATTAACTCTCATGTTGCCATATCGAAAGCAAAGCCGTCAATTAGTTATTGTATTTTTGTATTATTGTATGTTATCTCGAAAAACGTTACTTTTTACGTGTTAATCGTAATTTTGTACCAGTTAACTTCCATTGGTAAAGTTGCCAGACTTGGCCAGAGTTGCCAGAGTTGTACTTGGTTATTTTTTTTGTATTTACCTATATATGAAATTTTATATTTTGACTACTCTTAATCTGTAAACGATTGTGAGACATTGTCTTTCCTTCTGAATCTCTTGACATTTTTATTATTTAAATATAAAAAAAAGTGTAATAAATATTTATTTAAAATTTGCACCCCTGTATTAGGCAGAATATGATGGAACTTATATAATATAATAATGTTGTAACACCTACATTCTATGCAAATAAATAATTATGAATTATGAAAAAGAGTAACCGACATAGCCCATGGTTCACTAAGCTTATGTGGCATCGAGGCAGCCATAGCTTGAAGAACCGACAACAAATGGGGATGAAAGGTAAAGGGGCCAAGTATCTGTAAGCAAAGTGAAGGGCGGCCCCCACTAGATGGAGTGACGGTACCTGGTAAGACATGCAAGATGTCGATAGATGCAATGGCTCAAGAAGGTATTTTGTGGCCTTCCTTGGAGGTGATATTTTTTCAACAGTGGACTGATAGGGTGTAATGATGATGATAATGATGATGATGTTGATCGTTAAATAGCGTAACTTCTAGAGTGTTAAGATAAAACCTTCTACTCAACTAACAATATAATATAACAAATTACAAACAATAAATATTATTAACTCCCATTTATTGCATAATACAAACGTCAAACTGCGACACAAACTAAATTAGTATGTGTAAATTGGTACAAACCTAAATGACAAAGACTTTGTAACTATAGTCGGTCTATATTTGATTGTACTTATTAAGTTAGTTTCGAAACGGTACTATTGTTACTCTTGCATCATTTAATGGTAGGACTTCTTTTGCCCGCTTGGGTTAAAGCCCCGACTTCAGAATGTGAAACTATTATTTTTTTAGTCCTTTGAAGTCGGCTTTAACTTTTTAATAAAACTAACTATTTCTCTATTGTGACAAAAAACTGAGAATGCTTCAAGATTTTAATCAAAATGGCCAAGTTTTATCAAAAATGGCCAAAAAATCAATCATTAGGTCAACTAACGGTTTATTCCAAATATTTCCTAATTAAAATACACTTGTTAAAACCTTTTAAAATTGTGTTAATATGGAATATGAGTGAATTTGAAGTCTGACTGATTAACTCCGATTATTAGCAACAGTAATATAAATTATACTGATATAATTTGGGCGCCTAAGTTAGTACCTGTAAACACACTCCCACTATCAAGTCGGTATGTAAGGAAAATATTAAGTGGTGCTGATTTTGAAACTCTTTCGATATTGTTTATTTTCAAACCTTGTCCTGCTATTAAGAGATCTTGTTATATGGGATGGTATTTTTTTTACCAAAAACGCATGAAATTTATTTACCCTTATTCCAAATGATGTCATAAAGAAGGCGGCATGAAGTGAGGCTAATATCTAGTGATTTAAAAATCGACTTGTCTTGCTTGTCAAGTTGTGTTCTTGGTTTTACTTATTTATAACATACGATTATTTTTCTACTAGGTAGGTGATATTGGTAGGTGGTTACCAGGTAGGAGGACTCCTTCTCTGCCTGGGAGTTTGTCTGGGCAGATACCAAACTCTTACCTATTTCTGTCGCGTTAATTAGCAGTTCCCTCGGAACGGAACACAGCAGTTGCAGCTGTTAGTTTGCTTGCCAGTGTAGTTTTACTAAAATTTTTTTTGCAGATTTAGTGTTTAACAGATTCACAAAAAGCCTTGCGTTGAATATTATGAATATTTTTTATTATATCGTAGAGACTGTCTTCCTTACCAATGTTTGGATATATTTTAATTGTAAACCAGTTTTGCGAAGTAACTCTGCCACTTTAGACGCTACGGTATAAACATTTTTAGCAATAATTTTAAATCAACCGTTTTTTTCTTACTCATTGGCTTTTTGATAAAATTCACCATTAAATCATAAAAAAATAATTTTAAAACAATATTTGTATTTAGTATTTGCTTATTGTAAACAAAAACTCGTCGTCTATGTAAAATATCAATTTATGAGGTGTTAATAATATTTTTTCTATACTTGACGAAGGTAGCGAACTCTTTAATCTACTCTGTGACGTTATAATTAGTAAAAATTTAAAAATCAACAAAAAATTAATGACAGTTAGAAAAAATAATAATTTGGTCTTAATAATAAACCTATATATGGTTATAAAAATAACACCACAAAAAAGTATACTTACGTATAGAATTATTTGCCTGTCATATCTAAAGTACCTACTAATTAATCTAAATAGATTATACAAAAACTAACACATTTACATTTTCGCCCAATTATTAACTCTGGGTATGTTTTGAGCATACGTTTTATATTTGTTGTTTAAGTTCACAAAGTCTCAAGACTGAGCCACGCGGCCGTAAGATTAATTATTCATCAACGTATTTATAGTTTATTTAATTAAAATCCATTTGCACCGATGCGATTTACATAAGTCAACCTGTCTCGTTCAATTATAAAGAAACAAATGGAAGATTACTGATAAATTATTAGTTTCAACTGAAATAAAGATAAAGTAATAACATTTGATTACCAATCTGTACACTCACTTTAATAATTCAACCCATGAAAGGCATTACTTTAAATTTGCAGTAGGTGTCTACGACTATTTACAGGACCACTATACCAAAATGCTAAACGACACTATTATTGTTTTTTTTTAAATAAGATGATCTATATTAATTTATGAAATCTATATTTTTTATTAAGTAATGGCACAATTGTCTTATTCGAATGTATGTTTCGATACTGCTCGAAAAATTACATTTGCTCATAAAATGAAAATAAAAATCCAAACGATCAGAACGCATATGGCAAATTTCATTTTACGACTATAATATTGCTGATAAAATGGAACCAGCTCCGAATATGAACAAAGCATAAAAATAATATTAAGCTTGCAGCAATTTAGTAAATGATTGCTATGTAGTTAAAAATAATAGAGGAAATATAAAGCTTTACCTAAGAGTGGTCCAACGATGAACATGTATGCCAACATGGTTAATACGATTTGTAAACGACGAGAACCCTGGCGAGATTTGAAGACAACGTTCACTGACGCGCCCAAGTCCCGAATCGAGAACATCGACAATATTGTGTCTGAATTTTTATTATCAATTGACTTTTTCGGCATTTCTTTCAATCTCAAAACAATGTAAACAAACCCAGTCAGATAGAAAGCGCACGCAGTTGAAAAAACACCATAATAGCCGAAACGATTTGTCATTATCCCACTAAGAGCCATGCCTACAGGCCTGGTTAGAGTCAATATGGCCGTTATAATACCTAACCGATAAGTCCGTTCGGATTCACTCGTAATGTCCGTAATGTAGCTGTACACTGCCATTGTCATGGCGACACGGCCTCCAGCTAGTGCAGGCAGTAGACCTTCGATCAGTGCAGTTTCATTCACACCAACACTGAAGAAGAAAACGGTACTCAGTATTATCCCAACAACTGACATTAACTTTCCCAATATAGGCAATACCATAAAGGTTTTTCGGTTTCCAGTGCGATCGCTCCACGCACCCACAAAAAGGTTTAATAAGCCAGGTAGAGCAGTTTGTACAGGATAGCTCCAGGCAGTCATAGTTGCTACCATTGTCTGAACATTTTTCTCTTGCTCTGTATAATTCTGAGTCCGTCCCTGCATTATATGAGTGCAGGTACGCTGGTCGTACTGAAGATTTACAAGACATGATTTCTCTAAAGACAGATTCTGTACAGCTAATCCTGTAAGAACACTTGGTAAAACGTAACAAAGAACGTATGGTTCTACTGTTATGTTCTTTCTTATCGCCCATGTGTCTTTTATGAATTCTTTTAATCTTCGATTTAACTTCGTTTCAGTTTTAGCAATATCTGTGCTGTAAGTTTTGTTGCACTTGCATGAATCTATATTCGCGATTTTGTCCCCGGGCACTTCGACCCGTAACGTCATTTTGGCAAAGATTTCCCACCTTAAAGTTCATTTGTTTTTAAAATCCACATTAAAATATATTTTATATTAAATATTTGTAAAATTGTGCTTTTATTGAATTTAGATTTATTAATAAGACTATTTTCTTTTTCACTTTTAATCTCAACTATTAATAAAGGACGGTTAGTGCGCGTGAGTGGCGTATTGTCACTGAAATAAGTACGGCGCGGCTGTTGTATTCGGCTTCACCTCGGATACTGCCTATCAGCTGGCCGCTGGTACATTTTAATTTGTACTTTATCACAAAATCACGTGGTAGCGCTAAGCACATTATACTATACCCATGAACTTCAATTAAATGACTGTAGTTCACTTACACCAAATATAAATATTGAACTTTAGAATCTATATAGTTATTGTAATAGGTAAAATATGTACGAGTATTTTTACCTTTTGTATGAAATATTAATATTAATGTTTTTAGTTAATTTTACCAACATATTTCAATATAATAACAGAAGTGTTTCTAATATATGTTGTGGTTAAAAGCGGAAATACAAACATATCTAGGTTTAGCCGACTACAACTAGGTGCAGTCAAATGCGGTTGGTTAAATTTAGGTGCATTAAATTTTTCATGGAGTATAAGGGTAATGCCGGTGGAAATAACACGCCTAGATTTATCTGGAATTACTTAGATTTACCCATGACTATTAGTCAGAGAATGTTTTATATATTATATGTAAATGTTACGAGTAATGCCCAAAGATAGAAAACCTATGTTTACCTAGTTTTTGGGGTGGCCCAAAGGCCACACGTAAACGTACTGTCACTGATGTTACTTCATAGGTGCACCCGTAACGCAACGCAGGTGTAAGTAGCGAAAAGGAGTCAATCATTATTTAATAACAAAATTTTCTCTTTTAATGATAAATATTATGTATAATTTTGACAAGAGTTCTGCGTTATCTCGCTTATGAATAAAGATAATATGATCTCAAGAGAAAATAAAACTCCAAATATTTTTACGCTTCCGTAGGCGGATAAAAAGTAGCCTTTATGGTGCACAGGATCATTTAAAGTTGTTTCAAATTCTAAATATTTTTATTCTATTTAGGAACCCATATGAACGTCAAAAAAATCTACACCGGTTCGCAAAACAAGGTCTCAGAGAAGAACGATAAAGAAACTGGGTTTTTTTAATGGCTTCTAACGCTTAATAGTTTCAAATTTCAAAGTCTTCAAAATTTACATGATTAAATATATAATAAATGTATTTGCCACTCTAATTTATTAAATAGTAGTAAATTTATTGAAAAACCTTGATACGTAAAATTACCTTTGAGCTCTTTCGCTGACTGCCATTTGTCAATGGGATCCAATTCAATACTTACGCAATTTTGTATCTTGACCGACATTTTGGCAAAAATTAGAACGCGTAATTTTATGTACGTGAGATATCAGCAGTCCATTAGGTTATGTCCAAGTACAATAATTGCAACAGAGAATAACAGCATATGAATGTCGAATACACTATTTTTTATTAATAGTCTTATTGTACCTTACGCAAAACTCATAATAGTGTCGTAGTGAACTTCTGATTTCGATTTTTTTTAATATTAGACACCAAAAGGAAAACATAACCATGATTAATTTTTGTAATATGATGATGCTTCGAAAACATACTACGTCAATAGAAGATAAATCAATAGAAGTTTTAAACTACGAGTACGTCAAATATACAGGTTTTCCGATAATGAATGTAAACCTTGAAATAGCGTATAATGAACCTTATGGCCGTTATAAAAAATAAAAAAAATATATCCCAAGCAGTACCTAAGATACGATTTTTTAGAAAAAAAAAATACTTTTTTCACCTTATTTTACATTTTTCTTCACCACGACCACAAATTAATGAATTCCGTCGGTTGTTTGTTGTTATAATATTGTAAGTTGACTACGCCTATAGAGAGGCAGGAGGCAAATAGTGTGACAAGCATTATGTACATTAAAAAAAAATTATTTAGCGCAAAATTTGCGCAAATTTTCATTTTGATAATGTTTAACATTCTTGGGTGTAAAAAAATGTTCAAAGACCTAAGTGACGAATTATTTTAAAATAAATTTTGTTTAAAGTAGATTATGTAAGTAGCGAAAAGGAGTCAATCATTATTTAATAACAAAATTTTGTCTTTTGATGCACACGAGCACATGATTGAATACCTTATAATTTTGTTCAGATTGCAAAAAACAATGTAATTCATAAAAATATGAACGCGAGGCGACAAAATTAGTACTGTTGTTATCGCTGTATACAAATTTACACGGACCTCTCCGAGATATAAATTTCTTAAAAGCGTCTAAAAAACTTGCCGAACTTAGATTCGACGCTATTTCTAAATGCACTGCCTCAGTAACAAGGAATACGAATAAACATAAACAAGCCTTCTCTGGCTGCGTATACCACGCTTACGCGTTAATGTAATATAAAGCGGGCCCGAAAAATCCACACCTGTATGGGTAAATGCATTGCAATGCAAGCGGCAAGCAGGCAAGGCAGACATCATAGGGTAAGTAGGTTCAGGTTTATGTCTAGAACAGATATTACATTCACGAATGCGGTATCTAACTACGCGGCGAGTATTTCTCCCGTAATGCAGCAAGTAAATACTGAGATACTGAAAATTCTTATAATGATAATAATCAATTATAAGATCAACAATATGTCCCTTTTTAATATTTTTTATATCCTCGGCAAAAGCGATACTTTGCACAATTTTAATGACTGTGATTTCAGAAATTTCTATGTTGGATGTAGTTATAAATTTATTGCTGCTCGGTAACTTTTTCAAAAACTTTAAAATATAAACGACGGATTTTAGATATTTATTCCGATTAGAAAATTTTAATCTTAACGAGAGTGCTACAGCGTGCGACTTCCGAATCTGAAAACGCGTAAATATTGTCTGATGCCTCAATGACAACGAATTGTAAACGTTGCGTACTAACTTAGCTAACAAAACTAAGGCACATAATTCAAGCCTGGCTAAAGTTATAGTTTTTAATGGGGACACCGGAGATTTAGAACAAATGAGCATTATAATGGGAGGATTACTTCTATTAATAACGTGCGAATAAATGAAACACCCGTAAGCCTTTTCAACAGCGTCGGTGAAGGCGAGTAGCGACACATGCGAAATTTCATTTACGCCTATATGACGTGAGAACTGTAAATGTGAGATTAAAGATAATTCTGAAATATATTGCTGTCATATATTGACAATACTAGCGAGTGAAGTCTCGTCCCAGTCAAGTTCAACAACTCACAAAGTTTTAATTTATAATTTAGCGTAAATTATTACAGGACCGATGAGTTCTAAAACATCGTACAAGCGAGCGATAGCGAAAGAGTATAGCGCGTTTGGTTCAAGTGACCGGTGGCGGCGAGACAAAAAAACTTATCGGTTTCGGGATGTTTATTGAACCGCCTTTCTAAAGTAAAAGGCGCTTTTTTGCATTCATTAAAGCGTCACCTAATTTATTTATATTATAAATACAATTCCATTATTTTGCTGTTGCACGGATTCGACCTAGAAGGTACGAGTAGGCGATGTCTAAGTGATTACAAAATACTTTAAACTAATCTAAGTATAGTATCAATAAACTTATTTACATAACACGTTACATACAATTTACAATCTATACTTAATTTACAGTATATGCTAAAACTATTATTTCATTTCAAAAAGATTTAAATTTGTGTCGTAAGAATAGGAAACAAAGGAACGTGGGGAACAATGTGATATAGTGACTTCAGCATCACCCATAATAATATATCCGAGTGATGTTTCTATAGCACTAGGCGATTGTGATTGAATTAAGTTTTCATGCGACAAAAGTTTTGAGTACGTGTTAACACCCAATAAAACATCAATAACCCCAGGCTGATGAAACTGATCATCTGCCAAGCGTAATTTATCCAAATAGCGAACTTTTGAAACATCTACTAACGAATCCGGCAAATGACCCGTAATGGTCGGAACCACTAATGGTTTAATATTATAATCTTTGTTATCATTAAAGTGTGACGTGAACTGCAGTGAAGTGACACCTAAAATCTTTTGGGACACATCACCGATTCTGTGAGCTCCAGTAAAACGATTTTTATTTGTAGCGGAAAGAAATAGGCGTTTACAACAATCTTTTGTAATACAATCGCTTTGGGATTCGGGGTCCACTAAACACCGAATAAAATGTTCGTTATCGTATTTATCTATGAGTTTTATTTTTGCAGTCCCCAATAAAGGGTGGGCGAGTACAATCGCGAGAAATATTACATGAAGAGGTAGGCGGTTTTACATCTTCCGCCGTATTCGAATTATGAGCGACAGAAGAATTAACCTTAGTATCGTTAAATGCACGGTAGTTAATCAAATGCGAGCTACATGCATTAGAGGTAGGTGACTACACAACCTCTGAATGAGCTATCTGTTATAAGTATTACTACTACGAAAAGCACTCTCATTGATATTGCGGTGTGGGTCAAAATGAATTAACAAATTAAATAACGCTTCGATTTGCAAAAAGAAGTCGAGTGTTTGTTACTCAAATAATTAATACAACAATTGTTTTGTTTAACAAAATCGTGTCGTTGTTGTGTATTTAATTTTAGAAAGCGTGGACAAACAAACAAGTGTTCATGATCATTTGATTTACAAAAGATACATGTTTGCAAATCATCTGTATTAATAAAGGTTTTACTAATTTTAATTGAAAGTGATTTGTTTCGATTACTAATGTTTGTAGACAAAGTATGCGAGTTATTAAATGGGTGACATATAGCCCTATTTTTCTCGTTCAAAAATTGTACTAAAGAGGCATTTTCGCCCTAGGCCCCATCAGATATGCCACCCTTTTTGCTGTGAAGAGGTGATTATCAAAATTAAATACGCAATTTTTAAATATTTAAATTATTATGTATTAAATTTTATCAACTTAAATACGACGTTTTATTGGTTAACATATAATTTTCGTCTAGTTTTAAGTTTAAATTATTAATTTGAATATACCGTTTTGGAGATAAATAAATAAAACTTTTTTAAATTATCATTTATTACATTTAAGTTGGAGAGGTGTCGTCTAATGAAGTCAACGCTCCGTCCCCCTCGTGCTCTAATCCAAAGTCGCGAAACCTTTCAACTCGATTTAGAAAACCGTTTTCAGTGCCTAATAGATTGCAATGCAGTGGACGATATGAATGACAAGCTCGTGGAAACTGTCCATGCGGTCGGAGCTAAGTTTTGTAAGACCCGTCGCAGAAGAACACAAAAACTCTCCGATTACACTCTTAACATGGCTGTTAGACGGGAAATGAAGCTGCAATCTTCAGTAGATTTGATAGCATACAGGCAACTGAACAGACCGATCTCCAAATGCATGCGGCGGGACTTACGCAACTTTAATACTGCTCGTATTGAAGAAGCAATCGAGCGGAACCAGGGCTCCAAAGTCTTTGCTAGAGATCTGTCTGCCAGAAAGAGCCAACTGTCGAAGCTGAAGACCGAGTGTGCCAGCGTCGTTTCCGGGACACCTGAGATTTTGAGTGAGATTGAGAGGTTCTATGGGCAGCTGTACACATCATCGTTGGAGCCACACGCAAGTGTGAGTAACGATCCAAGAGCAAGTCTTATCCGACACTATTCCGATGATATTCCGGACGTCAGTCTGAGCGAGATTAGAATGCCCCAGGCGAGGATGGAATTACAGCGGAGCTTCTGAAAGCGGGTGGAAAACCGGTACTTGTAGTCCTTCAGAAGCTCTTTAATTCCGTCCTCCATGGTGGCACTACACCGGAGGCGTGGAGCAGAAGTACGGTGGTCTTGTTCTTTAAGGAAGGCGACAACGCTCTCTTGAAGAACTACAGACCGATTTCCCTTCTGAGCCGCGTCTACGTGCTATTTTAGAGAGTCAATACGAATCGTCTCGCATGCAGATTCGACGACTTCCAGCCTCTCGAACAAGCCGGTTTCCGAAAAGGCTATAGCACCATAGACAACATACATACCCTTCGGCAAATTGTACAGAAGTCCGAAGAGTACAATTTGCTACTATGTCTGGCGTATGTGGACTATCAGAAAGCCTTTGATTCCGTCAAAATTTGGGCGGTGCTGCAGTCCCTTCAGCGGTGCCAAGTTGACTGTCGGTATATCGAGGTGCTGAAGTGTTTGTACAGTAGGGCTACGATGGCTATCCGAGTACAGAACCAGAGTACGAAACCCATCCAACTGCAGAGTGGTGTAAGACAGGGTGACGTTATATCCCCGAAACTCTTCACCGCTGCATTGGAAGACGTTTTCAAGCTACTGGACTGGAAAGGATACGGTATGAACATCAACGGCGAGTATATCACTCACCTTCGATTTGCCGACGATATAGTCCTTATGGCAGAATCGCTGGAGGACGTAAGCACTATGCTCAATGACCTCAATAGTGTCTCCCAACGGATAGGTCTTAAGATGAACATGGACAAAACAAAGATCATGTTTAATGTCCATGTCACACCTATGCCGGTAGTTGTTGGGAGCACCAAGCTCGAAGTTGTTGACGAGTATGTTTACCTGGGACAAATAGTCCGACTAGGTAAGTCCAACTTCGACCGAGAGGTCAAACGACGGTTTCAACTCGGCTGGGCAGGCTCATCTTCACAATTTGTTGCTGGAATACTCAGAAAATTCGTAAAGCAATATCTAAGTTAGCATAAACATCACGAAGATTCTGTAAGTTCAATATATTGCATATTTTTTTTTTGCAGAACGTACATATTCAATATTTCCCAATAAACCTTTAAATTGATAATGAAAGTGAATACATTCATTTCCTAATGTCTCTTCTAAATCGTTATGGTACTTATTGACTAGTTCATTTAATTGATTTTTCAATTCATTTGTATCAATTTTAGATATATCATCAAATAAATTGAAGTGTGCATGAAGATTATCATATACAATCTTACGCCCGGCTACTTGTATACTAAGAGTATCCAAAATAGCGTAATAAATATTTTTACGAAAATTTTCTTGTCTAGAAATAGGTACTCTTTCATTTGCCCGTGATTCGTCTGGCTAACGTTTTCTGATTTTTCTGCGGTGAGTATCGTAACGATAATAATCTTGAACTCCAGACAGCGCTTTAGCTTTTTCTTCATTTTCTAAGAGTTTTTTATCTCTCATATTCTGAAGAAAAGAAGACAACGAAGCATAGAGTTGAACAACAGATGATAAATCAACTTAAGATTCCTGAAGTTTCTTACTAAAAGCATTAAAACTATTTAAAATTACATTCCAAACTATTACTAATATTGCTGTATCTAAATGCTGTAATTTTTGTTTCAACTCAATAGCTTCAGATCGTGTATTCGGTTTATCGTCTGTGCTTTCTGCAATAAAGTCCAATGCTTTAATTATTGCACACCACTCTTTTCTTAAAGCATTACATTTTTTTAGGATAAGGGTGACAAGCGAGTACACAGTCCACCTGATGTTAAGTGGTTGTTGTGGCCCATAGACATTTACATCTATCCTCGTTTGCGAATGAAAATGCAGATGCGTTGTAGGACGTGAGGACTAAGATGGAATGCCTCTTTACCAGTAAAAAGGGTCTGGTTCTCTACACTCACAATACGAAACACAGCAGTGTTAAGCTGCTATTTTACGCTGGTATTCTGTGAGAGCGTGGTCATTCCCCGGTCGAGCCGACCCATTCGTGCTACAACTATACAATTAATATAGCTGCAGCATGGCTCTAATACGTTGAAATGTATCATGTCGGGCAGACCAACAAGTATATTGTACTTTGTATATTGCACCAGGACTTCCCAACGATGTGTAGATATTGTGAAAAAATTGTGTAGTTTTTACAGTAAAGTAGAAAAAATATCAACTACTTCAGATACAAATTCAGCTGCACAAGTTTCTACTAAATTCAACGAATGGGCAGCGCAAGGAACGTAATCTGCTAATGGATTAATTGTTTTTATTCGTGTTTGAAGTCCTGAATATATCCCTGACATGTTACTTGCATTATCGTAAGATTGACCACGACAGTTCATAATGTCCAAACCTTTCTAATGAGTTCAATACTGCATTTTCAATATCCTTAGCTTTATGACCAGTACTTGGTATAAATTCTAAAAATCTTTCAATTATTTCACCATTTGCAAGTACATATCTAATAATCATAGTGAGCTGATCGACATGAGCAATATCAGGCGTAGAATCTACAATGATACCAAAGTACTTATCTCTAGCTCTAGCTCTACTGGTCCTAAGAAATTACCATTATGGGGATCTCCAATTCTCTCTGAATGTCCTCGAAACGGTAGTCCTCTTATTGCAAGTGATTTAATAATTGCAATTGCCCTACAGTATTTTTTTTCCAATATAAAAAAATACTGTATATTTCAAATATACAGTATTTTTTTCCAATACGAAATTTTTTCATCGAGCTGTTTCATCAAATGACGAGCAACACATCCTCGAGCTGCCACACGAGCTTTTAAATGACTTACATTAATTTTATAAACATCAGAGTTTTCGCGTGCTTTTGATTTTTCCAGTCAAGGAACCCTTCACCGGTGAAAGCACTTGTTTCACAATTTCTACTGAATATGGATACCTCAACCACTCACGGCGTGGACTCTCTCCATTTTTCAAAGTATGTTGAAATAAATTTTTCGAACAATATCTTGTTTTACCACTATAAACATTTTTAGAATTATTAAAGTTAATGCTATGTACTATTAATTCTTAAAAATTATCTTTAATTGAACCATCACTTAATAAATTAATTGAAGGAGAATTGGACTGTATTTCTTCGATGTTTGGTGCTGAAATCTCTTCAATTTTCTGCTGGGAAAAATATATAATTTTTAACAACTGATAGCTAAAATTCTCTTATCTTGATTAAAACATTACATTTAATTAAAAAAATGTTAATATAAAATAATTACAGCAGATGAACATGACGAACTTGTCATAAAATGAGATATTTTGGGGATTTTTTTCAGTAAATCATCTTTTTTGTAGATTATTCTACCTTTCTTTTACGATATTCTGCACCACTCAGAAAAAAAAGTCGAGACTTGCACATATGAAGAGCGTTCGTAAGACTGAAAATAAGAAAGCATTTCTACAGCGCAATGTTTAAGTTTGATGTTTCAAAACAAAACAAATTCGAACTTGTTAATACCTGTTAGCTATGTATGGTGCGCTCTGGTTTCGTAAATAAACATGTAAAATACACTCATGTAAATTAAAATATTTGTTTCGAAAATTAAAAAGAAAACATTAATAATGTTCCAGAGTTAATTTGAAATTAAATTTCATTTGGTAGTTAAAATTTATTTTGTAATTAAAATAAAATTCGATTAAATGAACATTGGAAAGATAATCATACGTATTTGTGGTTTAATAATAAAAATATTCTTGATATTTATTTTCTATAATATTCTTAAGATTTTTATATTTTCAGTCTTGAAGCCAACAAAACATATAATTTGAGACATACGCTTTTTGGGCTCCGGCATTTTTTTATTTTTTAGCTTAGAATATGTTTGACAGGTGATTAGGAAAAAAAATTTTATGCTCTTTTGGCTTTAGATCACAATTTTTTTAATTTCTAAAACCAAAAGGATGTATAATTTGAGACAAACGCCCTTTTGGCTTAGGATTTTTTTTTCCACTTTTTCACTAAGAAAATGATTGCAAAGCAATTGGCAAAAAACATTTTTTACGCCCTTCTAACATTTGGAACGCGTTATGTCGAAATACACACTTAGTTTATTAATAAATAGATTTTGAAATAACAAGAATTCTTGCTTTAAAATTTCAGAAAATAATTGAAATCTTCACACGTATAAATGTCACAGATAATCCCGAAATATAGCGTAATTGCAAATGTTTATACACATTGCTGCATTCCTGTATAGTTCAATATCTAAACCACACAAGGGCGATAGTGATCACGCGAGATATATGCGGTGTGGTTAGTAACCCCGTGTAACACCAGAGTGCACATGCTAGGCATAAAAGGCGGTAGATAGGAAACCTGGGAGTGGGCTTTGCAGTATTCTCATTGGATAACAATTAACGAATCTCATAAGCGTTAGGCGGTAGTTGCAAAGTGGCGCGTACACAGACAGACAGACAAAGACAAACAGATAGACAGACAGACAGTCAGACAAAAATTTTAAAAATTGTTTTTTGTTATAAGTACCGTATATACTTTCATATGCAATAAGTAAAAAGCTGTTATTTTGATTTTACAAAGAGACACTTAAATTTTATTTATTTGTATAGATTTAATCTGTTTTATTAAGAGTTACTTAATATTAAATTTAATTAACTATTTTAGTTGCTGACTTTTGGCCAAAAAAATATTACTTGCCAAACAGTAAATTTGTAGTTTCCATAAAGAAACAACGTGGGTTCATAAAAAATAAGGTCATACAGGAAAAAATTATATCCGGCCTTCCTGGCCTTAAATTGATATGAAATATTGAATCAGATGGACCATGCGCTCGTTTGTCACCTTTATTCTATTAAAAAAACACGGTATCATTATGGAACCTCTTTACGGTATAACTTTAAATAGCGATTCAGTATCATCTTTATGATTTTTTTTGTTGAACCAATTTTTTTTTAATATTATAAAACGTAACCATGTTTCGAAGACATGTGAAGTTCGCCAACACGCATTGGGGCAGCGTGGCGGACATTTCCTTGCCCTAAAACCCTCTCAGAAATGAGAGGAGGCCTGTGCCCAGCAGTGGGACGTATATAGGCTGTAACTTTTAACCTTCACACTAGGATTTTCTCCTGTATCGTGGTATCCACCACGATACAGGAGTCTGGATGTTTGTCCTTGTGCAGTTTACAAACATAAATTGCACAAGGACAAACATCCAGACCCGTAACAATTATTCGGATACCATACAAATACTTGTTTCGTGCGGGATTCGAACCCGCGGCCTCCAGCGCTGCAACTCAGTTGCTAAGCCACTGCGCTACGGAGCCTATTATGTCTATTATGATTATATTTCGATTTTCTGTCTTCACAAAACTTATTGAATTTTTAGAAAATCATTTTATTTTTGCGCAATAGTTACATTTGAGTAGGCAGTAGTAGACATAGAACCTCTGTAAATAAAAAAAAAGAAGTACTGCAACGTCGCCTTAATGCAAAGTTGCATTAATGCGTCGTATATGATGTCGTATTTATAATTTTAATAAAACCGTTTAGTAAAATAAAATTATTGTGCCTATAAGTGTTTACCGTCGTTATGTGTAAATAATGATGGAAATTTTCAGGGATCTATGCTCTCCGCATCTGTCTTCCTGCAGCATATCAATGCCCGGTAGCCCAGTTGTGGAGAGATATCACCTGAGTGCTCCAGCCAGTCGGGATCAAATCCAGTCAGAAAGAGCTGTTATGGTTGAGCCTATGAATCTCTCACTGCAGGCAGTGTCCGAATGCAGCGATGCCAATGTCGTGAGATTCAACGCTTCCAAAACACAAGCGTGTCTCTTCATCGCGAAAAGGAGCCAGCTAACCTTGGGTCCTTCTTTCCGAAATGTGTCATTGGAATTCACCGACCGTCTTCAGTTGCTGGAGGTTGAGGTTTCTTCGAACCTGAACTTTGGGCGGTTCATTGAGTTCAGGGTCCTTGACCGTGTGGCAATACTTCACGCTGGGACAATTGTTTACACTATATAGTGTGATGATTTTTTGTCTACAAGAATCTTTATATTTTAAATTATAGACTGCTTTTAGGGTCACTTTTTTGAAAAACGAATATACCTAGTTTCAGTCTTCCATGTTTCTTCTGATGCTCGTAGACAGTTAGAGAAACTTGGTTGAGATACGGTGCCACATCCTCTTTACTACTTACGACCAGGATTAAGAAAGGTACGCTTTGCTGTTTCGGACACGTAGAAAAAATGAATGAGGAAAGAGTGACAATGCAAATTTATGCTGCAGAAATGAGTGGATGAGTTGGCATGGGACGTTCTAAACAGAAGCTTATTGACCAAATTGGCATTATATTGAAGATGAGCTAAGTTTAGAGCACCCTAAACCGACAAGCATATATGCGTAGATATATATGTCGGAGAATCAGTGGCGCCGTCTATGATCACACGGCGGCAACACGGGTTCTAGCCCGATAAACAACAACCTAACGCAAGCGTGACATCACACCGAGTCATGCTTAACTAGATGCAGCCGTGGGAGCGAGGGCAATCTCATAGATAATATACTATATAGGGCATAAATAAGCCACTCTGACAAATTATTAGGTGACGAAACGAGGGAAGTTTCTTTAGCGCTCTTATAGATGGCGCTGGGATTATAAATTACTGAAAATTACACTAGAGGGCGCTATCTACTAGGTTCAATATTATTTCGTACATATTTCAATAAAATTAAAAGGAAACGTATTTAATTACCAACTAACTTGTTTATAAATAACTCTCCATATAGTTTGTTTTAGACGACCATGATACAAATTGCTTCTATTATATTCATAGAATTATTCTATATATATACCGCTATATTTCAAAACTTCGCTTGCATGATTTAGGCTTCGGTATAAATAATAAATACCAGCAGTGGCGCCATCTTTTAATAGATTATGTAAAAATATTGGGGGAAATAGTAATTTTAATGACTGTGAGATGGCGCTAGTCTCAACGTAAAAGCAAGCTACTAAGGACTTTCATACCCCTGAGCATTCTATCGCCAGTGCTCGCACAGAGCGAACGTATCTGTTTGACTGAGATTGATCAGTTACTTTGATTGCTAAGATAAGTCTAGACTAGATTATTGTTGTAATTTTTCTACTCAAGGCTACCTACCATGTCAGATCCCGATGGAGATAGGGGCCCATTAGGCCCAGAAAATCGCCCTTGCCGACATATTGATATGAAAGAAACGTAAGCAGTGTATCAACATCGTGTCATATGGAAGTCCGTAGTTTCTGCCAACCCCACTGGGTGACAGGCGTGAGGGTTTATGATGATCTGCTTGAGGACTCATACAGGAAAATATATTAGAAAAGGCAAATTTATTGCGTAAATAAATGAGTCACGGTCTGTTATTATATTGGCTGTCTAATTCTTCAAACCGGATTACAGTAGTTAGTACCTTATACACAAGACGAAGTAACCAATCCAAACGGTTTAAAAACTAGTTTGAAGCTTATGCTGACCACAAACTAGTAAATGTGTATCTCAAAAAAAAGACGTGAAAAAGTGGATAAGTTCGGTATAAATGACGTAAATAGAAATGATTTGGATAGATGTAAATTCCTGCTGTTATTAATAATTAATGCTTTATGTGAATTAACATTAAAATATTGAAAACAAGTTCTTAGTCTAACGCTTGATCGTTTTTAAAATCAACAACTATAAATAGAGAAACGTAAAAAGCGTGTAATTAATAGAAGCTAGTGTAGCAGAATAGCTGTTTTATACATTATACAACTAAAATATTGTTTTAATACCTGGCAGTAATATATAAAGCAGTCGTAGTCAAACCAATCAAATCAATACGCCGTTATATAACGGCTTAACAATACGAGCGATTTCTGGTCGACAGTTCCAGGAAGATCTCGACCAGAAGTCGCTCTCGAGCCTCTTCACTACTGGGGTCGCTTATTTGGTTCCTAGAGATCAGGTTACAACATATCCAAGTAAATAACGCCCCATCACGTGTCTACCCACTATATACAAGACACTAACATCCATTTTAAATGCGAGAATTTCACGACACCTCGACTCAAATCGGGTGATGCCGCGCGCTCAGAACGGATGTCGAGGCGACGGTCTTGGGAGGAAATCATTTGACTTGGTGCCTCATACATGGTTGAAGAGGGTCCTCGAGCTGTACAAGGTTAACTGTACAGTAAGAGACTTCCTCGGGTAGTGTATGGGGCAGTGGAGTACAATCCTATGTCATCTAGGCGAGCGGGTGACGGATGCGGAACACCGAATAGGGAGACGTAGAGATCTTCCAGGGCGATTGTTCGAGACGTATCTAGTTTTGCCTTCCCCTGAATCCTTTTAGTACCTTACTAGACGACTCCGGGAGTGGATTTCAGCTTCAGAAAGGAAGTACAAAAGTGACCCATCTTTTTATATGGATGATCTCAAATTATTCGCCTCCAGTCGCTCCCATCTTATGGAATAGCAAAAAATCACTTGTGATTTTAGCAATTCTATTAGAATGGAGCTGAGGACGGATAAGTGTGCGGTCCTCCATGTTGAAAGGGATAGGGTCGCTAACTCTGAGGGCTTATCTATGCTCATCAACTAGGACTCTTTCTGGGGCTGAAACATACCGATACCCGGGTATGTCATACTCGTAAAATATAGGTAACGATGAGGCGGACCTGAAACAATCAGTTTGTGATTAGTTTTTTGCACGTTTGACAAAAGTGCTTAGCAGCCTCTTGTCAGGCGTGAATAAGGCGCACATAACGGTTGAGTCATGCCCGTTCTCATGTGTACCTTTGGCATACTCAGGTGGACTCAGACAGAACTTAATGCCCTGGATAGAAAAATCCCCACTGTTATGACGTCCCACAGAGTGCATCACCTGAGATCGTGGATTATGTGGCTGTACACGGCGTGGAAACATGGTGGGCATGGCTTTTTGAGCGCTATCACCATTTGCACGTGCATGCACGAAGTGTGCAGTCTCCGTAAGTACTTCTTGATGAAATTGGATGATCCATTCTTTTTCATCTCTATCCTTAGCCAACGAGCAATGGATATAACCCAGCAGTACAGATCATTTCCGATCGGGAGACCTTATGGAAAGAAAGAGAACTCCATGGATGGTTTTGCAAGGCTCCACTGGCTACGGTTCGGTGACCTCTTAAGAGAAACCATAGTTTAATCATGGATTATACGCAGATTTTAAACATTGAATTTACTTACGTCGTAAGTCAATAACAGAATATTTTAAATATTTAATATTTTATAACAGAATAATTTAAATATTTTAAATATTCTTATATCTTTTTTTTATAGGGTAAGTGTAACAAACGAGCACACAGTCCACCTGACGGTAAGTGGTTGCTATGGCCCATAGACATCTACATCTATCCTCGATTACGAATCAAAATACAAATGCGTTGTCACCCGTGAGGACTAAGATGGAATGCCTCGTTTCCAGTAAAAAGTGTCCCCGGTTCTCTACACTCACCACATGAAACACAGCAGCGTAAAGCTGTTATTTCAAACTGATATTCTGTGATGATTAAAGTTACGAAGAGACGGCCCCCAGTCCCCGGCGGCCCCGCTATTCCTGGTACGGTGGCGACCATGATAACGGCGGGGCAGGGGGTGCTAAGAATCTCCGGTGGAGGTTCGGTTGCCACCTACGATGATTCGACCTGACAACATATAACGCACGCACCCTGAGGACCGACGAGAAGATCCTGGAGCTGGAAGAAGAGATAGACAAGTTGCGCTGGAATATTATAGGATTATCTAAGGTCCCAAGAGAGGGGGAGAATATGGTAATCCTCGAATCCGGCAACTTGTTCTATCACCGGGAGGGCGATTATCTGTCCCAAGGAGGAGTCGGATTTATCGTCCACAATAATGGTGGGAGGCACACTGAACCTAAACGTTAAGTTGGAGAGGTCACGTCTAATGAAGTCAATGCTCCGTCCCCCTCGTGCTCTAATCCAGAGTCCCGAAACCTTTCAGCTCGAAGTACAAAACCGTTTTCAGTGCCTAGAAGATTGCAATGCAGTGGACGATATGAATGACAAGCTCGTGGAAACTGTCCATGCGGTCGGAGCTAACTTTTGCAAGACCCACCGCAGAAGAACACAAAAACTCTCCTATCACACTCTTAATCTCATGGCTTTTAGACGGGAAATGAAACTGCAGTCTTCAATAGATTTGACAGCATACAGGCAACTGAACAGACAGATGCGGCGGGACTTACGCAACTTTAATACTTCTCGTATTGAAGAAGCGATCGAGCGGAACCAGGACTCCAAAGTCTTTGCTAGAGATCTGTCTGCCAGAAAGAGCTAACTGTCGAAGCTGAAGACCGAATGTGGCAGCATCGTTTCCGGGACACCTGAGATTTTGAGTGAGATCGAGAGGTTCTATGGGCAGCTGTACACATCATCGTTGGAGCCACACGCAAGTGTGAGTAACGATCCAAGAGCAAGTATTATCCGACACTATACCGACGATATTCCGGACGTCAGTCTGAGCGAGATTAGAATGGCTCTCCAGCACCTTAAAAACGGCAAGGCCCCGGGCGAGGATGGAATTACAGCGGAGCTTCTGAAAACGGGTGGAAAACCGGTACTTGAAGTCCTTCAGAAGCTCTTTAATTCCGTCCTCCATGGTGGCACTACACCGGAGGCGTGGAGCAGAAGTGCGGTGGTCTTGTTCTTCAAGAAAGGCGACAACGCTCTCTTGAAGAACTACAGACCGATTTCCCTTCTGAACCTCGCATTACGAATCATATCGCATGCAGACTCAACGACTTAAACCCTCCCGAAAAAGCCGGTTTCCGAAAAGGCTTTAGCACCATGGACCACATACATACCCTTCGGCAAATTGTACAGAAGTCCGAAGAGTACAATTTGCCACTATGTCTGGCGTATGTGGACTATGAGAAAGCCTTTGATTCCGTCGAAATTTGGGCGGTGCTGCAGTCCCTCCAGCGGTGCCAAGTTGACTGGCAGTATATCGAAGTGTTGAAGTGTTTGTACAGTAGGGCTCCGATGACTATCCGAGTACAGAACCAGAATATGAAACCGATCCAACTGCAGAAAGGTGTAAGACAGGGTGACGTTATATCCCCGAAACTCTTCACCGCTGCATTGGAAGACGTTTTCAAGCTACTGGACTGGAAAGGATACGGTATTAACATCAACGGCGAGTACATCACTCACCTTCGATTTGCCGACGATATAGTCCTTATGGTAGAATCGCTGGAGCACCTAAGCACTGCGCTCAATGGCCTCAATAGTGCCTCAATAGTGTCTTAAGATGAACACGGACAAAACAAAGATCATGTATAACGTCCATGTCACACCTATGCCGGTAGTTGTTGGGAACTTAGCTCGATGTTGTTAACGAGTATGTTTACCTGGGACAAATAGTCGGATTAGTTAAGTCCAACTTCGACCGAGAGGTCAATCGACGGATTCAAATCGGCTTGGCAGCGTTCGGGAAATTACGGTACATCTTCTCGTCAGGTATAACTCAAAACTTGAACACGAGACTGTACAAACAGTGCGTGTTGCCAGTGATGACCTATGGAACTGAGTCGTGGTCCTTCACTGCTGGCCGGATGAGGAAGCTCAAGGTCGCTCAGCGAGTTATGGAGAGGTCTATGCTCGGAGTTTCTCTGCGTGATAAACTTAGAAATGAGGATATCCGCAGTAGAACCAGAGTGATCGACATAGCCCAACGGATTAGTAAGCTGAAGTGGCAATGGGCCGGCCATGTAGCTGGAGGAACCGACAACCGATGGGGAAAAAAGGTTCTCGAGTGGCGGCCTCGTACCGGTGGACGAAGTGTAGGGCGTCCCCCCCCCCCCACTTGATGGTGTGACGACCTGGTAAGACATGCAGGAAGACGATAGATGCAGGTGGCTCAGGACCGTGCTTTGTGGCATTCCTTGAGGGAAGCCTATGTTCAGCAGTGGACTTGTGAAGGGCTGTAATGATGATTCTGTGAGAGCGTCGTCCTTCTTCGAGCCGACCCATTCGTGCTACAACCATAATTAGCTTTAGCGTGGCTCTACCATGTTTAAAGATAAGATTAAGACATAAGCCAACACTTTTAAAATTTTTGTCAGTCTGTCTGTCAGTCTGTCTGTCTGTCTGAACTTATCTTCGAAATTGCTGAACCGATTATAATGCAGCGTGGCTCTACCGCATATAAAATGTAATTATCGATGTATTAACATATTATAAGGTACGGACCTGTTCATCCTTTGGCTGCGCGTAGACAGCGACGACCATCCCCGCGTCTACGGGTGCCTCTATAGGTCCCATAGCGGTAATGCCAACACAGACCAACTCATCGACCACGTCCAAATGGCTACAGATTTCTTGGTACATCCCATCCGTAGAGATCGTGATACTTGGCGATTTTAACGCCCACCACGAAAATGGCTCGGTTCACGTTTAACCGATCATGCGGGGCGCTCTGTTTATGACTTTGCCTTGGCATATGGTATGAAACAACTGGTCACTTCGCCTACGCGGGTTCCAGATGTGGAAGATCATACACTTGCCCCGTTGGACCTTCTGCTGACCTCTCTTCTGGACGGATATCAGGTTTCCGTTGACGCCCCTCTCAGCTCTTCGGACCATTGTCTGATCCGGAATGTGGTGCTACTCACGCTCCCTTCGCGGTTGCGTTCTGAAGGCTGCCGCCGTGTTTTGCATTACAGGTCGGCGGTTTGGGACGGAATGCGGTCTTTATTTGCATCCTACGCATGGGAGCGGGTTTGCTGTTGCTGACTCTGTCACTGATGTGGTGCTACAGGGAATGGAACTATTTATTCAGTACCCATCGGAGGCAGATCTCAGCCTTGGTTTGGTCGCTCCTGTAAGACTGCATTACGCAGTAAGCAGGAGTGTTATCAGGCCTGACGCTTCAGCGGCTTGGGATCTAAACACCAGCATGCTTAAAAAGAAGTATAATTTCGCCTCCAGATCTTTCAAAAGGATTATTGCCAAGGCAAAGTATGAGCACATTGGCAGAATTGGCGAGAAATTAGTTTGCCTTCCTTCGGGAATCCGTGTATTCTGATTTCTCGCCAACGCTGTCCAAGGGAATTTCTGTAAGCCATCTCTACTATCTCTGCATAGGTAAGACGACTCACTGGTCCACACCGCAAAAGAGATAGCCGACCTTTTAGACTCCTTTTTCGTCCAACTCGACTCTCCAAGACGAGGAGAACACACCGCCGACCATCCCGCAGTGAGAGTGCTCTATGCCTGATATGCGATTAACACAGTGCTCAGTACGCAAAGCATTCCTCTCACTGGACATTCACAAGTCGAGTGGGCCTGATGGAATCCCGCCAATTGTGCTGGGGACGTGTGCTCCGGAGTTGGCACCGGTTCTAATGCGTCTTTTCCGGTACTCCTACTCCCTAGGCGTAGTCCCGAAATCATGAAAGACAGCTTTTGTCCAACCGATCCCTAAAAAAGGTAACCGCTCTGATCCGTCCAACTACAGGCCTATCGCCATCACCTCCTTGTTCTCTAAAATAATGGAGTCCATTATAAACTGCCAGCTCATGCGATACCTTGAGGAGAACCAGGTGATTAGTGACCGGCAGTACGGTTTCCGTCGGGGTCGCTCAGCTGGTGATCTTCTTGTTTACCTAACACACCTAACACTTTGGCGATTAGTTTGGACAAAGCGAAGGGCTTCGATCAGGTTTGGCACAAAGCGCTTCTTTTGAAGCTTCCTTCCTATGGGAGAAATTGTGCAATTGGATCACCAGTTTTCTGGCTGATCGGAGTATCAAGGTCGTAGTAGACGGTGCATGCTCCGATTACAAGCCTATTAATGCTGGTGTTCCACAAAGCTGCGTGCTACCACCAACGTTGTTTCTTCTGCATATCAATGATATGTTGCAAACCGGTAACATTTATTGATATACGGACGACAGCACTGATGATGCTTTATACACTGGCCGTGCAAATATTTCTCGGGAAAACGTCGCCGAGTAAAGAACCCCTTTGTCGTGTCTCCTCAGTTTCAAGGCACTCCTTTTGTTGCCTCAGCCAGTATCGGAATCCTCGGCGTCGACATATCGAATGACGTGCAGTTTCGTGGTCACTTGGAAGAGAAGGCCATTGGCCTCTAAAAAGCTTGGCATGCTCAGCAGAGCGGGGCAGTATTTCATGCCGGCATACCGCCTGCAACTTTACAAGGCGCAGGTTCGGCCTCACATAGAATACTGTTCCAATCTCTGGGCCGGGGCTTCCCAGTGCCAGCTCCTTCCATTTGGTCGCATCCAGCGCAGAGCGGTTCGAATCGTCAACGACCGTGCTCTTTCTGATCGACTTGACTCACTGGCGCTGCGAAGAGATGTTGCATCTCTTTGCGTATTCTATCGTATCTACAAGGGGGAGTGCTCAGAGGATTTGTTGGAATAATTCCAGCCGAACAAAAAAAAAGCCAACAAAATCCTTCCTAACGATTTCCTGAGTTTTATTAAACTACAACATTTAATGAGGTATTGGTGACATTTAGTGACTAAAAAGGGTGATCCAATATTACATGCCTTGGTGTGGATTCTGGCTTAAATTTTACATAAAATAGAATAAGTTCAGAACTTCTACCTCTGTTGCCATAGACTTTAATATAAACTATGTGTCAAGATTTAGTGACTAAATACTACATATTAATTTTATAAAATCATAATGATTTATCAAGCAGAACTTAGTGGAAAACGTAATTAAAATATTATTGTATACAAAGTTATTGGCGATATAAAGTTATGTCATAAGCATTTTAATTTTTAATGCATTATAGCTTATGACATATTAATTAAAGTCATACATTTCAATAACTTAGCATTTATTTACCTCTAAAGTATAGAACCTGTTCATATAAGTTAAGAGCATGGGATTTTATAAAATTACAATGGGATTGGTGTAAATTAATAATTGGTTTTAAGCAAAGAGATTTAAATATATAGGTACTACTTAAATGTCTTTGGTTTTAAGACTTAGATTAATATTAATAAAAACCATTTCAACCCATTGACGTGATAAATGTAGCTGGATTTATTAGATGAGACCCTGCTGATATTAAGGTGGTTTAAATATGCAGTGCCGTGTAGGTGTGACGTGCCGGCGTAAGGGAATCTATATGTATAATAGGTCTTTACATATGTAACGACCTATTATATAGATTCCGATTGCCCTTCTGCGGTACTGGCCATTGCAAATCAAAATAATTTTTGTTTGGCTAAGAATTGTAATTTCAAATTAATTTTATTTTAAAACATGGAATTCTTTTTTCAAAATTAGTTATTTGTTTATTAATTAGCGTAATGTTTTCATCGCATTTGAATACTTTTCGTCATCGTGGATACCTTAAAAATTCGAGTATTATGGAATATGGGTACCATCGTGGCAGCAACGCGGCACAAGCGGCATGCAAAATCAACGACGTTAACGGAGCGAATACTACAAACGAAAGCACCACCTGTTATTGGTTTGCTCGCTTCCGTTCTAAAAATTTCGACCTGAAAAATGAACCCCGTGGTCGTCCGAAAACTTTGGTCGACAATGACTCAATAGGCACACAAACGAAGTAATTTTGTACCGCATTGTTACCTGCGACAAAAAATGGATTCTGTTTGACAATCGCAAGCGCTTAGCAAGCTGGTTGGATCCTGGTTCAACACCTAAACAATGCCCTAAACTAAAACTTACCCCTAGAAAAAGTAATGATCACTGTTTGGTAGTCTAGCGCCAGTATGATTCATTATAGCTTCTTACCGGTCGGGATGAACATTGCTGAAGATGTGTACTGTGAAGAACTGAACACAATGATGGAGAAGCTCGCACGTCTTCATCCAGCTTTGGTCAATCGCTCGTCTCCGCTGCTCCTGCACGACAATGCGCGATCTTATACCGCACAACAGAAGGTTTCCAAGTTACAAGAGCTGGTGTTGGAAGCTGTTCGTCATCCACCGTACTCACCAGACCTTGCACCTACAGACTTCTACTTTTTCCAGAATTTGGATAACTTATTCGCGAATAAAAAAAATCAATAGCCGAGAGGTAGTACAAAATGCCTTTGAGGAATTTGTTGCCTCCCTTCCAGCTGATTTCTTCAAGAAGGGCGTCAATAAACTGCCACTGCGTTGGCAAAGGTGCATCGATTGCATGGGTACCTTGATTAATAAAAATAAAAAGTACAGAAAAAAATACGTTAACTTATTTTATAAAAAAGTTAAAATATTTTATTCATAGGTCATCTAATATAACAAAATTAAGAAAAAATATTTTTTCTATATTTGTAGTTTAAGGAAATATAATAACAGAGAATTGTCAAGGACAACAGAATGATCTGTAAAACATTTTTTATGCCGTATTATTTTTATGCTTTACAACTAATTGGATAAAACTAATTTACTAAGACTGCGGCAAGCATTTTGTAGTTTTTTTTTTAAATAATTTTTATTTAACTTATTAATTAAGGGCACAGAACACAATTACTCTCTACCGAGAGATTAAGGGACTTGTTATTTTTACATGTCAGTCCCATTGTACCTTATAACTAAGTAATACAATACAATTTATTAAATTACTTGTACAATATACTAACTAAATGATACACCAATCGAGCAGCATTTGACAATGACTCAAGAGAATAATCTGATATTCATCTATACTTATAACTAACATAAAAATCTGTAAATTTTTATTTTAGTTTTAGCAACCAATAATTTCCTCTCGTGATAGTTCTTGGAACATTCCGCTAGCAAGAAGTGTTGTATATCATCTACTGTGTTACATGTTTCGCAATTCGCAAAAGCATTATGTAGTTTACCATTCGGCATTGATGTTATTTCGGTTAGAAATTTATTAAGGGATAGGCACCAGATACCCCGTTTAAGTAAAAAAAAAAAAAACAAATAGCGATCAAAATCTGCGTTTCTCGATCGTTTCACTTTGGTAGGCTTTGGTTCACTTTGAAATTTCCAGAAAGTCAGTAACACATAGAAACTACTACTTTAGGTAGTTGAGCCATGCTGCAGCTATGTTACTGGTATAGTTGTAAGCACGAATGGGTGGGCTCGACCGGGGAAGGACCACGCTCTCACAGAATACCAGCGTAAAATAGTAACTTAACGCTGCTTTGTTTCGTATGATGAGTGTAGAGATCCGGATATCCTTTTTACTGGAAACGAGGCATTCTATCTTAGTCCTCACGGGGATAGATGTAGATGTCTATGGGCCACAGCAACCACTTACGATCAAGTGGACTGTGTGTTCGTTTGTCACCCTTATCCTATAAAAAAATCGTCGATTGCCGTTTTAAGGAAACACATCGCAGACCCAGACAATACTTGTGTTTTCGAGAGGAGGCTGCTAGTTTGAATTCAGTCTAGGATCCTGTCAAAAAGGGGCTCTATCTTCTAAAATATTAAGCCACTAATATTTTTTCTTTTGCACTAATTGTCCACAGTTCCTCAGTAAATTTGGTATAATTAAATTCAGGATATTGATTCTGGCTAAAGACGCGGATAAACTGTTCTTGCTCATGGAATGATTGCAAGCCTTAAAAATTCGCAGTACCTACGCGAGGATTGAACTATGTATACTCATGTACTACGAAATTTAAAGACGGCTCTTTATTAACTAAGGAAGCCCAAGTCTCGCAATCTGTATAGGCGAATAAATTTATGAGATTGTCAAGTATTAAAGTAATACGCTATTTAAGCACATTATTGTTATTGAAAGTATTCTTCTTTTTAATTAAGAAGTTGTTTCATTGGAAAAAGGAAATCAGACTCAATATTTTCAGCTCGATCTATATCACAATTGATTAGTTATTGGTTTTGACACGAGATATTCATGCGTAAATGGGTTCATACGTGTCTCAATAGCAAAAATAGCAAAAACTGCGACAAAATACTTTGCACTTTACGAGGAATGTAAGATGACGATATTTGTAATATAACTAAATATGAAATAAAGTAAAAGTTTAAGATGGTCCTATTAAAACTTTCAACACTTACATAAAAGTATTAAAAAAATTTTGTGGATGTTATTGAAAACAAAGAATCAGACACAGTGATAAATTTTAATGAATAAAATGACAGGTTTGTTAAAATGCTTAAATAATAATATGTTAAGCGAGTGTCATATTGGTATTATTGGCATGGGGGCATGGACAGGGATGAAAATTGCAGTTTTACGTTGAAAAATTCAAGCAACTTTTTTTCTAAGAAAACTATGATTCTTTAATTGAAATATTTACTCTCATTACCCGAGGAAAGTAATTAATATTTATAATATTAATTATATTATAATATAACATTAATATTTATAATAAATATCTCGAGGAAATATCGTTTATGCCTTTGTGATAGAACTCTGGGAATCCACAAAGTCTATAAAGGAAAGTTGGTAATTGGTTGGGGCTTGGTCTGGGGAGTACGGAGGATGACAAGATTTCCAACAGGTATTGTAATCGTAAAATGTTCTCCCTGCACACCAGCACTGGTAGTGAAAAGTTAGCAGAAACCAATAAAATATTCAACCAAAAATATTTAAAAAAAAGTGGCCTTCTGGCACAATTATTTTAAATACGTAAAAGGAGGTCCCAACTATAACTCTGTACCAATTTACAGCGTCCTTGTTACCAAATAAAAAATATTTTAATTTTTTATAACGAAAGTTGCACGGAAATTTGTAGGTTTCCGTGCGGGAATCTGTAAATAGTTGCAAATTAGTTGCTAAATACCGATTTTATGTCTCATACCGGTTCTATAAAAAACAAGTAACTGCTATTTTTATATCAAGCCATATACAATATAAAATGAATGTGAAGTATAATAATACGGCAAAATTTGTTGATGGAAAAAAAAAGTATAAAAAAATAAGAAAATCCAAGGATTGGCCGGACCTGGCATCTTTAGCTAACACCAGTTATTATAATTATTCATTATATTAAATTCTTGTGCAACATTCATTGGTTTCTGCAAAATTTTTACTGCTAACTTGTCTCTTGGAAGAATAAATATTCACCAGAGTAATCGAAAGCCGTTGCTCATTACTTAATAATTTTGATGGCAAACCCCATTCTCGATTAAAAGGCTCAAAAAGATTGAAAATTATTTAAATCGTTCCTTTTCCACTTGTATCAGATTCATATCAGTCTTTCCGCTTGGAAAAGGCTAACAATATATAAGGTCGGGGAAAATGTTTCTTCGTATTTTATATACAAATAGAAGACATTTTTTTAAATTTAATTACATTAAATTATAATGTATATATATGTGCCATTTTGTTCGATAACTTGTTGCCATCTTGTAGGTAGTGACATAATCACGTTGCTATAGAAATCTTGGGATTTATGATCAAAAAAATGCGACAAGTAGTTTTGACAGTCCTCTCTTGATGTTAACCTAAAGAACTACCCTACCCTACCTAAAGAATTCTGAAGAGACCGAAACAGGTGAGAAACGTAAAAACCTAAAATAAAATAAAAGAATAATCAGAAAATTTAAATATCAGAAATTTTACCTAATTATGAATACTTCTATTTGTTTCTACAAAAAAATGTGCATAATATAATCGTCGTATACTAAGTACCCACAGAAACGTCAAATCTGAATAAATTAATTTCATTATTTATATTCCATGACACGAGATGGCGCCTTAGGAATAATTTGTTTGATTATTAATCTATAAAACTTTTTTATTAATTAAGTATCTTACTCACCGATGAAAAGTTATTCTTTGGTATTTGCTAACATTTCTTGAATTATTTGTGCAATATCTAAAAACACACCATGGCATATTTTATCAAGCGTTTTTTTATGTAATCAACACAACACGTGTCAACTCACTAGAGCCTAGCGAGGAGTGACTGAGTAAAGTGCGGCGACATCGCCGCAATTGAATGGGACAGCGTATCTAAATGTAGTGTCGCCTCTAGTACAACACTAGAGAGGCCACACCAGACATTTCAACCCACATACCTAGCAGCAGTAAGCTTCCTCCAATGCAACTATCATACAGATGACGCCCCCCTCGCAACATACCGATATGATCCTTATGTACTTTAGCAACAAAGTAGTAAAGTAAAAGTAGCACCAACAGTAGCACGCTACTAAGACGTCAGTAATCCATGTATCATAGGCCTTTTTATACTCATATACTAAGTCAGGGTGTTGAGTATGCTTGTTGCACTTAAAAGTGCTATCTACTAACATTATAAGCCAGTGCTTAAATACTATCCCACCTGGTAAGTGGTGATGCTAGTAAAATGATAAAAAGCACTGACTTATCTTAACAAAAGCCTATTTACTCGTACTCTTGCCTTGAAGACACCCATATTTTGATTGCTACAACAAACCAATAAACACGCTTGACCACCGGCACTAAAATGACATGCCTTGGGCATAATATCGGTAATCGAGTTAGTATTCTTTACTATTGTATTATAATCGCCTTGAAAATAGTTTACAAGTTTTTATTTAGTTTCACCTGTCCCGGTGTCTGTAATCAAATCTTACAAGTTAAATTCTGATTTTTGATTGAGCTGAAATTTGCATGCACATATGAAACGGATGACAATGCAATATTATTATGACATGGAGCTGATCTGATGATGGAGCCGGGAAGGTGGCCATGGGAACTCTGTAATAACAACGTAACCCAATCAAGCTTGGGTTCATTTTATTCGTGCCATGTGACCATAGTTTAAATATTTGTGTAATTATCACAATTTCAATTTTTAAATAAAAGCGTGTTACACCCTCTTTTATTTTTCTCTCTTGCTGTTAAAAAGTAACACGCTTTTATTTTAAAAACTTGAGACTGTGTTAGGTATCATCATCATCACAGCCCTTCACAAGTCCACTGCTGAACATAGGCCTCCCCCACGGAATGCCACAAAGCACGGTCCCGATCCACCTGCATCCATCGACTTCCTGCATGTCTTACCAGGTCGTCACTCCATCTAGTGGGGGGACGCCCTACACTTCGCCTGCCGGTACGAGGCTGCCACTCGAGAACCTTTCTTCCCCAACGGTTGTCGGTTCTTCGAGCTATATGGCCGGCCCATTGCCACTTCAGCTTACTAATCCTTTGGGCTATGTCGGTTACTCTGGTTCTACTGCGGATATCCTCATTTCTAAGTTTATCACGCAGAGAAACCCCGAGCATAGCCCTCTCCATAGCACGCTGAGCGACCTTGAGCTTCCTCATACGGCCAGCAGTGAAGGACCACGTCTCAGTTCCATATGTCATCACTGGCAACACGCACTGGTTGTACAATTTAGTTTTGAGGTTTTGAGGTATGCCTGACGAGAAGATGGGTCGTAATCTCCCGAACGCTGCCCAGCCGAGTTGAATCCGTCGATTGACCTCTCAGTCGAAGTTGGACTTACCTAGTCGGACTATTTGTCCCAGGTAAACATATTCGTCAACAACTTCGAGCTTAGTGCTCGCAACAACTACCGGCATAGGTGTGACATCGACATTAAACATGATTTTTGTTTTGTCCATGTTCATCTTGAGACCTATCCGTTGGGAGACACTATTGAGGTCACTGAGCATAGTGCTTAGGTCCTCCAGCGATTGTGCCATAAGGACTATATCGTCGGCAAATCGAAGGTGAGTGATGTACTCGCCATTGACGTTAATAACGTATCCTTTCCAGTCCAGTAGCTTGAAAACGTCTTCCAATGCAGCGGTGTTGAATACGTCTTCCAATGCAGCGGTGAAGAGTTTCGGGGATATTACGTCACCCTGTCTTACACCTCTCTGCAGTTGGATAGGTTTCGTACTCTGGTTCGTATGTTAGATATACAAATATTTCATATATATATGGTTTGAAGTTTCAAGGTTTGAAAATATAATTAGGATATGGAATGATTTTGATTTTGACATAGGCGAAGGAGTTTCACTATCGTTTAAAGGTTAAAAAGTATAAAACGGCTTATTTCCAATCTGATTAATGTTTTTAAAATATTTTTTCCTTTTATTAACAACTAATAAAAGATTGTTGTTAAAAAAACTTCGTTCATTTATTTATTTAATACTTTTCAAATATATTGAGCATGTTTTATGTAACTTTAATGAGTTTTTAAGGCCAATATTAAGCCTTTACTGTACTTAAACACTTAGTGTTCTAAATTAATGTAATTTAACTTTATGTTCATTTTAATTGCTTAAAATATTACTTTCTTTTACTTCAAGTTAGTAATAGATAATAGCGGCATCGTAAAAGAAACCTTATCTTGTTCACAAGTTAGATGGGGTTATCTAAGGAGAATAATAACAAGACCTAGTAACTCGTAATTAGTGATACGTAATTCCTTCATGGGTGAATCTACACGCTTTTGCAACAAAGTCTATCAAGCTGTTTAAATTTTATATCAAAATAAAGCTGTATAAAAACGGTTATTATAATATTAAAGAGCAAATGATTGATAAAACCCCTAGGAATGGGATGATCTATCCATGCTGTTTCTAAATATGTTTATGTTTAATTGTATAATATAAATTGTTAAGTTGCAATGAGTTTATTAAATTAAAAAGTTGGGTTTCTTGTAGATTCTTCCCAGGACAGAGGTTTTTTTCCGAACAGGTACACAATGTAATGCAAAAGCTTAATTGAATTTCAATAAGTAATTCTTGTATTATTTAATGAATAAACATTATTCTAATCTATTCTATCCTGGTACGAGGTACTAGCAAACTCTTACCACTAGAATATTTTACAGTGTTTAATTTAATTTAAATAATTATTAATTTTAATTAACTTTCCTATTTTTTTGCATCCTATCCTTGTCAGGAGGTCTGTTTCTCTTCTGCGGATCCGTCGAGCTGCGCGGATGCGATAACCGATGTGTTGCGTCAAGCGATGGAGTATTTTATCCCCTCTTTTGACGCTCCCCCCGGTAGCAAAGCTCGCACGTGGTTTAACGCTGAATACGCCCAAGATGAAAAGTGGAACCATTTAGCGTATCTATCCTGGGTTGACGCCCGAGACTGTAAAACTCTGGATATCAGCTCCAATAAAATCTCGACCGCATAAAACATATTGGCGCAAAACTCTCTGCCAGATCATCCAGCACTATAGCTTTATGGTCTCTTGCCAAAGTGGTCGAAACAAACTTCTGTCAGCCTACACTGCCTCCACTGGTAAAAACGGGTGGCAGAGAAAGACAGACTTGTTCGCGTTTCTCTTTGCCTGAAATTCAATGGCAACAACATTTCACCTGAACTACCTCACTGCGGGACCTCTATGTCGGAGGTCTATATCACAAACAAGGAGGTTCTTAAAACCTTGCAGAGTCTAGATGTGAGTAAAGCTAGTGTACCAAATGGTATACCAGCTATAGTTCTGAAGGCTTGTGCACCTGAGTTGTCTCCTGTGCTGACACGCTTGTTCTGCCACTCATTTAGGACTGGAATAGTGCCAAAATCCTGGAAGCTGGCCAACGTGCAGCCTGTTCCAAAAATATTCCTGACCCCAGCGACGAATCTGGTTTAAGGCTATTCTATCTCACCTGATGGTTGACGTGGTGACGTACCCGAAGATAAAGAAGCGGCAATAGTAAACCTATTAATTATGGCATTTTTTACCAGTCATAAGCCAACCTTTGTTTATTATCTCACCTGATGTTAGTGACGATGTAGCAAGAGATAGTAAAGCGCCGATTGTACCTAAACCTACTAATTCGCTTTCACCTAAAGATACCCACCGTCACCGTTATCGTTACAGCCTCAAAAGTCAAAAGTCCATTGCTGAACATAGACCCCCCATAGATTGCCTCAAAGATCACCATAGTTACCACTCTTGGCAGGTCGGTTGGCAATCGCTGTTTTTTATTTCTTAGTTGTTATTAGAAAGACGCTGCTGCCCATCTTCTTGTTTGTTTCTCGCTGTCTCTGACGACACCTACGGGACACCCACATTATAATCGAATAGAATGGGCTGACTACTCCGAGCCTGTGCTCCTTAGCACGCCCCTACAATAAATTGAAGGGTGATATTTTGCAGCACCAGTCCACAATACATGGCAGCAGTAATTACTGTTCGATTGGACTTTTGGACTTGCGATTTGAATAATGTAAGGAGCTGGCGTGAAGTACCGCCGTTCCTTTGCAACACACTGCGACAATTTATGGAAAATAATTTAAGTTTATTTGTTTTTACCCATTGTATTTACAATAACACATAAGTGCAAATAGATGATCTTGATACAGAAAAACAATATATTATGAAAATGTAGAAAGAAAAATAAAGAAGTGTGATTAAAAATTTTAAACTAAATGTCGCGAACACCTCAGACACTCCGTGACCTCAGGTAACGTGACAACGAAACGTCGGGAATATAAAATAAGTATCATTTAATTTGCAGTTTTCGCGTAAATATAAGAAATCATTATTAAAAGGAATGAATCTTATAATGCATTAATAGCAAAGGCAATAAATGCGCTCAGTCATGATGTTGTTAAAATCTTTTAACAACATTATCCATTATCCATTTCGGAATGTTGAGCACAAATCCTACAGATTGGTGATGGGCAACAGCATTACATTACGAGGAGGCACTAGGATGAGGAGGTTTTAGAGCAGAGAAAAGTTTACTGCGCTGTTCCAATGCATCTTGACGGACATCAGAATGTCTTTTTTTATAGAATTACGGTGACAAACGAGTACACAGTCCAGACATCTACATTTATACTCGA
The DNA here is from genome assembly GCA_029286625.1 of Parnassius orleans. Lineage (NCBI taxonomy): Eukaryota > Metazoa > Arthropoda > Insecta > Lepidoptera > Papilionidae > Parnassius > Parnassius orleans. The sequence goes on along the minus strand of JAGSMP010000035.1, from coordinate 2,100,014 downwards.
TTAATAATCATAATGCAGATGCGTTGTCACCCCTGAGGACTGAGATAGAATGCCTCGTTTCCAGTTAAAAGGGTCTCCGGTTCTCTACACTCACCATACGAAACACAGCAGCGTTAAGCTGCTATTTTACGCTGGTATTCTATGAGAGCGTGGTCCTACCCCGGCCGAGCCGACCTATTCGTGCTACAACCATAATATAGCCGCAGCGTGGCTCTATGCCACGTAAAACATTTTATTTGTCTCAAAACATTTTATTTTAATTTCCCGGGCATGCTTCTTTCCTCAAAACAAGCATGCCCGGGATGCTTTATGTTATATGTTATTATTTACCAGCAAGTCCGTGGGCAATCAGATCTTAAAATTGCAATTAACAATTTCATTGGTGTCGGCGAGAATTTTATTCGGCTCTCTTGTACTATGAATTATTGTTGAGCGTTTATCTCCAAAGATATCACGCTTTATGAGTTTTTATTAACCAGAAACAGAAACAGAAATAGAAACAGAAACTTTTTTTATTCAATATAGATTATAAATAATACTTATTGAAAGTCACTATTTTGTTTAATTACCACTGGTTCAAAAAAAAACCTCTGTCCTGGGAAGAACCAGCAAGAAACCCAGCGGGACTTTTTTTAAATAACAGCTTACAATCATGTATGTTACACAATTAACAACGCAAAACAAATTAGAAATAGCTTGGTAGCGATCACCTCATTCCCAGGGGTTATTATCATCCATAAATTCCTTAATATTATAATAACCCTTTTTATACAAACTTTGTTTAATAAAATTTTTGAACTTTGAGCAGGTCAAATTTTTCAAAATACCATACGACATTATGCTATGGAAATAGCTAAAGTAAACTAGTCTAGCTGTTTCAACACTGGTAAGTTTTCTAATCTTTTTTACAGCATATGCTGCAGAAGCTGCTAAGTCTGCTTGCTAGTTTTGATATATGGGGCTCCATTGAAGCTTCGCGTCTAGTGTGATTCCAAGAAAAATGGTGGTATCTACAAGACTCAGTTCCTCCCCATTTAAAATCACATTAGTATTTAATTGTTTGACATTTGCAGTCATGAATTTTATACATTTCGTTTTAGTGCCATTTAAATGCAAATTATTAACATTGAACCAATTTACTAATTTAGATATAGCATTATTTACTTCGTCATATTTTATTAATTGTCGTCTTAATTTGAAAATTAAAGAACCTATTAAAAAAAAAGGATTTCAACATAAAACATACGCGTTGAATATAGAGGGTATTCTATATTCGACGTTACGAGTATAGAGAGAATATATTCTATATATAATGTTTTTTTTATGTATTTTTTACATCTTCAGGCGTGGTCCCATATAGTTTAAAGAAAAAAATAATCTCTAAGATTGGAATAATAGTGTAACTATTGAGGCGACATTGTAACCTTGAACTTGTGATTTCGTAATGAAAAGTAAAAACCATCTTCAAATACTAAAAAGAATAAAATAGTCGCCTTATAATAACTTCTGAAGTCTGTGTTTTCATTTTACGACACACTGTCTTAGCGATGACTTCAGAAGCTATTATGTGGAAATTATTTTACTTGTTTTAGTTATTGAATGAAGTATTTACTTTTTATTAAAAGTATAATTTTTAAGTATTTATTTTTATTTACCTTAAAATTGTTAACTAGGTATATTAGTAATTCATCATTCTTCAAATTCGATTAAAAAAGCAAATAAGTAAGTTTTTCCCTTTTTGCATCAACATCATATCGTGATATGTAAAATAGATACCCGCATTCAACTTTAAATGAAGTTTATTAAAATTTAAATGTATAAAGAATATTTTGTATCCTAAAGAGAACTGTGTTTAACTTGAAATAAAAAGGAGCGCCTGAGAAAATATTATCTGCAATAATATATTGCATATGAAATGATCGTTGTATTACACAACACACAAATTGAAATCGTAATAAAGAAGTTTGATGATATCAGTTACTAATATTTTCTAACACACTAATGATATCACACCCGGATCTCCTCAGAAACAGTACAGAGAATAAGATTAAAAAAACAACATTTCACATTTAAGGGACAAAAATAAACAATGTTTTTATTTATGGTACAAACAAAAATAAGAAAGCACTTTATTGCTCGCAAATTTATTCTGGGTAGAATATACATATGAGTACGGTGTTGTATAATTAATAGTGTTATTAATAAAAAGGGAATAAAATAACAAAAAAAATGTTGTTTTATAGGAATCTTAAATTAAGGCTTCTCATATCACAACATTTTTGGTTTTGTTGTACAGAATAAAAATTTATAGGTTTGAGGATCCATTTAGCCTCGAGCATGCTACCATACGTAAGAATTACTACATTATTATACTAAATTTGCAGTCGACAACAATAGTGCTTAGCTTTTGGCTACGCAATACGTCACAGTATTACCACGGAGTAGATAGCAAAGTAAAGTATTATTAATACCTGCGCTGTTTTTACGTGCAAGTAGACCATAACACGCTCACGAAACAAAAAAATATATATTATACTACCCACATTCAATTATGTATAATTTAGGAACAACAGATGTTGATAGTCGCCAGAAAAAATAGAAATGGCGCCGTCCTTTCCTCCATACATTGTCGTCATACTTTCAAACATCAACCAATCTACAAACCCTACGGATTTCACTTGGTACATTCGTCCTACACACATCAATAAAAAACGCATTTATACGTGGTAGAGATATGAGATATATTATGGTTGTAGCATGAATTGGTTGGCTTGACCGGGGAACGACTTCACTCTCACAGAATACCAAATTGAAATACCAGCTTAAAGTTGGACGCACATTTGTCAGTGACACTGATGGCCTCGCACATTGGCACTTACGCGCCGTACGCAAATATTTTGTATTGCCAACAACTGTTGCAGTTTTTTCCAAGCATCAGGTGTGTAACGGCAGAGTGACATTGATCCCTCGGAATCGCTCGGATCGCTATGGAAAAAGTTGTTGTAATAGCCTGCTTATTGGCAAAGGTAGAAGAAAATAAAATTCGAAGAAAAAGAAGATTCTAGATTCACAATATTAATTAAAAAAGGTAGTTGTATGGAGAATATTATACTTTATTTAAAAACTTATTAGATGATGACGAACGATCTTTCACATATTTGCATTGGACATACAATAAATTTCAAGCATTGCTACATATACATACTAAAACCTATATAAAATATATTTGGAAACGAAAGTTGAAACCACCGGTTTTAGTGGAAAATCCACTAAGTTGGCAACATTAGACAACACTGAGTATCAGCAGACGTCATCAGCATGCCTCCTTCAATATTCGGATACCTACCGCATTTTATAAAATACGGCGCGTACGGTGCTGCTGCAATGTGCGAGGTTTCATACACAAATTCTAAAATGCGGCGCGTACGGCGCGTACGGTGCTGACAAAATGTGCGTTCAGCTTAATACTGCTGTGTTTCGTATGGTGATTGTAGAGAACCGTAGACACTTGTTAGTGGAAACGAGGCATTCCATGTTAGTACTTAGTGGTGACAAAGCATTCTGCATTTTGATTCCTAATCGAGGATAGATGTAGATGCCTATGGGCCACAGACTGTGTGCACGTTTGTCATCCTTATTCTGTAATTACATACATTGTAATTCTTCCTAAATTTAGCACAACCTAGGTTTTCAATAACGTCCAAAGTTAGAGGAAATCACCACAAAGGGCGTCCAGACTAATCAGTGTCAGAAAAAACAAACAGAAGGGTAACATTGCGCGAACAATTGGCGAAACCTTGAAGCACTTTGAAATGAAAATTTAATTTTTCGTCGTAACGGCCTTTTTACATTGCCCAGGGTTATGTAGCAATTAGTCCGCAGCGCTACGTGTGCGTGTTAGTGGGCTTCACATGTCCTTGAATTATTTTATTTCATAGACATGCAGGTTTACCACGATCTCGGCGTGAAGGAAAACATCGAGAGGAACACAATGTATTTCCTTTACGCCGAGATCGTGGTAAATGTCATGTTCAGCAGTGGACTTTTATTTCTCGTCGTCTTGTTATAAATAGTTATTTATCATACAATTGTCTTGTCGTAGAGTTGGAATCCTAACTGGCCGAGCATGAAAGTCGAATTCGGGCAGTCTCCTTCTCACAGTTTGTAAGCTCACCAGGACTTAACGCTCCAACTGCAACTTTAAAACCAATTGCCAAGCTATAGCGTTAAAGGAAAACATCGTGAGGAGCACAACGTACTTCTTCACGCCGAAATCGTGGTAAATGTCATGTCTGCAGTGGACTTTTATTTCTCGTCGTTTGTCATAAATAGTCATATCTTACAATTGTCTTGTCGTAGAGCTGGAATCCTAACTAGTCGAGCATAAAAGTCGAATTCGCGCAGTCTCCTTCTCACAGCTTGTAAGCTCACCAGGACTTAATGCTACAACTGCAACTTTAAAACCAATTGCCAAGCTATAGAGTTAAGTTGTTTTCTCGTAATTTGCAAAAATCGGTCGTCTCTTCAAGTAGTAACCCGACTATTCCCAGTTTGCTGTTCAGCCACAGGTATCAATGGCATCAGCAACTTTGCATAGTATTAATAAAATTTTACTACTATTAATATACTATAATCTAATAATTAACAATGTTACTTATTTTAATCTAAAAAAAAGTTTTGGGAATAAGGAAAAAAAATGTGCCAGGTAAACTAACATTTAAATCTTTTTTACCTGACCAGTACTGTGAAAGTTATGTTAATAAACATGAAAAATCCCCAGACAATGTTTATAGCTTATTTTCCATAATATTGAACTTACAACAGCAGAATAGATTTTAATTCAATAGAGATGCTATCTCAAGAACAGGCAGAGAAAATACGTGGGACTAACGTGCATTTTTTGCTCGATAGTGTCTCCCAACAGTCTTGTCGATATTCATCTTAAAACAGAGGTCATTTTCAAAGCCTATGTCACAGCTATGGAGGTATTTGTTGGAAACACTACATTCGGCCTTCTTGACGAGTATGTTTACCTAGGATAAATTGTCCGACTAGGTAAGTATAATTTTGACTAAGAGGTCAATCCACTTCGACTCGACAATGCAGCATTCGGTATAGCTCGACACATATTTTCGTCACGTATTCCTCAAAACTTAAAAAACAGGAACGTACATCGTACATCCAGTGTGACAGTTATGACATATTATGGATCTGAGACTTGGTAACACACTTTTGGACGTATGAAAAAGTTTATTATTTTATGAAATATAAACCAATCAGCTGTTTTTTGTAAGGCCTTGTTATCCAGCAGTAGATTTATAAATCGTTGTGACATTTTAAATACCTAATGGTTGCTCGAAAACAGTCAGTTCTCATGCCTATAATTGCAAACATGTATAAAGTGGCTTCATACATAATAATACTGTCGTAAAACAAAAATAAAACAACTTTAAAGAATTTTATGCATTTAGCATTGCAAATAGAATTAATTTTTAACACGCGTTATAAATATTTGGACATTATCGACAACACAATAGGTGCAATTATACGAATCTTTGTAAATTGCAATAATGTAGGATAATTGGCAGTTTATTAACAAAACGAATAATATTTGCATTAGAATTGCTATATTGGACAATTTATGTACTTTTAATCCATTTAAGAACGTATGTAAAGAAAACAGTTCAGCATTTATTGAAAACCAGGGTTAAGGGTTACCTTCACTTCTCTTATCGCGTCACTCTCATAAGGGTAAACGAATGGAAAGTAAACATAATATCTATGCATATAATAAATCTGTACAAAAGTAGTGTCTGTAATTCTAATATATTCTTGAAGAAACAAGTCCAGGGGACTAAATAAAGAGTTCTGAAGCCAAATTAGTGGTTTTTAGAATTTTTGTCTGTCTGTCTGTCTGTGTATTCCGGATTAACGCAAAATTTACTGGATCGATTTACATGAAATTTTGTATGTAGGTAGTTAATAACCTGGGGCAACTTATAGACTACTTTTTATCCGACTAAGGTACTTCAAAAAAAAAGGTTAAGTATTTTACTTCCTTTAGATGTTAAATTTCTATTATATCTTAGTTATAGGCGGGATGACCGGTGTTTTCCAAATAAATACCATATTTATTAATAAAGTTTAAAATATAGTTATAACCTTGGTAAAATAATTTGAAACTACACCGATTTAAGTATCGAAACAGCGCCATCTATCATCAAATGGAAAAGTAGTATATTTTGCCTTCAATTATTAATAAATTAAATAATATAAATAACTTACATTATATGTTTATTTTATTGTATTATATGTTAACATGTTAACATTCCCGTGTAGTGGCGGGTAAGAATACCCACTACCCCAGATCGGGAGTGTGTCGACGAGGGTTGCGTACCTTATACTCAGAATCACCAAACGGTATTCGCTGAAGGTCATACAGGTTTACGCACCAACCTCGGCACACCCCGATGAGGATGTGGAGGAAATGTATGAGGATATCTCTAGAGCCATGAATTCCTCCAAAACCCACTATACGGTGTTAATGGGAGACTTCAACGCAAAACTAGGCACAAGAGAGAGCGGTGAGCTGAAGGTAGGGAAATTCGGAATAGGACAACGGAACCCAAGGGGCCAGCAGCTGGCCGACTTTATGGAGAAAGAGGGACTCTTTATGATGAACTCTTTCTTCCAAAAGCGGTCCCACAGAAAGTGGACCTGGTCGAGCCCCGACGGTTCGACAAAAAATGAGATTGACTTCATTATGACGACCAGACGACAACTGTTCAGTGATGTCTCAGTGATCGCGAGGGTGAAAACTGGCAGCGATCACCGAACGGTGAGAGGCACACTGAACCTAAACGTTAAGTTGGAGAGGTCACGTCTAATGAAGTCAACGCCCGTCCCCTCGTGCTCTAATCCAAAGTCCCGAAAACTTTCAGCTCGAGTTACAAAATCGTTTTCAGTGCCTAGAAGTTTGCAATGAAGTGGACGATATGAATGACAAGCTTGTGGAAACTGTCCATGCGGTCGGAGCTAAGTTCTGTAAGACTCGTCGCAGAAGAACACAAAAACTCTCCGATCACACTCTTAATCTCATGGTTGTTAGACGGGAGATGAAGCTGCAGTCTTCAGCAGATTTGACAGCATACAGGCAACTGAACAGACAGATCTCCAAATGCATGCGGCGGGACTTGCGCAACTTCAATACAGCTCGTATTGAAGAAGCGATCAAGCGGAACCAGGGCTCCAAAGTCTTTGCCAGAGATCTGTCTGCCAGAAAGAGCCAACTGTCGAAGCTGAAGTCAACCATCGTTTCCGGGACACCTGAGATTTTGAGTGAGATTGAGAGGTTCTATGGGCAGCTATACACGTCATCGTTGGAGCCACACGCAAGTGTGAGTAACGATCCAAGAGCAAGTCTTATCCGACACTATTCCGATGATATCCCGGACGTCAGTCTGAGCGAGATTAGAATGGCTCTCCAGCACCTTAAAAACGGCAAGGCCCCAGGCGAGGATGGAATTACAGCGGAGCTTCTGAAAGCGGGTGGAAAACCGGTACTTGAAGTCCTTCAGAAGCTCTTTAATTCCGTCTTCCATGGTGGCATTACACCGGAGGCGTGGAGCAGAAGTGCGGTGGTCTTGTTCTTCAAGAAAGGCGACAACGCTCTCTTGAAGAACTACAGACCGATTTCCCTTCTGAGCCGCGTCTACGTGCTGTTTTTGAGAGTCATTACGAATCGTCTCGCATGCAGACTCGACGACTTCCAGCCTCCCGAACAAGCCGGTTTCCGAAAAGGCTTTAGCACCATAGACCACATACATACCCTTCGGCAAATTGTACAGAAGACCGATGAGTACAATCTGCCACTTTGCCTTTCGTATGTGGACTATGAGAAAGCCTTTGATTCCGTCGAAATTTGGGCGGTGCTGCAGTCCCTTCAGCGGTGCCAAGTGGACTGTCGGTATATCGAGGTGCTGAAGTGTTTTTACAGTAGGGTTACGATGGCTATCCGAGTACAGAACCAGAGTACGAAACCTATCCAACTGCAGAGAGGTGTAAGACAGGGTGACGTTATATCTCCGAAACTCTTCACCGCTGCATTGGAAGACGTTTTCAAGCTACTGGACTGGAAAGGATACGGTATTAACATTAATGGCGAGTACATCACTCACCTTCGATTTGCCGACGATATAGTCCTTATGGCAGAATCGCTGGAGGACCTAAGCACTATAATGAATGACCTCAATAGTGTCTCCCAACGGATAGGTCTTAAGATGAACATGGACAAAACAAAGATCATGTTTAACGTCCATGTCACACCTATGCCGGTAGTTGTTGGGAGCACTAAGCTCGAAGTTGTTGACGAATTTGTTTACCTGGGACAATTAGTCCGACTAGGTAAGTCCAACTTTGACTGAGAGGTCAATCGACGGATTCAACTCGGCTGGGCAGCGTTCGGGAGATTACGACACATCTTCTCGTCAGGCATACCTCAAAACCTTAAAACTAAATTGTACAACCAGTGCGTGTTGCCAGTGTGCATACGGAACTGAGACGTGGTCCTTCACTGCTGGCCATATGAAGAAGCTCTAGGTCGCTCAGCGAGCTATGGAGAGGGCTATGCTCGGGGTTTCTCTGCATGATAAACTTAGAAATGAGGATATCCGCAGTAGAACCAGAGTAACCGACATAGCCCAAAGGATAAGTAAGCTGAAGTGGCAATGGGCTGGCCATATAGCTCGAAAACCGACAACCGATGGGGAAGAAAGGTTCTAGAGTGGCAGCCTCGTACCGGCAGGCGAAGTGTAGGGCGTCCCCCCACTAGATGGAGTGACGACCTGGTAAGACATACAGGAAGTCAATGGATGCAGGTGGCTCGGGACCGTGCTTTGTGGCATTCCGTGGGGGAGGCCTATGTTCAGCAGTGGACTTGTGAAGGGCTGTAATGATGGTGAATGATATGTTAACATTATATTATATGTTTAAATAATTAGATTTTTAAAATTATTTAAAAATTCTAACGTTTAGTTTTTTAGTATTTTTGTTATTTTATTTTAAAAGTGTAATAATTTCAATAGATAATAGTGACGTCTATCAAAAATATGAAAATTGAAAAAAAATTATAAGGTTTTTATTTCAATTACTAATATATATGTACATACATACACACATATAATCACGCGTCTTTCCCGTAGGGGTAGGCAGAGACCACTTCTTTCCACTTGCTACGATCCTTACATACTTGTTTCGTTTCGTCCACTTTCATTATTCCCTTCATACATGTTCTTCGGTTTAGGGTACTCTTGACCTGGCCTTTTTTCAAGACGTCCCTGATTTGCTCCAAAAACGTCCTCCTAGTTCTACCTATATACCTAATCTATATGTAAACATATTAAAACTGGTCTGTCTGCAATTATTGCAAAATTTTCATTATCATTATTGTTTTATTAAAGAGATTTTTATAAATGTCGTGGCCAGATCGAAGAATTGATCATATATCATAAAGAAGTCTATCATTTCGTGAAATGGTGTAGTAATTTAATGATATTTAACACTGTTTGTTGACCATATCATGATATAGCTTGACCAAATCAATGAATAGAAATCGTTTGAAGATATTAATAACTAAACACAACGTTGCTATTTCATGATACTATGGTCATATGACGATATCATTAAATCGTTTTTCACCACTAGCGGCACTGATAGCATATTTTTTAACAGAAACAGAACTTTTAACAGAATTGATATCACTTTATGCCTTATTGATATAATAAATAAATGTTCGCTTCTATCGCTGATATTACTAGATGGTATAGTTTTGGCTTTCATTATTTAATTTAATAATAACGCCATCTACTTACTACTATATAAACTAAATTGGTAAGTCACTGATAAAATTAAATAACAGAATGCTACTGAATATACGATGTAAATAATTGAAAAATCGGTCAACAATCATGCAAAAGCTTAGTTTCAGTTTTTATGAATTGTATTTAAACAAATACGAGGGCCGTGTAGCTCACCGTGAGATTTTATCATGGCACGGGAGCAAAACGTGTACGATTCCCTCGAGGATGAATCTTTTATAAAATAATTTACGTGCTGACTTAACACGTGTCCGTGAAAGTGGTGAAGAATAACTTCGTGGGGAAACCTAGATGTCTGAGTAATTAAAATAGTCGTGGAGATGTGAAAACCGTTAATATGCATTGAAGCATTGCAGCATACTCTATTTTTCTGCCCACAAAACACTATAGGTAATGAGGAGCCGTGAGACGTATATTAGCTGCTACTTTACTTTTTTACCTATAATGAATCTTATAAATCACTTTGCAATTTAACATAGCTTTCATATTTTCAGACATATTAAGATATTTGTGACAGTCCTGGTTTCATAGCTTATATGAGTATATGTAAATGAACAGACTCTTGCGGAAAAATACTTTAGTTAAAGAAAGCAGATTTTACTTAAACAAAGGTTCATTTTATTTTACTTGTCAAAGTAAAATAAAATGAACCTTACTTACGTAAGCTTACGTACGTAAGCATTATTATATATTTTAGCATATGTTTGAATTGTAATTTGGAGTGTCGATTTACCACGTTCTCGGCGGTGAAGAAAAATCTGCATATCTGAGAAGTTTTCCAGTTGAGGTCATCCCGCGTTGGAATCAGCACAGTGAACAATTTTTTCGCCAAAACTCTCTGCGGCCTGTGCCCAGTAGTAACATTTATGTAAGCTGCTACTTTTTTACTTTTCATGGGGCAATATATATGCAGTATTTATTTCATTCATATTTTCGGGTATGTTACTTTTTTGTTTTCACTCTACCGTAAATATTAAGGGTTGCAAAAATGAGTAGAACTCATTATCGTCACCCTATCAAAAGTCCACTGAAATGAACATAGGCCTTCCCCATAAATTGTCAAGTAGCTGGATATTTGCTATAGTTGCCACGCTTGGTAGGCGGGTTGGCAACCGCAGCTATTATTATTTTGATCTGTCATCAGGAACATGATGCTGCCCATCTCCTATTTGTTTTCCTATGTCACCTCTTACGACGGGACGATATGAGATGGCGGATTCTCTTTCACCACCACAACAAGGCGAACATTTTTCTACTCCCGTTCATGAGTGTAGTGCTTCCCACGTTCACTGTGAATAAAATTTATAAGGAATAAAACTAATTTCAAGGATTTTATCGCGTTTAATTTTAACTTTTTTAATTCCCGGTGTTTTGGGCACTTTATAGCACCCATGGTCACGGGAAGACTGAGGTGTTTGACGACCTGATGTCATAGTTAGAATAGAATACAATAGAATAAGAATAGAATAGAATAAATGCAGTAGTATGCTTGGACTTGAATTTAATTTTATTATTTATAGGGTCCTTAGAGATGGTAGCACTCAGCCATCTTCCCTATTAAAATAAGGATGTTTTTTTTAATTTCAATAGCCTCGCGAATCATCATTGGTAGGAATCGGTGTTCTATTGCAAGGATTTGTTGTCTATCAGATCCGATATAATGGTTGGGACGATGCTAAGGATGTTGACATACTTTAGACTTTCCGGAGCGTCGGTGCTTCAGATCAACGATATGTTCTTAAACGCGGGTTTTTATGGAAAAAATGTAATGTCTGTAAAAAACCCCACGTTAAAAAAGTTAAAATTAAACGTGATAAAATCCGTAACATTAGTTTTATTTCATGTGTAGTATACATCATTATAGAACTGCATTTATGACATTTTGAAGTCTACTCGAACGTAAAAAATATATCTACATATATTTCATGGTGGCAATCAATATTAAATAGGATCAATGATATGAATAAAATATCTCAAATAAACATTATACCGCAAATTGATAGAAGACCATGAAATTCATCATTATTTTATTAAAACTAAATTAACTTTAATTGTGAATGAATGTAAAGAGTAAAATGTAAATAATAATAATAAATTTTGATTCCAAGACAATTTACCTTTCTTATGAAATTCATCAAAAGACACGCCCTATATAAAAAATAGTAGGTGTTTCTAGACATATATATTCACGTGTTCCTGTAGCATATTATATCTCTGCCAAATACCAATCATCTACGTCTAATAGTCTTTTAGAATTCAAAAAAAATCTTTGACAGACACAGAGACACAGACACCGAGGTGACTAAAAGTGATCGAATTTTGCTAAATTTGCCGGGACAGCATTTAATGACGTTCCTAAATTCAAGCTCATGCGAGCGAAGCCGCTGGTAAAAAGCTAGTAATTAATATAAAGATAATGTTAAATAACTATTTATGTTTAAATCATCACCATCATTATTATCATAACAGCTCAAGGTCGCTCATCGAAACATGGAGAGGGCTATGCTCGAAGTTTCTCTGCGTGATAGACTTAGGAATAAGGATATCTGCAGTAGAACCAGCGTAACCTACAAAGCCCAATGGATCAGTAAGCGGCAATGAGCGGCCGTATAGCTCGCAGAACCGACAATCGATGGGAAATAATGGTTTTCGAGAGGCAGCCTCGTACCGGTAACGAAGTGTAGGACGATTCTCGACTAAGTCGGTGGATGCAAGTGGCTCAGGACCGTGCATTGTAACATTCCTTGGTAAAGGCCTATATTCATATTTCCAGATAATAGATAGACCATAAGATTCAGAGTAAAGGTAAGGTAGTATAGTTAATGAAGTAACAAATCTTAAGAGTGTAAAAAGAAAAATAAATGCAGGAAAAGTTAATCCTACTACTACTTACGTAATTAAATAACATACATACATAAACTCTCACGCCTGTCACGCAGACGGGCAGGCAGAAACTATAGACTTCCAGTGCGATCTTGACAGACCTCTCTCGCCTCTTTTAGACCTACGCAAATATGCAAGTCGGTTAAGGTACTCTGAATTTAGTCCAACTTCAATATATCGTCAATTTAGTCGATAGACTTTCGACTAGGGCGTCTCTTACCGACTCTACCATTTTTTATGCAACATAAATTTGCTATGTTACTCTTTCTTCATTCATTCTTTCTACGTAATCAAACCAAAGGAGCATTCCTTTCTTAATCCTGGTTACAATATCTTCTTGCCAACCACGCTTTTTTCTTATCATACAATTTCTCACCCAGTCGTTACTCTGTGTTCTGCATTTACTCGCTATTCTATATCCTTGTCATGTCTACCATCCTTGCAAAACATATCTCATCCACTTCCTCAAACAATTCCCAGCTCTATAAAATATAAGACAATTAATTAAATTACCTTTTTATAGAAGTAGGAGAGAAAAACGAGCACTGAGTCCACCTAAATTAATTGTGTGACCTGTAGACACTTACTTCTATTCTCGATTAAGAATTAAAATGCAGATGCGTAGACATCCCTAAGAACTAAGATGGAATGCCTTGTTACCAGTAAAAGGAGTCCTCGGATCGTTACTCACTATGCGAAACGCAGCAGCTTTATGCTGCTATTTAACTTCATTATTTTGTACCAGCGTCGTGCTATGCGATTCCACCACGTTTAACTAATAATAACTGAGCAGAACAAACTTCATCTTCGAGTTCTAATAGTAATATAGTAACATTTGTTGACCTTAAATGCAAGACAGGCGTTCGAAGTTGGTGGCCAACAGCATTCCATTCAACAGACATTTGAAGCACGTAATATATCGTATTTATTGTAGTGTGAATAAATAATAAAAGAGGTTTTGTTATTTAAATTTTCACATCACGGCTGTCTGACACTAGCTTGTAAATATCATATTCACTATTCCCTTAAAGTTATACTGATATTCGTGAATAATTTCAACCCTTTGCCATATGAATAATAAACGACGAAGCAAAACACTTCGCCCATATTCTTGGTGTGTTCCTAACGATAGGATAACCTTCAGTAAGTCTTGTTGTGCAATGATGTAAGAAAATTAGAGAATTAAATCCAGCTATTTCTGCACCCCCTTCAAAATCAATGTGTGGCAGACAGTCAATTTTTTTTATAGGAGAGGGGTGACAAACGAGCACACGGTCCACCTGCTGGTAAGTGGTTGCTGTGGCCCATAGACTAGATCTATTCTCGATTACGAATCAAAATGCAAATGTGTTGTCACCCCTGAGGACTAAGATCGAATTCCTCGTTGCCTGGTTGTATTCTTCTATATAGCAGTTTTCGACTTAGTACCCACAAAACAAGAAAAGTATCATTCAGTGTATTCAGTGTGATACCTGGGCTCAATTTTTTGGCCTTGTAACCGCACTGGCCTACTTGCGGTGGTTCAGCTAGCGCTATTAGTTATCACAAGACTGTTGACTATATAGAACATGAACACGCGATTTTGTTGAGTTCTATTTTAGTGAAAAACTTCTTCATTATTAACCCGTCAAAGACCATTACTGGACATGGCTCTCTCTTAATTTGTAGGAAATCGATAGATTTGTATTTGTTTCACTTCCAAATAAAACAAATTGTAGTCAAATATATTTATTTGACTAAAAGTAATAGTATTAAGGGGGCGTCCATTAATTACGTGAGGCGGTTTTGGCGATTTTTCTACCCTTTCCCTCCCCCGGGTGAGATATGTCTTGAGATATGGCTCGACTTCATCACTCCCCCCCCTCCCCAAATCTTACGCGAGGTTTTTCTAAAGTTTTCTAAATCTGTGCTTAATTGCGTTTGAGTCATTATAAGAAAACATAATTTAATTAATTATATTTATATAATTTGTGCACTATAAATATTAGGTATTGTGTAGAATTTTATTTAAATTAATTTAACCCAATTTTACACTGTTTCTAGCGGAAAAAAATATGTGATAATTGCCGAGATCCTCCCTCTCCCCACACTTTTGTGGTACAACAAAAAGCCACTGTTTCTTCAAATTGCCTAATTTACAAAACTTCTCTAAGGCATCCTTTTCAAGTGTCAATTTTACCATTATATATTTGCAAGTGCAATATCGTTCAGCTATCTTAATTGAATTGATGAGTAATGAAAAATTGGAAACGCTTTTCACTCCTTAATCGAATAGCAGAAGCTGGAAAACGGTTTTTGGTATGAATGAAGACGCAGCAAGCGCAAGTGTTAATGGATTGACACTGGCTATAATCGACACACACACTTGAGATAAAAGATATAATCGTACAATAAGACAAAGAAATATGGTTTTGGCTGATGATCGTACGGTGGTTGAGGTGGTTTCCTATTGTTGTCAAAAGCCGTCGGTTGAGGGAAAGGGGCAATCAGATTTGTCATCTGAGATCAAATTGGCAGTATCTATAAAGGTTGGGGCTGAACTTATAGTTAAGAAGGATTTAATATTAAATAAGCGGATACGTTCTGTTCTATGGGTATAAAACGATTTTATCTAAGGACAGCAGGCATGATATTATATTCTTGTTATTGTTAATATTTTCTTTATCTCTTAATTTTACGACCTTACTTAGTCTTGCTTTCATGTATGTATGTCATCTAAAAAAGTTACAAATTTCAAGTATTTTTTCAATTTCGTTGCGCGCTCCTAGTGGAAACACCTACATCGGTTTTCAGAATATTTTTACTCACTTCAGAATATTTTAGTTTGGTTTTTAAAACATACTCGTAAATTTTATTAACCAGCGACACCAAGGACGCCAAAGGTGCAAATTCACTCTTAGTGCGAAGATTTGTAAAAAAAGCATCAAATGGAGTTGTTTCTATTAGGTCCTTACATATGAAATTGGCATTTTGTACGGGAGGAATATAAAGTCAATTTTTTTTTGTAACATATGTTTAATTTATCAAAGTATGCACCGTTGTTATCTATGCACTTTTGAGTCGGAGTTGAATTTTTTCCCTTGTAAGAAGTTGTCCGAATTCCGGAAAAAATGGTAATCTGTTGGAGCAAGGTCCGGGGAGTACGGTGGATGTCGCAGACATTCCAATTGTAGCTCATCTAACTTAGTGGTTATTTGTTGCGCATTGTGTGGTCTTGCGTTGTCGTGAAGTAGCAGTGGCCTAGAGCGATTGACCAATCTCGGTTGTTTAGCAGCTAGTTCTTCCTTCATGGTTTGCAGTTGCTGACAATAGATATCTGCCGTAATCGTTTGGCCAGATTTTAGAAAGCTGTAGTGAACGACACCGGCGCTAGTCAACCAAACACTCACAAGTAACTTTTTCTGAGCCAATTTTCGTTTAGGGCAGGATTTGGCTGGGTCTCCAGGTTTCAGCCATTGCGACGAGCGCGATTATCGTACAGTATTCACTTTTCATCACAAGTAATGATTCGATTTAAAATCCCTTCATTATTGTGTCGGTTCATCAAAGTGGTCAGTACGACGAAACGCTAATTTCATATATAAGGACCTAATATTTACAATAGCAATTAGTAATATACGTTAATTATTATTTTGTAAAAATATGACAAAAAAAATGTTATTTTTAACAGAAAAAGATAGAATTATATTTGTGTTCCAAGAATAGTGCTATAGGTACATACTACACTGAGTGACACAAGCGTGCACTCAGAATATCATCGTTTATGCTATAAAAACCGACGTATAGTTATGTGAAACTAAAAATTTTCTAGTCTTGTTAATCTAAACATGTAATAAATCTGCAGAAAAGTTGTGTCTGTAATTCTAATATTTTCGGGAAAAACAAGTCCGGGCATCTAAACAAAGGGCACTGAAGCCAAATTAGTAGTTTTCAGATTATTTGTCAGTCAGTCTGTCTGTATATTCACGATTTACGCAAAAACTACTAAACGGATTTCCATAAAAATTTGTATGTAAGTAATTAGGGACCCGGGCATTTTAAACTAAGGCTACTTTTTTCTGGTTACAGAACTTCAAAAAAAGATGGTTAGGTATTTTCCTTTCTTTAGATGTAAATTTTCTATCATATATGATTCTGTTAGTAATAAACGGGATAATTTAATGTTTTTTCAAATAAATACAATATTTATAAATAAATTTTAAAATTAGATTTAACCGCTGTGTAATAATTAGAAACTATGTCGACGATCTACGTTTCACTTCTCAAAATAACGTTATCTGTCATAAAATAGAAAGAAAATATTTATTTCTGCACATAAGCATAACACCATATTGTACATTTTTTTTAATTATATTTTTTTATAGAATAAGGGTGATATACGAGCACACAGTCCACCTGATGGTAAGTGGTTGCTGTGGCCCATAGACATCTACATCTATCCTCGTTTGCGAATCTAAATTCAGATGCGTTGTCAGCCGTGAGGACTAAGATGGAATACCTCTTATCCAGTAAAAAGGGTCTCTGGTTCTCTACATTCACCATACGAAACACAACAGCATTAAGTTGCTATTTTACGCTGGTATTCTGCAAGAGCGTGGTCCTTCCCCGGTCGAGCCGACCCATTCGTGCTACAACTATACTATTAATACAGCTGCAGCATGGCTCTACCACGTATAAAAATGTACGAGCAGCTATGCAGGTCTAGAGAGACTAGTATCACTGCGACCTAAAAGATCTATTGTGATCGCTGCTATGTCTTTAGTTCACTGCTAAGCCCTACGTCCCCAATGAATAGGAGTTGCTTAGCTGTGAGTAATTTCACTTCTTCTGGGTGAAGTACATAGTTTCCCAGATGAGTGCTACGTTTGCGCATTAAGGGTCCGCAATTCGCCTGGATGTGTTTCCTTCTCTAGGGAGCAAAACCGGCACATCCTTGCGTTGCTTAGTCCCAGGATGGACATGTGCTTTTTAAGACAACAGTGTCCAGTCAGGGCTCTTACCAGAATGCGCAATTTATTTTTACTTAATCCCAGGGCTTCCGAAGCAAATTTACGATCGAAAGCCCGAATTAAGGTTTTAGAATATTTTAAGCCTGGTGTATCAGACCAGATCTTAAGTGATTTATTGTGGTAAAGTGTTTCCAGGGTCACTCGGGTGAGGCTTTTTGAGATTTCACAAAATGGCTCGGGTCCAAATTGTGTACTCTTTGAGCCCTCCCGTGCGAGCTTGTCGGCAGTTTAATTGCTTACAATACCCGCGTGACGCGGAACCCATCTTAAAATGACCCTGTTGTTACTTCCCAGGGCGTTTAGACGGTTCACGCAGTCTCCAACTAGCTTCGAGTTCACCAGGTTTGATCTCAGCGCTAGCAGTGCTGCTTGTCTATCAGAGTTAATATAGATTATATGGTTAACGTAGTGTTTTTGCAGATTGATTTCCGCACACTGAAGTATGGCGAAAATTTCTGCCTTTAAGATAGAGGTGAACCTACCCAAATTCATACTAAGTTTGAATTTGGGGCGTTCCCCATCAATTCCAAAGCCTACGTCGAGGCTCATTTTTGACCCATCGGTATACCATATAAGGCTACCGACCTCACAGATGACCTATCCATTCAGCCAGTCTTCTCTGGAGGGTAGTTCCACTGTATACTTTTTGTTAAAAGTAAATAGTGGACGCATAATATCTGAGATCATGCATAAGACCGGTGTTTCCTTAATTGAGTCGAGCATGGGTCTCAACCTATAGGAAAGCAAGCTCAAGCCGCCCTGAGCGTTAATCCTATATAAACTAGCCCTCGCCTCCTTGTCTAAGTAAAGATCAAGGGGCGTTAGGCCTACTTTTTTCTGGTTACAGAACTTCAAAAAAGGAGGGTAGGAAAGAGTCCGCCACAAAGATTCAATGCGTATTAGCGGTTTTCACATGTCCACACTTTGTTCCTTTCTTTAGATGTTAATTTTCTATCATATATGATTCTGTTAGTAATAAGCGGGATAATGTAATGTTTTTTTTTCAAATAAATATAATATTTATAAATAAATTTTAAAATTAGTTTTAACCGCTGTATAATTTGAAACTATGTCGACCATCTACGTTTCACTTTTCAAAATAACGCCATCTATCATAAAATAGAAAGAAAATATTTATTTCGCCACATAAGCATAACGCCATATTGTACATAATATTTTCTTATTTTGAACGTTATTATTAATAATAAAATATTAGACTTTGCCGAACGTCAGGAAAGGGGTTACACTCAGCATATGACATGGCGAACCACAGCCGCTGTTTTCAGCCCGTTTCGCCTCTTTCGTGTAATTCGAGCAGTGGCATATTTTATTATATTTTAAATAAATCCTAACGGTAAATAAAAACCTAACAATAAACACGAAACTAAACTAGACTATACATAACTTGTGTTCTTAATTGTTAGGGTTAAAGTCTGAACAACAATGGAACCAAAATACAATGCATTAAAATTTAAAAAGCTAATACAAAAAGTTATTTTGCCTTCAGTTACTAATAAATTAAATGATTTATACAACTTACATTAATATGTTTAAAATTATACTTAAGAAATGATTTACGGATTAGTAAGCTGAAGTGGCCATGGGCTGGCCATATAGCTCGAAGAACCGACAATCGATGAGGAAAAAAGGTTCTAGAGTGGCAGCCTCGTACCGGTAGGCGAAGTGACCCCCCACTAGATGGAGTGACGACCTGGTAAGACATGCAGGAAGTCAATGGATGCAGGTGGCTCAGGACCCTGCTTTGTAGCATTACACAGCACAGGCACAGGCCTATATTCAGCAGTGGACTTGTGAAGTGCTGTAATGATGATGATGAAGATATTATTTGAAATTTTTTTAGTTTCTAGTTTTTCGTTATTTCATTTTAATAGTGTAATAACTGAAATAGATTATGTTGACGTCCATTATGAAAAAAAAACTTATGGAATCTGAGATGGTTTTTAGTTTAATTACTAATATGTACAGGGCTATTTTTCAAAGAGTAGCCAAATTTTAAAATTAAGTTCAAACATATAAATAATCATATACCGTTATTGCAGTTTTTGAAAATACGAGTAAATAAGGCTTTTACTTTTATTTCAAATTATCCCAAATTGAATGTGATTTATAGGCAACAACGTTTTTGCTTACCGATCGACCCTTACGAATGTGTGCGTGCGCAGAAAATCATTTAAAATAATGCATTACCACGCATTTTGAATTTAAAAGATAAAAATGACAGAATGTTTGAGATTTTTTTAAATTAATTTTTCTTTAACATTTGCCTATATTACTTATTCTGAACCTTCTCTGCAAATTTGGCTGGTTACTGCAAAATAACCTTGTATATAAACTGATTAAAACTATTCTGCCTGCGATTATTTCAAAACTATCATTATCTTTAGGGTGTAATTAAAGAGATTTTATGTATGTCGTGGCCAGAAGGTAACGTAGAATTAATAATATCATAGTGGATCATTTCGTGAAATTGTGGTATTTTATAAAATTTAACAGTTTGTTGACCACGTCATGATATATCTTGACCAAATCAATGAATAGAGATCGTTTGACGATATTAACAAGTAAACACAGTATTACTATTTCATGAAATAGTCATATCGTAGAATAATCTCACTATTCATCGCTAGCAGCGCCGATTGCGCATTTTCAACAGATACAGAATTTTTAACAGAATCTACATCACTTTTTGCCTAATTTATGTATTATATAAAGGTTTGCGGCCACCCCAGTCTCACCTCAACTTAGTGTCGCTGACTTATTTAAGTAATTGATAAAAATAAGTAGAATGCTACTGTTTACTTACTACAACTGTCAGACTTATGATTTACAGTAATTAGATACAGTGTGCACAAAACTGTGAGTAAGAGAGAAGCTGTTTAGTTGGATATATTGGGTGTATATCGGCATAGCAATAATTTCACTTAATTAATTTGTTATCAAGTTATCTGATGTAGGTAATTGAAAATTAAGTGCACTGTGAGCTTTTTATCTCTATTTGATGGAATAGTTTGTGGCATCGTAGGATGACAAATTACTAGGTAGATGTGGCCCACATTCGTGCAAAAGCCTTGTAGCTTGTCTTAAGATTTGCAGATGGCATGAGAGCAAAACGTATATGATTCCCGTGAGGACCAATTAAACTTGTATAGGAAATTTTATGTCCTGATTTACCACGTGATAGGTGAAGTGGTAAAGAAATATTTGTGGGGAAACCTAGATGTCTAAGAAGTTAAAAAAGTTCGTGGACATGTGAAAACCGCTAATACGCATTGAATCTTTGTGGCGGACTCTTTCCTACCCACAAAACAATGTACCTAGTAATTAGGAGCTCTGTGCAAAGTCGTAAGAAGTATGTAAGCTGCTACTTTACTTTTTTATACTTAATGAGACTTAAAAAATGGTTTGTCATATATTACGATACCTGTCATATTTTCAGACTTAATATTTTTGTGACAGTCTCGACTTCATAGCTCACATGAGTATATGTAAATGAACAGTTTCTTGCGAAAACGTACTATCAATATCTTTTTTACTTTAAATGGGTCTATTATGCAGTTCTTATTCCATTCATTACTTTATTTTTCATTTTACCGTAAATATTAGAGCGAAGATGGGTAGAACGCCATCGTCATCATTACAACCTACCAAAAGTCTACTGCTGAACATCGGTCTCCTCTATAAATTGTGGAATAGGCTGGACATTTGCCGGAGTTACCACGCTTGAAAGGCGGGTTGGCAACTGCAGCTTTTTATTATTTTGAGCTGTTATCAGGAAGATCCTGCTGCCCATCTTTTTTTTTATAGGAAAGGGGGCAAACGAGCATACGGCTAACCTGATGGTAAGGGACTACCGCCGCCCATGAACAACTGCAACACCAAGGGAATTGCAGGTGCGTTGCCGGCCTTATAGAAAGAAGCTAAAGTTACAGCCTATATACGTCCCACTGCTGGGCACAGGACTCCTCTAATCCGAACAATTCCTCAGATCACTCCCCGTGGTAGATGCGAAAGAAAATGCAAAGAGATGCAACATCTCTTCGCAGTGCCAGTGAATCGAGCCGATCGGAGAGGACTCGGTCGTCGACGATTCAAGCCGCTCTGCGCTGGATGCGGTCAAGTGGAAGGAGCTGGCACTGGGGAGCCCCAGCCCAGATATGGGAACAGTATTCCATGTGCGGCCGAACCTGCGCCTTGTAAAATTGCAGGCGGTATGCCGGCATGAAATACTGCCCCGCTCTGCTGAGCACGCCAAGCTTTTACATCCACAAGTCGAGTGGGTCTGACGGAATCCCCCTAATTGTACTGAGGACGTGTGCTCCGGAGTTGGCACTGGTTCTAACGCGTCTTTTCCGGTACTCCTACTCCCTAGGCGTAGTCCCGAATTCATGGAAGACAGCTTTCGTCCACCCGATCCCTAAAAAAGGTGACCGCTCACACTCGTCTAACTACAGGCCTATCGCTATCACCTCCTTGTTCTCCAAAATAATGGAATCCATTATAAATTCCAGCTCATGCGGTACCTTGAGGATCACCAGCTGATTAGTGACCGCTAATACGGTTTCCGTCGGGGTCGATCAGCTGGAGATCTTTTTGTCTACCTGACTCATAGATGGGCGGAGGCAGTAGAGTCCAAGGGGAAAGCATTGGCCGTTAGTTTGGACATTGCGAAGGCCTTCGATCGGGTTTGGCACAAAGCGCTTCTTTCGAAGCTCCCTTCCTATGGGCTTCCCGAGAAATTGTGCAAATGGATCACCAACTTTCTTGCAGATCGGAGCATCAAGGTCAGAGTAGACGGTGCATGCTCCGATTGCAAGCCCATTAATGCTGGTGTTCCACAAAGCTGCGTGCTATTACCAACGCTGTTTCTTCTGCATATCAATGATATGTTGCAAACCGGTAACATTAATTGCTATGCGGATGACAGCACTGGTGATGCTCTAAACACTGGCCGTGCCAATATTTCTCGGGAAAATGTCGCCGAGTACCGGAACAAACTTGTGTCTGAAGTCGAGTCTTTACTGAACAAAGTCTCGGAATGGGGGCGACTAAATCGAATCCAGTTTAATCCCCAGAAGACACAAGTTTGCGCCGTTACCGCTAAAAAGAAACCTTTTGTCGTGTTTCCTCAGTTTCTATGCACTCACCTTTTTGCTTCAGCCAGTATCAGAATCCTCGGCGTCGACATATCGAATGATGTGCAGTTTCGTGGTCACTTGGAAGAGAAGGCCAAATTGGCCTCTAAAAAACCTTTTCAGTTTCCCTCCGGGACGATATGGGGTAGTGGATTCGCTTTCGCCGCCACTACGAGGCGACAATACGAGATTTCTAATCTAGTTCATGAATGTAATTCTTCTCATGTTCACCGCGAATAGAACAACATTTATGATATTGTATAAGTCTACTCCAACGTAAAAAAAATACCGGCATCTATTTTATGGTACCAATCAATATTCAATGGAGCTAATTATATGAATCAAATATCGCAAATAAACATTATGCCGTATATTAATAGAAGATCATGAAATTCAAATTTATTTTGTCAATTAATTTTAATTATGAATAAATGTAAAGAGTAAAATGTAACCAACGCATTTCTGATTCCAAGACCATTTACCTTTTATAAAAACACTTAGACAGACATGCCCGATATAATAAAGTTGTGGGTGTTGCTAGACGTATGATATAAATACAATTTTAAAAAAACTCACACAGTCAAATTCTTCTGTAGCATATTATATGTATATGCTAAATGTCAATCATCTACGTCCAATAATCTCTAAGAATTCATAAAAAATCCTGTGACAAACAGACGGAGACACAGACACCGAGGTGACTCTACAAGTGATACAATTTTGCTAATTTTAACTCGGAGTAGTATTAATGGTGTTCCTAAATTAAAGCCCACGCGAGCGTAGCCGCGAGTAAAAAGCTAGTTATATCATTAAAACCCAAATATAAAAATTAAAATTGAGATAAATAAAAAGATTTATTAATATGATTATTATAATTAATCAGTTTGCTATCAGATCTCTAACTATTTTACGAAAATTAAGTGTCAAAACCGTCGTGTTAACTGTTTTTCTTGTTCAAACTCCATTGAATTACGTACCCGAAGTCGCTGATATACAGTCTACGTTACTGTACTCTTGAACTTGACTGAAATCTGCTATTTGTACAGGTCTGTGTATTTTACACTGCTTCGTCACTAGTTGTTACATACATTTTTATCTTCCTGGTTTCATTTTGACAATTTGTTCGAAAATTTATGGAATAAAGTAGCCGCCCTACAAATATTATTTAATATGCGTAACCAATTACGAGCAACATATTAATCAAACGCAACGCTTTAACTTTTTAAATATCCGAAACAATACCGACGGTGTAATTCACCTTTCAAAATAAAAGAAACAACAAAAATAATATTTTATATTAACAATTTCTTTTGCTCTGTATCTATGTTATAAACAGTTTACGTGGAATAGAATAGAATAGAATAGAATAATTTTTTATTCAATATAGATTACATGTGTAATTCTTATTGAAAGTCATTTTTTACTTTACCACTGGTTCGAAAAAAAAAACTCTGTCCTGGGAAGAACCAGCAAGAAACCCAGCGGGACTTTTTTTAAAGTAAATTTTACATTAATGGTTGTACAAACTATTTAAGTACAAAATTTATTTTAGAAACTGCTTGGTAGCGACCACCTCATTCCCAGGGGTTATTATCAATCATGTATTCATTTATACTATAATAACCCTTTTTATACAGTTTCAGCTTAACAAAACATTTAAACTTGGTAATAGAGAGCCTGTACACTTTCCGGGACCTTGTTGTAATAGCGTATACATTGCCCCAAGAATGAATTACTGACTCTGTGGAGTCGAGAAACTGGTATCACTAGCTTGTGTTTGTTCCTAGTGTTTACAGAATGTATATCACTTTTTTTACTAAAACTACCTTTGTTTTTGTGAACATACATTAAATTTTCGTAAATATACTGAAAGGCCAAAGTTAATATATTTATTTTATTAAATTTATCTCTAAGAGACTCTCTCGGTTTTAGGTTGTAAATAGCTCTAATGGCCCTCTTCTGTAAAACAAAAATAGTTTCTGGATCAGCCGCATTTCCCCATAGCAAAATCCCATAAGACATTATGCTATGGAAATAACTGAAATAAACTAGTCTAGCTGTCTCGACACTAGTGAGACCTCTAATCTTTTTTACAGCATAGGCTGCAGAACTTAGTCTGCTTGCTAGTTTGGATATATGGGGGCCGCACTGAAGCTTTGCGTCGAGAGTGATGCCAAGAAAAACAGTGGATTCAACAGGGCTCAGTTCTTCCCCATTTAAAAACACATTGGTACCCAGATTTTTAACATTCGTTGTTGTAAATTTAATACATTTAGTTTTATTTCCGTTTAAATGTAGATTATTAACGTTAAACCAATGCACCAATTTTGATATAGCATTATTCACGTCGTCAAATTTAAATGATTGACGTTTAAGTTTAAAAATCAAGGAAGTATCATCAGCAAATAATACTATATCATGATTATCCCCTACAAGGGAAGGTAAAGTCATGCCTAAGCTTTTCATAACTGGTGGCAGAGCCATGCCTAAGCTTTTCATAGCTGCAGCAGGAATGGTTCGTCTCAAGCGGAGTAGGACCATGCTCTCACAGAATACCAGCGTGAAACAGTAAAATAATGCTGCTATGTTTCGAATGGTGAGTGTAAAGATCCGGAGACCCCATTGACTTGTAACGTGGCATTCCAACTTAATCCTCAGTGGTGACAACGCATCTGCATTTTGATTCTCAATCGATGATAGATATAAATGTCTATGGGCCATGGCATCTATTTACTATCAGGTGAACTATGTGTTCGTTTGTCACCCTTGTCCTGTAAAAAAATTAAATATTTATTACTATCGCGTACTATGGAATTTACGACGAGTGCATAGCTCCTGAGTTACCATGGTTCTTGAGCTTGATTGTTATTGATGTTTAGTAATAGACAAAAAAGTATTGTTTCAAAATTCATTGAAAATGAAAAATTAATGAAAGCTGAGTTTGATTAATTTTATAAAAAGGTACAATACTAGTTTTTTTATGTTTATATATAATAAATATATTATATACTTATAATTATATACTTATAATGTCAGAATTGAAGATAAAAACCAAACCACTAAAGTAGATATTAGCTGTTTAAACTAGACATAAAGAACAGTATATATAATACGATACTGTAAAGACATAATCTACATTCATATAATATGATATTTTACGTTTTAACTCTTATCTATTGAATTTTTTCATCAAATTTGATAACGCATTAAAAAGCGCGCTGCACTTGAACTTTGGTTTTGTGGTCACCTTGAAGGATGCGATGAACGTGAACATGTTTACTGTAGGTACCTATTACATTTAGACAAAAAACAAGTTTGATTAAAGTTACGAGATCGCCATAAGCCAGTTGCGGTCGGTGTTTAGAAATACATAGACTTTGGAATTGTGTTCAGCAAGAATAATGTGTTAAATATAAAAATGAACAACAAAACTGTAAGCGAACTAGAACTCACGGAAATTGTTAATCAAGATCAAAATGGGGACAATGAGAAGAGAGAAATTAGTGACGGAAAAGAAGAAAAAACTGAAAATATTTCCTGTTTGGATAAAGTTAAAAAAGTTCTAACATTTTTCACAGTCGAACCTTTTTTGCTGTGTTACATTATGCCAAATGTGATATCTTCCTTAGCAGTACAAAAGCTGAACATGGAAAAAGCTTGTCGCTCTGATTTAAACTTTACAGAAGAGATCTGCTCATTAGCACTTAGTGGTGATATTAGTGACAACGTCACAACAACTGCGTTAAATGGTGCACAAAAAATGGTGGCCGATATGACTGCATGGAAGCAACCTTTACAAAGCGGGATCCCGGCGATTGCAATTTTATTTGTCGGTGCTTGGAGTGACAAAACTGGAAACCGAAAGGCTCTTATGCTTGTTCCTATTATTGGAGAACTTATATCAGCTATAGGATTACTTTTAGCAACTTACTTTTTTCTAGAGTGGCCTTTATGGGTGACAGCATTAATAGAAGCTTTGCCTTCTGCTTTCTCAGGTGGAATATCTATTGCTTTAATGGGTTCTTACAGTTATATTGCGGACGTTACAACAGTAGAATCACGGACATTTAGAATAGGTGTTGTGGCTGTTATAGTGACACTTGGGATTCCATTAGGTTCTTCTATAAGTGGAGTATTAACAGAAGCCGTTGGTTATTATGGAATATTTGGGATCGGAACACTATTGTACATGTTAGCATTTATGCAGACATATTTTAGAGTACATGACGTTAGAAGAGTCGACATGGAAGGTACTTTTATTCAAAAAGTCATACAATTTTTCCACCCGAAACATGTTTGGGATACGATATCACTTCTATTTTTGACCCGAAAGAGACAACTCATCCAAATAATTCTTGTTATTTGGGCCCATATTGTTATCATAGGACCTGTTTATGGTAAGATTTTTTTTATAAATATATGCAGTTTTATTGCAATTTTTTGTTATACAGATAGCTCAAAATGTAATATTTTATTTTATTTTACTAAACACTTTTTTTGCTCAACAGGGGAAGCTGGTGTTATGTATTTATATACTTTAAAGAAATTTAATATGAATGTTGTAGAATTTAGCTTATTTTCAACGTATTCTATTCTCATGGGCTTAGGAGGTAAGTAAAATAATAATTAATTCAACTTATTGACGATTAAGCAAGTTTCTTTTGTGAAGGGCTTTAATGATAAATGATGATGATGGTATAATATATGTTATTTCCATTACCATTACAGCCTATAAAAGTCCACTGCTGAACATAGGCCTTCCCCATAGATTGATTCATAGGGGAATTTTGCCATAGTTGCCACGCTTGGCATGTGGGTTGGTAACCACAGTTTTTTATTATTTTGAGTTGTTTTCTGGAAGATGCTGCTGCCCATCACCTGTTTCAGTTTCCCTCTGTCGCCTCTTACGACATCCACGGGACGATATGGGGCAGTAGATATTCTAACACCGCCACTACACACTATACTACACGGTTATATGTTATTAACTATATGTTATTTGAATATACATTATTATTAATGGAAACTGTTTGTCGATATCTACAAATATCTATTTAATTACAAAAACAAAAGTCGTTTGGTTTTAATAAATGAATTTGTTAATATTTGCTCTTATTGTAAAACACAAAGTAAAATGTAACTTTTATGATGATATACCATTCATTCATTCATTTATTCATTTAATCATTATAGCCTACCGAATGTCCACTGCTGAACATAAGCCTTCCCTTTAGATTTTCTCATAGAAGAGATTGCCATAGTTGCCTTGCTTAACAAGCGGGGTGGCAAACGTCAGGAAGGTGCTACTGCCTACCTCCTGTTACATTACCATCTATTGATCCCTGTTTATTCTCGAACTCCTTCCCTAAACGGCATATTTTATTATATTATTAAAAACAAACAATGCGAAATTTTAATACAATACGTTTTTACGATAGTTTTGTATGAATACAATTATATTATCGTTGCGGGTTGTTTTGCTGTGTATAGATAGAAAATCGACATATCGTATAGTGTTATTAAGGTACTCCAATATGTCCTATAATACCGGGCATCCCTAACTCCCTATTGCCACATATTGCATTTCTTACTTATAACAGTATATTTTCTATTTACTTTTTTCAATGCAGTAAAAAGTAAGAAAATTATACAATTGTTTTAGGTACTACAATAGCTGTGACAGTATTCAGCAAATGGCTGAAAATGCATGATGCTTTAATAGGTGCTATAGCGACAACATGCAAAGTTATGTCAAGTTTTGTTTACTCCTTGGCGCCTACAAAAGCGTGGTTCTATAGTGGTCCAGCTTTCGATTTCTTTGGAAATTCAGGAACAACAGCTATCAGATCACTCGGAACAAAGGTTGTGGACCAAGATAAAGTTGGTAAGTACAATTTTAAACCAATCATTGTGTTCAACTGGAATAATAACTTTGTAAGTAATATTTTAACTACATATTTTCTTTATTACACAAAGTACAGATTCTGATAATTGATTTACAAATTAAGTGCTTAGTCGACATAACGGAACGACAATTCTTAATGAAAACAATAACATTCGTAATTTTATTTTCATCAAATGCAAAAATAATATTATATAGGTATACGAAAGATTTTTCGATGGAATTTTGATTGTATTTTAAATTATTATAAATTTGTTTTTAAAAACAAGTTTATTAGTACCTAGTAGTATACACCCACTCCATCTTGTTTTTAATAATCTGATATAATAATCTTGACGGGCGTCTCTTACCGCTTCAAGGTGAAATACAACACAAAAACACATAAGACGGATCTTCCTTTAGATTTTTATAGCGATTTAGGAAATTACGTCATAATTCAGTAAACTCTTTCATAAATTTTATTACAAATGAGTTATTGTCGGATCAAAAGCTTATATTTAAGTGAAGATTTTTTAAGAATGAGAATCTGAGAATGCAAGCGTGACAAAGGAGCACACAGTACACCTGATGGTAAGTGGATGCTGTGATGGGTGGACACCTGCATCTATCCTTAGTTAGGAAATGAAATGACAACACATGTCATCTCTGAGGACTAAGATGGACTACTTCGTTACCAAAAGCGTCTCCAGGTTTCGTCAATCACAATACAAAACATAGCAGCATTGTGCTGCTATGTCACGCTGTTATTCTTTACGAGCGAGATCCTTCCCCGGTCGAGCCGACCAATTCGTAATGCAGCGTATTTATCTACCGTGTGTTTTCATATTATGTCATAACTTTTTAAAGTTCTGTATCATATTTTTCAACTATACGAGTCGAAATAAACACTAAACGAGGTTTTAGAGGAAATATGTCAGACGTTTTCCGAATACCAACTTCACCTGCTCGAGGTGCAACCTGCTATGGACGAGGTTCTAGCGAGTGTTTAATAGCGGAATATCTATCCAAAAAAACTGAAATCTTTAATAGTGTGGTTATGGAAAGCAGCATTATATATTACATAAGCGAGGGGATTGGCTATACACTTACCATCCTGGTGGTCTGTGCGTTCATCGAAATGCCTATGTGTGAATAAAAAAGCTGTTATTTACTAAATTGATGATGCGAGTCAATAAACTTTTTATTTGCCAAGTATAGGACAGTGGAGAAGGATATCGTAAATAATATAAGAGTTCAAATAAAAACTGGCGAAGTGCGTGTCGGGCCACGCACAATGTAGAAGTAGGGTTCCGTAGTTGCCGGTCACAATACGTGGGCTTTCTTGATAATGAGCATAATAAGTGAGTTCGCGGGTAAAACCGCTATAATGAATAAAATGGGCCCAATTAGGAAGATGGTAACTGAAGGACTTATTTTCAAATTAGACTTATACGAGTAGGAAGTGGTATTCAAAAAAGATTAAAAAAACTTTTCGATTTTGAAAATAATACAATTTACATAAAATCATTCACATTCAAGGTACAAAGATGACCATAGTTGATTATCCACATATTCCCGGCACTGCAACCCTAAGGTATACATATATGACCGTAACGAAACTTCACGTAAACCACCACTACTCTAAATTATCCTGAGGTCGCCCGCGTAAACCGTAAAAAAAGAGTATGACGAATGAAACTGTATGAGGTTATATAATTGTATGAATACTTTGAATGAGTCCTACAATAACTACCAACTAAAAAATAAGTGAAAGTAGTAAGTAAGTAAGAAAGATCCTACCTGCCTATTCCGCAAACGAAAAAGTAAAACTAATACATAGTATTAATGCATATAAGTCGTTTTCTTCATAAAATGTTTATTTTTAACAGTTTACAATAACATTACAAAGTTAGAATGCAGCTAGTTTTAGGTTATTTTCTATGGAGTTGTAACGAAATTTTTACAAATCCAAGTGCATTTTATAAGTTGGTCGAGTATTAGTCGTTAACTTGTTAATTCTACTTAGCTGTGACAGTTTTTCTTTTAACTTCATTATATATACTACTGTCGTGTACACTTTTCAAATTTCCAAAAACAGAGGTTTAGTTGGTAGAGGGAGGGGGGGGGGGGAGAACACATGTCTCTAATGAAAAATACCACTTTAAAGCTAAATATTTCGCAAACGGACCCTTGAATCGAAAAAATGTTGTTCCACACCCCCAGTGTGTTTAAAAGAAGAAGTAATCTGACGATACTCCACATGATAGAATAGACGGGTAAAAAAAATCATCCTCCATTTACTTGTATGGGAAGTACCCAAAAAAAAATGTTTTTTAAGATTTTATTTCACAGTTTTCTAGGCGTGATTAATATCTATAACTATGCCAAATTACAGATATGTAGCACCTAGGGTCTCTGAGCAAAATCGCGGACGGACGGACGGACGGACATGGCGAAACTATAAGGGTTCCTTGTTGTGTAACTACGGAACCCTAAAAAACCTAAACAACACGCGTTGATCATGAGCTGGAAAATAAAATAATTATCAGGATCATCATCTTGATAATTATTTCATTTTATCCTGGTGATACTAATCCGGATACTAGGATAGTTATTAAATTATTGTATTGTCATCGGTCCTTGACGAGTGCAAATTTTCAAGTCAATCGGCCGTCTACAAGTTGGTGAATATTACATTAAAAGATTCCGTTACATAGATAGATAGATAGATAGATACACGCGAAGCTAATAAAAGCTTGTTAATAAAAAACTCAACTATCAATTCAACTCTCTCACTCTCTCTAATATAAGAGAACTTACCCTTAATACTGCAGTGCAACGTTAATAGAAAATTTATTACTATTTTTGCATAATTTAAATTTACGAAAACGATATTGAAGTATACATACTTGTAATGCTATTAACATCATTAATACTCTAGTTATATATACTTAAATATTAGGCCGTTGCGCTTTAAAATTTTCACGTTTTTAAAACTATCCAATTGATAATTATTACAGGCAATTGAATTAGCAATTTTAATTTCAGGTAAAATGTGTTCTTTGATTGGTTTTGTTGAAGCTATCGTACCTGTGATTTATACTCCACTTTACAGCAAAGTCTATTCTAATACCCTTGACACATTCTCTGGTGCATTCTATCTACTCGGAGGCTTTATGACTGTACCAGCGTTCTTCATATTCTTGTAAGTATCTTAAACGAGCCCTTATAGATATAACAGATTTGATTTTTTTGTTGTTCGAAGTTGAAATTCCTTCAAGAACTATGTAGTTTCTTACAATGAATCGTTTAATCTGTAGGTAACTTATAACTCAAAGTATGTTTCATGGGTACATATACCAACTAAGCACTAAGATGGAATGTCTCCTTATCTGTAAATAGAGCATCCAGTTCATGTCACTCACTATACGAACACAGCATTATGGGTCTATTGTCCGCTAGTTTCAGTCAGGGTATGGTCGTCTACGGCCTAGCGGACTCATATTTGCCGCAGCCATAATACAGTTGCAGTATAACTCTACCCCTTTAAAATATCTACTTTTTTGATGGAAAAATTCAAGAGATTTGAGGACAAACGTCATTCATGGTCATCATGACTTTCATACACAAGTAAAAAATTACAATATATATTGACTTATATCTATATATTAATACTTGAAATGGGGTAAAGCCTGGCAATGTGATTTAAAAGAAAAACAAAACTAACTAATAATTGTTACAAATTTTTCAGATGTGTCTACATTCTACAAAGGAGACAAGCTCGTGATGAAGTAACTAATCCAGACGCAAAAGAAATGCACGCTCACGAAAATTCTGTATCAGTTCTTTAAATATAAATACATTCACGAAGTACGAGTATATTATGATAACCGTAAGTAAATCATCAGTAAAATTGGAACTATCAATCAATTATAGAAACCATCCGTTTCTAAAACAAAAGTGAACGCAAATAATATGTTTTGCTTTTGAAACAGTAGACGGATTGCTTTTAACGTGGCAGAACCACGCTGCAGCTTATTACGGTTCGGGCAATAATGAGACGGCTCGATTGGGAAAGCATAGAGAATACCTGAGTAAAATATAGTATTTTACTCTGGTATTCTCTATGATTTCCCTAACATTGTAGAGAACGGGAGACCCTTATTAATGTTAATGAGGTGTTTTATTTTAGGGGTAGGTTATGTAAGTTTATGGGCTACAGCAACCAGTTACTATCGGTTTGACTGTGTGTCCTTTTGTCATCCTAATGCTATAAAAAAAGGTGTGACATTCAACAGTTAAATTTATACCTTACAATGTTTATTGCAACGCAGTCACACAGTCGCAGGCACTCGTACGAGTATAATAAATAATATACTCGGTATAATAGTGATTTAACATAGTGATTGACTGCCTTGTGGATCTAATGTTCATAAGTGAGAATGCCAAATTTCAGTCCAAATTTTCCAGTAACAGCCCAAATTGAGGTGGTTGCGGATGTTCCTGCGCCTACTCTCTTTCTTACCTTCGCATCGGACTATGAGAAAGAAGGATTAGAGAGTGCAACACTATGATCCTGTCCTGCGCAGATGGCTAGTCTCCGTTTAGACTGGCCGTCATGAACGAAATTCGCATGGAGGATATTATAGTAATAGTGAAAAAAATTGTTATATTTAAATTGGCATTTATATGCAGATGATAAGCGTAATATAAGTATTATTATTACCTGTTAGGCTAAGAACTCATGGAGTGATATTTACAAGTGCCCGCAGCGGTAGAGAAACTGCTATACGCGCGCGCCGTGAGCATCAATCGCGTCTTCAAATTGACTATGGTTATACTCTTCATTTCTAATAATAGTTCGGGGAAAAAGTTTCTTCGTATTTTGTTTGTATAAAATTGAAGAAAAATCTCTTTGGTTGCACTGTTTGTATCTGGCTGGTATAATATCAATACATATTAAGACAAAGAAAAATAAAAAGTAAAAAACACTTTCCCGCCATTTTTCAATTAATTTTCTATCCGCCAAAATGAGTGAATCGAACGAAGAAATTCGATAAATTCTGAAGTTTTATTACAAAAAAGGGAAAAATGCAATTCAAGTCGCTAAAAAAATACGTGACGTTTATGGACCTGATGCAGTGTCAGTAAGAGTAGCACAAAGTTGGTTCAAGCGTTTTCAGTCCGGGAATTTTGATGTCAAAGATGCAGCTCGATTTGGTCGCCCTCATACCGATAAAGTCGATGCCATTTTTGAAAAAGTGGAGCAAAATCGGCATATTAGTGGTTAAGTACACAAAAAGCTCGATATTTGGGTACCACACGAGCTCACTGAAAGAAACTTAATGAATCGTGTACTTATTTGCGATTCTCTATTGAAACGTATTGAAACCAAACCGTTTTTGAAAAGATTGATCACTGGTGACGAAAAGTTGATCACCTACGACAAGAACGTGCGAAAAAAACATGGTCAAAGGGTAGTCAAGCTCCACAAATTGTAGCGAAACCTGGATTAACAAGCAATAAGGTGATGATATGTGTATGGTGGGATTGGAAGGGTATCGTTTATTATGAGCTTTTACCGCTAGGCAAAACCATCCATTCGGATCTCTATTGCCAAGAACTAATGAGACCCAAGCAAGAAATTGAGAAAAAGCGGCCGGAATTGATAAACAGAAAAGGAGTGGCCTTTCATCATGATAACGTCAGACCACACACATATTTGGCCACTCAGCAAAAATTGAAAGAGCTTGGTTGGAAAGTCTTAATGAATCCACCATATAGTCCTGACCTTGCACCCTCCGATTTTCACCTATTTCGGTCTCTTCAGAATTCTTTGGGTAGTGTTAGGTTAACATCAAAGAGGACTGTCAAAACTACCTGTCGCATTTTTTTTTTAATCAAAAATCTCAAGATTTCTACAGCAACAGGATTATATTACTACTTACAAGATGGCATCAATTTATCGAACAAAATGGTACATATATATTATAATTAAATGTAATTAAACTTTGAAAAAAAAAATGTCTTGAAATTGTATATAAAATAGGAAGAAACTTTTCCCCGACCTTATATTCTATGCATGTCGCGGCCCGGTTATCGCTGCCGGCGCAGGTAAATATCACTCCATGAGTTCTTAGTCTTATATATTTTTTCAGATGTATCTTCATTCTACAAAGAAGACAAGCGTGTGATCAAGTGATTCTATACTCTATTCAAGATAAGAAAAAATAAAATGTAAACTTTTGGCTGCATTGGACATGCTTTATTTGAATATGTTGTAAAATTTTAGTGAAAGTTGACTTCCTAAAGTCGGGAAATGTCTCATTCACATTCACATCATCCAGAACTTTGCCGATTGTGGGTATTCGTTATAGAAATAAATATTGTGGACATTGCGATGTATAGCTTCCATTTGTAAATCGTCCAAATGATAAAAATTATTCGCCTTTGCGATCGTGCCGTAGGGAATTCTACACGCCCCTATTCTTACTTCTCACTGACAATATTAAAAACTGCGCTTCGAAATATCGTCATGATCGCAGTTTTGTCAGCGATGTCGTACTTATATCGTATTTATAAGGATAAGAATCCTTAGGTCAGGTCTCTTTTACATGCTTTTAGATGTTGGTTTGCGTCTCCTTATCCACCGTACGCATCTTGATTTTTGATGAAAAAGTGCAAATATATCTCGGCACATGTTCACTCATTTTGTGAAAATAAACACAACACGCGTAACAAAAAGAACAAACCTAACAGAAATAATAGCGAAATAACAACGAAATTACGGGTAATAACAAGAAGAAAGTCAACGAGTTAATCAAGAGTAAATAAAATATGGCAGATGTAATCCAGCCGAATATAAAAGCACTCCTTTCAATGTAAAATAGTCCCTTTAAATTGTTAACCTAAAAAGGGTAAAGTTTGGAATCTTAGGCTTTTTAGGTTCTTTATGAAGTTAGTTATTTATTTGAGTTTTTCAACCGACTTCAAAAAGGAGGAGGCACTAATTTCGACTGTTTTTTAATATAAATAAATTGATTAGGAATTCGGAAGAGTTATTAGTTTTTTATGTGTGTTACCTCATAAATTTTTCTAGGTGAACCGATTTTGATAATTCTTTTTTTATTTGCAAGCTGGTGCTTCTCATGTGGTCTCATATAAATTTGATCAAGCTCTGACCAGTGGTTTTTGAGTTGTCCTTAATAATTTATATTGAAGTCAGTTGTACAACATTTTTAATTTTACCACTTGTTATTAGTGAATTTGAAATTGACTTACGTTTTTGACGATATTATTGTTAATAAAATATAGGTATATTTTAAATGTTTATCAAAAATGTTAGGTACTCTGTTGGCAATTCTAAGAAATAATACTGTATATACATAATGTTTATTTAAATTTTGAAAGCGACACCGTAAGAACCCTTTTTATGATTTGTTTTTTAAATACTAGCAATGATATTAACATTACTAATATTCCATTTAAACACTCCTGGTAAGCTTAAAATGCTTGTGTTAAGAGTGGTTCACGACAAAAGTCGAAACCCACGACCTTTTGAGTTCGCGATCCGCACCCTAACATTAGGCTACTGTCGCTTCTTTATTCTGTTGTTTACCAAAAGTACAAAAATTTAATTTTTTTCGTATCTTGAAGAAAAACGAAATGAAAGAAATTCATGCTCACAAAAATACTGTTACTATTACTACTTGCCTATTAAAGTCCACTGCTGAACATAGATCACCCCCATAGATTGCCTCATAGGGAGGATATTTGCGATACTTGCCACGCTTGGTAAGCGGATTGGCAACCGCAGTTTTTAATTCTAGTCGTTATTAAGAAGATTCTGCAGCCTATCCCTGATTTGTTTTCCTCTGTCGCCTCTTACAACACCCACGGGATGATATGGGGTAGTGGCACTACACGGTAACACAAAAATAGTACTGTATTATACAGTAAATACTATATAACTTTTAAAATTACTAGTACAGGGCTATTTTGCAATAACCAGACAAATTTGCAGAGAAGGTACAGAATAAGTAATATAGCTAAAGCCATAGCCAAAAGGTCACCAGTAGTGCTGTAGAAATTAAAGACGTTTTATTATATGAATTATTATATATAATACATTTTAGGAATTCATAAATATTTATTATTTATAGCAAAATATTTTTTCAGAGTATTCGTAATACTTATTAACTTTTACATATAAAATATCAAACAGTTTTATATAACAAATCGATTATTTCTATATTTCCATTTACTTGATGTAATTCGGCACGACTTTTTGAAATAAGAAGTAAATTACAGGATAATCGTTATAATCATGAGCTTATTTCCTACAAACAACGATAATAAATTACTCATCGGAGACTATCGTGAGGTACGTAAGGTCGAAACGTGTTTGTATTTTATTATGTATGTTGCGTACATACGTAATATTTTTTATTATTTATGAGTATTGTTGACAATGGTCAAAGCTTCTGCAATGCTAGGTACTGGCTTCAAAACCTAGCTAAGGCCAAACATTATGGAAAAAGTTTTTTAACCATTCTAAGCAAGTGCTTAACTAGTATCTTACCTGATGGTAAGTCCTGATGCAGCCCAAGTTGGTAAGGCGCAAGTTATTCCTTTAATTTCTAAGAAGATTATAGAGAAATAAGTTCGCCACGCTGCTTTAGTGCGTGTTGGCGGCTTTCACTTTTCTTTGAAATATTTTATTCCTCAGATTATAGATTTCCTCGCTATGCTTTTCTTTACTGCGTACGATCACGTGATAAATAACTACTAAAATTACAATTAACAATTTCCTTGGTGATGGCGAGGATCAAATCCGGGTTTCTCGCATTTTTTTATAGAATGAGGGTGACAAACGAGCACACAGTCCACCTGATGGTAAGTGGATGCTGTGGCTCATAGACATTTATCCTCAATTAAAAATCAAAATGCAGATGCGTTGTCACCCCTGACGAATAAGATGGAATGCTTCGTTTCCACACGAATACAGCAGCATTATACAGCAGCTATTTTACGCTGTGAGAGTGATCCTATCCCGGTTCGGACGGCCCATTCGTGCTACGACCATAATATTGCTGCAGCGTGGCTCTACCACGTATACTGTGAAATTAGCGACGCCAAGCCCCTGATCCATGTCTCACAACAATATTACGGAAATCCACGACTTATTGCTTTTTATGCAAAATATGCTGAAGTATTCTGGATGGGTACAGATGGTTCAAGTGAGTGAACTAATTTAAGCACTAGCAGTGGTACTGTAATACTTCCAGCGTGGTTAATCATACAACATTCGCTATGCTAAAAATTGTCCAATGTAATATATGCCGTGCGCAAAAGGTTTGCTGATGAAAAGCCCTCCCAATTTTGCCGAACGCTTCCCACGCTTGTATTCTCAGTATCGCTAGCCATGCTTAAATCAACGCGTGACGACATGACGCTATCGGCAAACCTTTCGCGTGTGGGTTGTATTTCTTAAACTACGCATTGAATGACACTAATTTTACCTGGATTAGCATCAACGCGTTGTACATCTCGGTCCACTCATAACTAACGCACCGAAACGTCACTTGTTAAGACGATATGCGAAAAAACATGCGTGAATGTCGTGGAACACTCAGTTGGAACGAAGTTTCTTTCGTAGTATATTATTATTGATAAACGTATTATATTAACAAATACAAATAAATGAATTACTAGCGTCTATTAAAATGAAGAGTCATTTAAACGCGGTCTATATAGGAATAGAGCATGCATGGACTCGCGTGCGAATTGTTTAGTTTTTTAAGTTACTGTAATATTTTAAGAAAAATTTAAGTTATGTAAATTAATTATTGAAGTTTACTGGGTAAGATAAGTAATTCATGAAAAGTTTATGAAACTGAATTTATTTTTCGCCAAATAAAAGTTCGAATATAAACGAAATATTACATAAATAAATTTGTAATGTATATTATAATAACACCGTTTGAACCATTACGATTAAACTTTGGTGGGTGATTTTTTTTTTATAGAAGAGGGGGCAAACGAGCATACGGCTCACCTGATGGTAAGTGACTACCGCCGCCCATGAACAAAACCGCAACACCAGGGGAATTGCAGGTGCGTTGCCGGCCTTTTAGAAAGGAGTAAGCTCTTTTCTTGAAGGTCCCTAAGTCGTATCGGTCCGGAAAAATCTCCGGTGGTAAACAATTCCACAGAGAAGTTGTACGAGGCAGAAAACTCGTAGTAAAACGCACAGTGGTGGACCGCCAAGCATCCAGATGATGAGGATGATATCGTGAATTTTGACGCGATGTGCGTTCGTGAAATTTACAGTATTCCATGTGAGGCCGAATTTGCGCTTTGTAAAGTTGCAAGCGATGTGTCGGCAAGAAATACTGTCTCGCTCTACTGAGCACGCCAAGCTTTTTAGAGGCCAATTTGGCCTTCCCTTCCAAGTGACCACGCAACTGCACGCTATTCGATATGTCGACGCTGAGGATTCCGATGCTAGCTGAGGCAGCAAGGGGAGTGCCTTGAAACTGAGGAGATATGACAAAGGGGTTATTTTTAGCGGTAAACCCGCAAACTTGTGTCTTCTGGGGATTGAACTGGACTAAATTTAGTCGCCCCCAATCCGAGACTTTCCCGGTACTCGGCGACGTTTTCCCGAGAAATATTGGCACGGCCGGTATATAAGGCATCATCAGTGCTGTCGTGCGCATAGCAATGAATGTTACCAGTTTGCAACATATCATTAATATGCAGGAGAAACAGCGTTGGTGATAGCACGCAGCCTTGTGGAACACCAGCGTTGATAGGCTTGTAATCGGAGCATGCACCGTCAACTACGACCTTGATGTTCCGATCAGCAAGGAAACTGGTGATCCATTTGCACAATTTCTCGGTAAGCCCAAAGGAAGGGAGCTTCGATAGAAGCGCTTTGTGCCAGACCCGATCGAAGGCCTTCGCTATGCCTAAACTAACGGCCAATGCCTCCCCCTTGGACTCTACTGCCTCCGCCCATCTATGAGTTAGGTAGACCAGAAGATCACCAGCTGATCGACCGCAACGAAAACCGTACTGGCGGTCACTAATCAGCTGGCGATCCCTAAGGTACCTCATGAGCTGGCAGTTTATAATGGATTCCATTATTTTGGAGAACAAGGAGGTGATGGCGATAGGCCTGTAGTTAGATGGGTCTGAGCGGTCGCCTTTTTAGGGATCGGGTGGACCAAAGCTGTCTTCCATAAATTCGGGACTACGCTTTGGGAGTATGAGTACCAGACAAGACGCGTTAAAACCGGTGCCAACTCCGGAGCACACGTCTTCAGCACAATGGGAGGGACTCCGTCAAGCCCACTCGACATGCTGACGTCCAGGGTAAGGAGTGCTTTGCGAACCGAGCGCTGTGTAAACCGCACATCCAGCATGGAGCACTCACACCGCGGGATGGTCGGCGGTGTGTTCCCCCGTCATCAAGAGTCGAGTTGGACGCAAAGAGAGAGCCTAACAGCTCGGCTTTCTTTGCGGCATGGGCCAGTGGGTTGTCCTCTCTGTGCAGAGATGGAAGAGATAGCTGACAGAAGTTCCCTTGGACAGCCTTGGCAAGAGACCAGAATGCACGGGTTCCCGAAGGAAGGCGAACTAGCTTCTCGCCAATTCTGCCGATGTGCTCAGACCTTGCCTTGGCAATGACTGTTTTGAAGGACCTGGAGGCAGAATTATACTTCTTTTTAAGAGCACTGATGTTTACATCCTGAGACGTTGATGCGTCAGCCCAGGCCCGGTAGCACTCCTGCTAGCGTGATGCTATTTTACAGGAGCGACCAAACCATGGCTGGGATCTGCCTTCGATGGGCACTACAGAGGATGGAATAAAATGTTCCATACCCTGAAGTACCACATCAGTGACAGAATCAGCAATAACGCTGGGATCGTCCGGCGAGAAGCAAATCCGCCCCCAAGGGTAGGATGCAAAAAAAGACCGCATCCTGTCCCAATCGGCCGACCTATAGTGCCAAACACGGCGGCAGCCTGCAGAATGCAACCGCGACGTTAGAGTGAATGGCACTACACTCCGGACAAGACAATGATCCGAAGAGCCTAGAGGGGCGTCGACGGAAACCTGATATCCGTCCCGATGAGAGGTTAGCAGAAGGTCCAACATGAAGGTGCATGATCCTCCACATCTGGAATCCGCGTAGGCGAAGTAACCAGCTGTATAAGACCATATGCCAAGGCAAAGTCATAAACAGATCTCCCCGTGAACACGTGAACCGAGCCATTTGGCGTGGTGGGCGTTAAAATCGCCAAGGATCACGATCTCTGCGGATGGGATCTGCAAGGAATCTGTAACCATTTGGACGTGGTCGATGAGTCGGTCTGTTTCGGCATTACCGCTATGGGACCTATAGAGGCACCCGTAGACGCGGGGATGGTCGTCGCTGTCTACGCGTAGTCATAGGATGGACAGGACCGTACCTTCAAGTCTGTCGTATACGCAAACTCCAGCCCCGGGTAGGAAAGATATGAAGTATCAGCCGGAGAGGATACCTGAGTCTCGGTGAAAAAGCCGGCTTCGCCGTCTCCAGATGGTAGTGGACAGCGTTAAGGTTGGAATGAAGTCCCCTGATGTTGCAAAAGTTCACGGATAGCGTGACAGGGGTCGCCTTGGTGTTAATGCTCCGCTTGCCACGAGCAGGTTTAGTCGCGAGCGGAATATCATCACCCCCCCCCCCCCAGAATACGCGGGGTAGTCTGAGCACCTATGCTCAGGAGGGGAGTCGCTTGGTAGTGGATACTCAGCGAGGGATTCTCCAGGGGTGCTGGTACCCTCCTGGGGTAGTCTGATTACAATTCCGCTACCATGTTGATGGGGGAGGGGGGGGGGGGAATTGGGCCTCCGGCCACCTGCACTCACCAACCGAAACGCAGAAGTAAACCTCTACTTCACGCTGGTATTCTGTGAGGTCGTGGTACCACCCCGGTTTGAGCCGGCCCATCCGTGCGACAGCAAAAGCTACCGCGTGACTCTACCACTGTTAAAGTGATTGTGTGTTGGATTAGAAAAATCGGTATATTGAATTCATAATTCTAGATAATTTCAATTCATCGTCACCAACTCACGTATCGACGCTAAGTTGTGTATTTTAAGTTAATTTCGAAATGATAATTTGACGCGAATTATAATTCTAAATTTTCATATTCAAAACGTTGTGTTCAAATTAAAACAAGTTTTGAATTATGTGAACATACTCGTACTTCTATAGTGCAGTTACTATGTATTATTAAGGTATCATTACTAATTGTAAATAAATTGTTCAAGATATTGTTT
The DNA here is from genome assembly GCA_029286625.1 of Parnassius orleans. Lineage (NCBI taxonomy): Eukaryota > Metazoa > Arthropoda > Insecta > Lepidoptera > Papilionidae > Parnassius > Parnassius orleans. The sequence goes on along the minus strand of JAGSMP010000035.1, from coordinate 2,057,880 downwards.
TTTTTTAATTTGAACATTTATTTTGTTATAAAGTAATCTACTCGTAATTAAGCAGTGTATTGGTTACACCTATCTATCACAAATAACTTGTATCAAAGGCAATATTTTGTTCCGTTCTCATTTGTAATTGTGACATTTTTTGTCAAAGCATCACAAATAGATGATTGATAAATATAATTTATATTTCGTAATTTTCGGATCAATGCGAACACGGTCCTTTCGTCAGAGAATGTCGCGTCCGACTGATCGGTGACCGCCGGTAAACGTAGTAAACGTAGTGATTATATTCTCTTTGGTGATTATATTCTCTTTGACCGCCGGGAAAGGCAATTTAGTTATATTAGTATTAGAAAAGCATTAGACCAAGACAAAAGCAAATTTGAAAGGTTCTGTTTTCTCCATATGTGAATTTCTGACAAGAGCACGACAATCAATTCACACAAGGGCCCGAAAACATTTTGGTATGAGAAATGTGTGGACATTCGATGGGGCTATCTATATCAAACATTCCAGTGGCCGTGAGAAGATTACAACTCAAGAGCAGCTCGACGTTTTAATGACAAGGTTTCCCACAGCTAGTCCTTCTGATCGCTCTTTGGATGGCGTCCCTACGGCCACATCGCATGTAAAGAATAGTGGTAAGTCTTCACAATTCAATGTCAATCTGCAGAATAAGGCAGCCCGAGGTAAACAAGTTCCTGCACCAATTCAAAGTGAAGACACTAAGCGGTCTCGGCGACTCGCAATAAAGATGTAACATGGTTTGCTTTCTTTCTTGATGTTTTTGCCTGTTGCCTCTAACGATTATTGTTCCAAAACTACAAATGTACTTCTCCCGTTCGTGCCAATTCATTAATTTCATACTCGTATCATTTGTTCATTTGTTTTCATTTATTGGAACTGCTTTATTTTTATAATAATTGAATCACTTTTTTTTAAATTTTGTATAACTTTTCTTTGTACAATGAATGTTAAAATATACGGTGTTATATAAATAACCAAGTTGTTACATAAGCTTGTTTATTTAATATCACTTATATGTCTTATTTGTTTTCGTTCTTATACTGATGGTCTGACTTGTTTCAATGTTTTGTTTTGTCAACAAATTAAAATATGTGTATGTGAATGGTTCAATAATTACTTAACAAACTTTTGTTTACAATGTTATCAAATTCTTGTAAAATCTATGGTCAAAGTAAATCATTGAAAATTGAGATGAAATCATTAGTTAGTTACTAAATCTATGTCATAAACTTAGAATATACTGGCGTAAAGTTTATGAATGAAATGTACGCCACAGAGTACTTGTTTAATGTACGCTTATCATTTCTATGGTGAACACAGACTATAGATAGTTTTACATTAGTATGTCTTTGGTATATAAAGTGATAATTTATTGGTTTTAATAATTCCAAATGAATTCACTTCATATTTTATTATTATTCTTTGCTTTTATTTCTTTTGGTCATTAACCACGCGATATTTTATTTTAATAGTGTTTTTAGAATTCTCGTGCATTAATTTTTATGTTAATTTTAAGAACATTTTATATTTTTAATTTTATTTTTTTTTTATTTTAAATTGCATACTTTAGTTTTTTTTCTCTTTCTTTTTACCTTCATATTATTATTATTTAATTTGCCATGTAAACAGTTATGGTGTATGTAAGTGTTTGAAATCTTAAATCTTTTGTTGAACTCTTAGAATTTTTTTATTTGTATTTTTTATATTTATATATTTATGTTAATATATTTAATTATTGTATTAAATTAATATGTCTGATGCTGAATCTTTTCATTCAATTTATGATTCAGAACTTTCTTTCACGTCTTGCAATGACTCTATGAATGGTAGCTTAATCTCTTTAAATTCTCAAATAGATAATATTTTCCAACTTCTGATGATTTGTTGAATATTTGTCATATAAATGCCCAAAGTATCCCGAGTTATTTTTCTGAGCTGGAATCTTCATTCTCTTCTAAACGCGTACATGCAATCCTATTGTCAGAGAGTTGACTAAAGCCTTCTTTACACTATACCTTATTTTCATTACCAGACTTTATCCTTATTAGATAGATGTATATACAAATAGATGATTGATAAATATAATTTATATTTCGTAATTTTCGGATCAATGCGAACACGGTCCTTTCGTCAGAGAATGTCGCGTCCGACTGATCGGTGACCGCCGGTAAACGTAGTAAACGTAGTGATTATATTCTCTTTGGTGATTATATTCTCTTTGACCGCCGGGAAAGGCAAATTAGTTATATCAGTATTAGAAAAGCATTAGACCAACGCAACATCGAAATAGTTAAAATAAGCGAAAAATAATTAAATAACTATTTAATTATTTGTCGCTTAAATAAAAAACGTTTAATTCATATAGATATGATACCTATCTACCGTATTCTATAAAAATTACATCTTGTTATGTTCTAGATTCGGATATAAAAAGTAATTCGTTGATTAAAATAATAACTTTGAAAAATAAATCTATCATGAAAAGTTTCACCAATCATGTTTTTGGTTTTAATTTAGTTAGATTATTATCCTCAAGTAATCATTACTGGAATAGCAAGTCTTTACCTTTTGCCGTTACTGAGAAAAGTATGGTCATACGAGACTAAAAAGAATCGCATATCCTCTTAAAAATAAGTTGAACGCGATCGAAAATCAGTTAAATAAGTTTTATTAAATCACCCGCAGTACTAGAATTGTAGATAAGTATCAACTTTGCAAGTGATTGACTCTACTATTTACGCCGAGCCGAATCTTTGGTACCTACTGTTACCCACATTTTTATAACCAGCTAGTTGTCACCATGAACATTTTTGGATTTAAATAAGATTGCATATCATCACAGGACTTCTTCGTTAAAACAGAGTTCAAACCGGAGACTACAACGATTATTAACTACTTATTTAATGTAGTAAGAATATAATTTCGGTCTGTTGTTATCCATAATATATAAATGTTTAAAAAAATGTGTAAAATGTAGAAATATATATAAAGTATAATTTTTTTGTTCTTTAAGTTTCTTTAGAAATCAAAGTTTTAAATTTAATTTGGTATTTTATTTTGTAATTGATTATCTAATATATAAAAAATAATGTTTGTTTATTTTTATTTTATGCGTTGTCATACCGTGCATCAGATTGGGGTAAAACTTAGTTATGCAACCACAAGACCATAGGATTGTTAGGGTTTGTACCTAGAGGGGGCTACGTAAGCATTAGGCAGTATCCAGTAACTGTAGAGTCAGCGCTTTTGGTTGCATGAGATATGAGGCAGAGCTCGTGGGAGCGGCCACTTCGTTTTGACATCGACTTCTGTCAAGACGTATTAAGTAATTAGAATTATAATTGTAATTAGAAATAAATAGATTTTAAACAGTTTAAAAAAAATAATTTTACGTTCCCGTAAACTTGACTGGCACAGCCGGTAGGATCGTCACACTTCTTTAGTGTTGCGTCCTTCGCGAAATCTATATAAAATCTGTCGTAATCGGAGGTCCGCGGCGCGAAGAAAAAACCGAGACGATCCTCGAACCAAATCAAATTCGTCAAGGAAGCGGAGCTGATCCTGGACCATGATAGCAGCTGGTGGCTGGTGAGTAGAACTTTTCACCATCCTTTCCACTACCTCGGCGTTCTGTTATCTTGAGATCGAACTTGTGATCGTATGCTGGTTAAATAGTTAAAAAAATTGTTATATAATTTAAGTTTTACCTATTTTAATAAGTACTATACTTATTATACAAAAATTATAATTTTACTAAGAAATATTTTTATTAATCATATACATTTTATTCCTTAATATTTTGTGTGATATTTAACATTTAATTATAATAGTAAGATTTATTTTACATTTTTATATTATTATTATTGTTTTTGTGTAATAAATAAATATATAGTTATGGAGAATATTAGACTTATTCCTGGTGAAATGATTAAAATTATCCCTTTGTTTGATGGCGACAAACGTCACTTAAATCTATTTTTAAGAAAATGTGAAAATGATATAACTAAATTTAATGGCGAGACGGATCAGAATTTGTACGTGATGAATACAATAAGAAGCCGCCTTATCGGTAATGCAGCTGCATTAGTCGGTGAGCGCGATGATATTACAACGTGGGATGAGTTTAAGCAGTTATTAATTCAGCATTTTGGAGATTCACGAATTGAAGAGTGTTTAAATATTGAACTAGATATAATTTTGGCATTCCACCGAATAAGCAGGTGCAGATGCCGCTTCTGACTCAAGGTCAGCAGCGACAATTTAACTGTTTCGGAAATTATTATCGACCACCACAACCTAATAAAAATCAAATGCAATTCGGACATCGTCCACCCCAATTTTGCTATAGACCTGCCTTCAGCCTTTACCTTCGATCCGTCCTCAACAGTTAGTAGCCATAATCAGGTCATAGTTATTCCGCTACCACCCACATTTAAAAGCCCCAAATATCGCAAGTTCTATATATATAATGTAGATTCGCGTTATGATGGCCTCATAGGTAATGACCTATTAAAACAATTAGAGGCTGTCATCGATTTAAAACGTCATATACTTTCGACAAAATTTACAGATATTCCTATTGTACATAATTCTGAAAATCACATTTTTATTTTACCACCTAGATCAGAATTACGTGTTAAATTACCAACTGACGTACATTCTGGCGAAGCCAAACTAAGTTAAAAGCAGTTTTGTGAAGGTGTTAGAATGCCAAGTGCTATTGTGATTTGCAATAACGGATATGCTTAAATATGCCGTTATCCAAAATACTCTCGAACAAGAAATGACCCTAACTGTGACATGACCTTTCCAAATTGAAACTTTTATAGACAGTGAGAAAACCCTAGTTAATGTTCTTGTAGATAAAACTGATATCGACAAGGACCAACTCCTGCTACAAAATTTAGGTAAGTTTCACTGTGACGAATTGCCCATGAAGTTGTGAAGACCAATAAAGTGAAACATTTTATACGTACCGTTAATGAAAACCCAATTTATACTAAAGCGTACAGACAACCACCCGCTCAAGCTCAAGAAATAAAGAGGCAAGTAGAGAAACTCTTGGAATACAACGTCATTCAGGAATCTTTCTCTCCTTGGAGTGCCCCAGTTCATTCGGTACCTGAAAAGCTTGACTCGTCTGGGGAACGTAAATTCCGTATGGTGATCGATTACAGGCGACTCAATGAAGTGACTGTAGGAGACAAATACTCCTACCAAATATAAACGACATATTTGACAAATTAGGCAAATGTACATACTTCTCGATCTTAGATCTTGCAAACGGTTACCATCAAATCGAAGTCAACGAAAGTGACCGACAAAAAACTGCGTTTAGTATCGAGTTTGGCCATTACGAGTTCTTAAGGATGCCGTTCGCCTTAAAGACACCGTTCAACGCGGAATGGACAACATTCTAAGAGGCCTCCAAGGGATCCACTGTTTAGTCTACTTAGAAGACATAATTGTGGCATCTCAAAGTCTTCAAGAACATATTGAAAAGTTGCGCATGATTTTCGACAGACTACGACAGACTAATCTCAAGGTGCAACTTGATAAATCAGAGTTTTTGAGGAAAGAAGTCCTATATCTAGGTCATAGTATTACCAAAGATGGACTAAAACTGAACGACGATAAAGTAAAGGCAAAATTAATTACCCAAATCCGAAAACTACCACGGAAATGAAAAGTTTCTTGGGACATAGGTTATTATCTCCGTTTCATTAGGGATTTCACAAAAATAACCCAACTACTTACCTCTTGCTTAAAGAAAAGAAATAAAATCATTATTGACAAATCGTATATAGAAGGTTTCGAAAATGTAAAGAATTACTTATTAATGCACCTCTTTTACGATATCCAGACCCATCTAAACCCTACATACTTACAACAGATGCGTCCTCTATCGCATTAGGCGCGGTGTTATCACAAGGGGCAATTGGTTCCGAAAAACCAGTCGCCTATGCCAGCCGTACCCTAAGTGACACTGAAACAAAATATAGCACTATCGAACGTGAACTATTAGCTATTATATGGGCAGTTAAATATTTCAGACCTTATCTGTACTTACAAAAATTTTACGTATATACGGATCACCGACCACTTGCATGCACTCAAAGAACCCAATAGTAAATTAACGAGATGGCGGCTACGTTTACAAGAATTAGGTTTTGAGGTAATCTACAAAAATGGAAAACAAAATACTAACGCTGACGAACTAGCCGTATCAAACTGAACGCATTAGGTTCTAAAGATGACACAGATTCGATGCAAGTGAACGTAGACTATAAAGACAAAAATCTTAAAAACTATGTAGACAGCTAAACCGAGGAAATTTACCGTATAGCAAAGCTTAATAAATCAAATGAGAACTCCGATACAATAACTGTATCTGACCTATCAGTGATCTTTCTGCCTCTAATCCAATAGATATCACAGAACAAACCTATCCCGTCCCATCTATTAGCACAGAAACATTACACTCAGCGTTAGAATTAGAATCTACAGGTATATCTATATTAAGGGAAGCTGTAGATACTAAACCAAATCAGATACTAATATTCATTTGGTTTAGGAACGAAATGCAAGTGAAAGATATTTCAAATATGAAGCACAAAATTTTAAAAGTATTTTTACCTATCAATAATGAAAACTTAATTAAACAATCTTTAAAAGAATATGTTTTTTTTTTGTGGGTAGGTGTTAAATAAGTAACAGCTGATTTGAAGTTCTCGTAAATATTTATTAAATAAAATATAATTTATACAGTGTTAACTTCAGTTATTAAAACAATAGTTTACAATATCTTTTGGAAAATATTTTTTTCATAAAATTATGTTCCTATAACCAACTTTCAAGCACTTACACCCTTCCCCCAATACATCAATTAAACTAGTGTAACTGTAAAGTGTCACTTCAAGAAATTATTTACTATTGCTCCTTTAAAACTAAAATTATGGCAAATACATCTAATGTGGAAAATATACAAAGAGAACTGGAAGAGAGTTGGAATCTTCATTCTCTTTAAACGCGTACATGCAATCCTATTGTCAGAGAGTTGACTAAAGCCTTCTTTACACTATACCTTATTTTCATTACCAGACTTTATCCTTATTAGAAATGATCGCATTGACAAAAGAGGTGGTGGTGTTGCCATATATTTGAACAAGTCAATTACCTACAAAATAATTTTAACCCTTTATTAGGCGCATGAAAAAACTTTCTAGCTTTCTAACTCCCGCGGGGAGTTAGGAAGCTAGAAAGAGCACGATTGCGCTTCAAACATTCTAACACGTAATTTTTTTAATTTGAAATTGTCTTGACCCCATGCACCTAATTAAGGGTTAACATCTCCACCTACTTACTCTGCCTCCTCTGAGTTCCTGTTTATTGAATTAGATGTCAATAGTAAAACGATGATTCTTGGGGTAGTGTACTGCTCCCCCTGCTATTGATTACTTTCCTTCTATTGAAATGGCTTTAGAAAATTTTGGTTCTGAGTACGAACACTGCATAATCATGGGTGATTTCAATACTGATATACTCAAGATTTCTTCTCGGTCTCAAAAACTTCGTTCAATCATTGAGTCTGTCAACCTTCACATTCTTCCCTTAGGGGCTACACATCGCAATATAGACTGTGATGACTCATTGATTGATCTTATTATTACTGCTTCTTCTGATCATGTAATTAATCATGGTCAACTTCCCGCTCCGGGTTTCTCACGACATGACCTAATTTACGCTTCTTATAAGCTTAGTCCTCCCAAAACTACTTCTAATATTTTGCAGTTACGTAATTTCAAAAAGGTTAACCCGGAAAATCTCAGGAAATACGCTTGTAATTTAAATTTAGATCCTTTAGGGAAAGCATCTACAGTTGATGAAAAGATATCTTACCTTAATAATACAATTCTCAGCCTGTATGATGCTCATGCTCCGATTCACAAAGTAAGATTAAAGCGTGCTCCTGCTCCTTGGATGACAGAGAGTATTGGGATAGCAATGACTAGACGGAATCGAGCTTTTCATCGATTTAGAAGGGAACGAACGGAGGAAAATTGGTTAGCCTTTAAGTTATGTTATGCAATCAGATGGTACGTAACGCTAAACGCCGCTATATCCATACTAATATTTGTAACTCTTCGCCAGCCGATGTTTGGAAATTTCTAACACCTTTTGGTGTGGGTAAGGTACCCACCCAGGATTGCGGTCCTTCTCTTCCTCTTAATGCCTTGAATCTGCACTTTGTTTCTGCTACAGCAATGGACCCTGCAATTCGTGCTCAAACTACAGCTCATTTGGCTTCAATCCAATCTTCTCACACCTCAGTTTTTCATTTCTCACCGGTTCATCAGGATTAGGTTAGAAAGGCTGTGCTGGCAATCAAATCCAGGGCCGTGGGTTGTGATGAAATCAGTAGAGATATGATAGTTGACATCTTAGAGTATATTCTACCAGCTGTAACTCATATTATGACATTTTCTCTAGACTCTGGTCAGTATCCAACGCTTTGGAAAAAGGGCTATGTGCGTCCCCTTCCTAAAGTTTCGAACCCCTTACTCCCTAACCATTTTCGTCCCATATCTATCTTGCTCTTCCTTTCCAAAGTTTTAGAGGCCTGTGTATATAAGCAAATCTCCAATTTCATATCCAAAAATAACCTACTGAGTGCTTATCAGTCTGGTTTTCGCTACGGTCACCACAACACCACTGCTTTGCTAAAAGTTACTGAGGATATAAAACACGGAATGGATACCAAAAAAGTAACACTGATGGTGTTAGTTTACTTTTCCAATGATTTTAAAACAGTTGACCACGATATACTCCTATGTATCCTGTCTTATCTTAAATTTGCTCCCTCAGTCCTGGAATGGTTTTCCTCGTATCTTCGCGACCGCCAGCAATCAGTCCATGTAAGAAAGGAGACTTCCCAGTGGTTAAGTCTTGATTCTGGTGTGCCGCAAGGCGGAATTCTATTTCCCATATTATTTTCAGTTTTCATTAACTACATATCCTCCGTCATTGATTGTTCGTACCATCTATATGTGGACGATCTCCAAATATATGTGCAATTGGATCGCCATTTATGACTGGTCATCGCGGTTTGGCATTTCTGTCAATCCATCTAAATGTCAAGTAATGCTTGTTGGCAGCTCAAGAATGCTTTTTTTTTTTTTTTATAGGAGAGGGGGCAAACGAGCCTGCGGTTCACCTGATGTTAAGTGACTACCGCCGCCCATGAACAACTGCAACACCAGGGGGAATTGCAGATGCGTTGCCGGCCTTTTAAAAAGGAGTAGGCTCTTTTCTTGAAGGTCCCTAAGTCGTATCGGTCCGGAAAAATCGCTGGTGGTAATCGGTTCCACAAGGAAGTTGTGCGAGGAAGAAAACATCTTCTAAATCGCACAGTGGTGGACCGCCAATCATCCAGATGGTATGGATGGTATCGCGAATTTTGTCGCGATGTGCGATGGTGAAATTGAGCGGCTGGAATTAGTCCGAACAATTCCTCAGAGCACTCCCCGTGGTACATAAAATACGCAAAGAGATGCAACATCTCTACGCAGTGCTAGTGAGTCAAGCCGATCGGAAAGAACTCGGTCGTCGACGATTCGATCCGCTCTGCGCTGAATGCGGTCAAGAGGAAGGAGCTGGCACTGGGGAGCCCCTGTCCAGAGATGGGAACAGTATTCCATGTGAGGCCGAACCTGCGCCTTGTAAAGTTGCAGGCGGTGTGCCGGCATGAAATACTGCCCCGCTCTACTGAGCACGCCAAGCTTTTAGAGGCTAATTTTGCCTTCTCTTCCAAGTGACCACGAAACTGCACGTCACTCGATATGTCAACGCCGAGGATTCCGATACTGGCTGAGGCAACAAGGGAGTGCCTTGAAACTGAGTGATACGACAAAGGGTTCCTTTTAGCGGTAAACGCGCAAACTTGTGTCTTCTGGGATTGAACTGGACTAGATTTAGTCGTTTCAATCCGAGACTTTGTCCAACAAAGTCTCGACTTCAGACACAAGTTTGTTCCGGTACTCGGCGACGTTTTCCCGAGAAATATTGGCATGGCCGGTGTATAGAGCATCACCAGTGCTGTCATCCGCATAGCAATGAATGTTACTGGTTTGCAACATATCATTGATATGCAGAAGAAACAGCGTTGGTGATAGCACGCAGCCTTGTGGAACACCAGCGTTAATAGGCTTGTAATCGGAGCATGCACCGTCTACTACGACCTTGATGCTCCGATCAGCCAGAAAACTAGTGATCCAATTGCACAATTTCTCGGGAAGCCCATAGGAAGGAAGCTTCGAAAGAAGCGCTTTGTGCCAGACCCGATCGAAGGCCTTCGCTATGTCCAAACTAACGGCCAATGCCTCCCCCTTGGACTCGATCGCCTGCGCCCATCTATGTGTTAGGTAAACAAGAAGATCACCAGCTGAGCGACCCCGACGGAAACCGTACTGGCAGTCACTAATCAGCTGGTGCTCCTCAAGGTAACGCATGAGCTGGCAGTTAATAATTGACTCCATTATTTTCGAGAACAAGGAGGTGATGGCGATAGGCCTGTAATTGGACGGATCAGAGCGGTTACCTTTTTAGGATCGGGCACGAAAGCTGTCTTCCATGAATTCGGGACAACGCCTAGAGTAGGAGTACCGAAAAGACGCGTTAGAACCGGTGCCAACTCTGAGCGCACGTCCTCAGCACAATTGACGGATTCCATCAGGCCCACTCGACTTGTGGATGTCCAGGAGAGGAGTGCTTTGCGTACTGAGCACTGTGTGAATCGCACATCAGGCATAGAGCACTCACACTGCGGGATGGTCGGCGGTGTGTTCCCCTGTCATCAAGAGTCGAGTTGGACGCAAAAAGGAGCCTAAAGGTCGGCTTTCTTTTGCGTCGTGGGCCAGTGAGTCATCCTCCTGTGCAGAGATGGTAGTGATGGCTTACAGAAATTTCCTTGGACAGCCTTGGCGAGAGACCAGAATGCACGGGTTCCCGAAGGAAGGCGAACTAGTTTCTCGCCAATTCTGCCTATGTGCTCTGACTTTGCCTTGGCAATAACTCTTTTGAAGGACCTGGAGGCGAAGTTATACTTCTTTTTAAGCATGCTGGTGTTTACATCCCGAGCCGCCGAAGCCTCAGCCCAGGCCTGATAACACTCCTGCTTACTGCGTAATGCAGTCTTACAGGAGCGACCAAACCAACACACATACCACACGTACCACAGATGATGGAATAAATAGTTCCATTCCCTGTAGCACCACATCGGTGACAGAGTCAGCAACAGCGCTGGGATCATCCGGCGAGAAGCAAACCCGCCCCCATGGGTAGGATGAAAAGAAAGACCGCATTCCATCCCAATCCGCCGACCTGTAATGCCAAACACGGCGGCAACCTGCAGAACGCAACTGCGAGGAGAGCGTGAGTGGCACCACACTCCGGATCAGACAATGGTCCGAAGAGCCAAGAGGGGCATCGACGGAAACCTGATATCCGTCCGGATGAGAGGTCAGCAGAAGGTCCAACAGGGAAGGTGTATGATCCTCCACATCTGGAATCCGTGTAGGCGAAGTAATCAGTTGTGTCAGACCATATGCCAAGGCAAAGTCATAAACAGATCTCCCCGCATGATCGGTTAAACGTGAACCGAGCCATTCAGCGTGGTGGGCGTTAAAATCGCCAAGTATAACGATCTCTACGGATGGGATCTGTTGTGGCAAGAAATCTGTAGCCATTTGGACGTGGTCGATGAGTGGGTCTGTGTCGGCATTACCGCTATGGGACCTATACAGGCACCCGTAGACGCGGGGATGGTCGTCGCTGTCTACGCGCAGCCATAGGTAGGACAGGTCCGTACCTTCAAGACTACCGAGGCGTCGAGAACAGATATCCTCTCTGACGTATACGCAAACTCCAGCCCGGGGCACAAAGAAGTGTTCTAATTTATACCCCGGGTAGGAGAGGTACGAAGTATCAGCCGCAGAGGACACCTGCGTCTCGGTCAAAAAGAGCAAGGCCGGCTTCGCCGTCTCTAGATGGTAGTGGACGGCGTTAAAGTTCGAGTGAAGTCCCCTGATGTTGCAGAAGTCCACGGATAGCGTGGCAGGGGTCGCCATGGTTTTATTGCTCTGTTTGCCCCGTGCAGTGTTAGTATAGAGCGGGATTTTGCCCCCCCCCCTAGAATACGCGGGGCAGCCTGAGCACCCACGCTCAGGAAGAGGGTAGCTTGACCGTGAATGCTCAGTGAGGGATTCTCCATTACCAGGGGTGCTGGTACCCTCCTGGGGTAGTTCTTTCTTTTTAAATTCCGCTACCATGTTATGGGGGGGGGGGGGGATTGGGCCTCCGGCCACCTGCACTAACCAAGCGAAACGCAGAAGCAAAGCTCCTACTACTCCTACGTTGGTATTCTGTGAGGTCGTGGTACCGCCCCGGTTCGAGCCGGCCCATCCATGCTATAGCAGAAGCTGCAGCGCGGCTCTACCACTGTTGAAAAATTGACGTCAGTTGCTTGCCACCCGTATTTTATAATGATAATTTGATCCCGTTCTCTGACTAGGTAAAAAACTTGGGTCTATACATCGATAAAACGTTGAACTGGGAAAAACAAGTCACTGAGGTCAGCCGCAAAGTTATTGCTGCCTTAAGATCTTTCTCCCATACAAAACTAAGCATATGCTTGTTCAAACACTCATCTTGCCTGTCATTGATTATGCAGATGTTTGTTACTCAGACTTGAGCCAAAATCTTCTCAATAAGCTTAAGCGCCTTCTTAATAACATAACATAGTAATATTTTCGGCCTTCGAAAATATGACTATATCGCTCAATTTTGTATTCGCCTTAAATGGCTAACTATCCGAGAAAGGCGCACTTCCAGAATATTGTCTGTTCTCTACTCCATTTTAAATGATTTGTCCTCCCCTTCTTACTTTAAAGAAAAATTTCAATACCTTTCCTCCAACCACGACAAGGTACTTCGCTCTTCAAATAATCTGAAGATTTCAGTTCCACTCCATTTTACTGGCTTTATCGGCAATTCTTTTACTGTTCAGGCTACACTACTCTGGAACTCCTTACCTGAAGACCTAAAAAAGCACCAAACAAGATAGCCTTCAAAATATTGGTCCGGGAACATCCCTCAAAAATAATGTCGTCAGCATAATATCAATACTGCTACCTTTATCCAGACATATTATGTATGTATGTATATTTGTATTTATGTGTTTATATATGTATTTATGTATGTGTATATGTATATATGTATTAGGGATAATTGTTATATATGGATTATTAGGTATATATTTGTTTGAATTCATATGCATTTGTGTAATTTATAAGCCTTATTTTAATAGGTGTTATATCTATATAAATTTATTATATTTAGTTACTTAAGTCTCACCTGCAATTAATTTCTCACCATGCCATGGGTTGACTGGCAGAGAATGCTGACTGGCTTTAAGTCCGCCCTTTGTAACCTTTATATTATATCACATAGAAAAGAATTTTCTAAAATTATCATAGAACTTTTTAAAAAGGGCACTGTAGAATTCTTCGAGTGTACTGAACGTGTCGTATAAGTTGAAGACGAGGCCGCACAGCGGGATATAATTATAAAATATTTTTTTTTATTATATACACCGGTTTGGAAATTTTAAGTCTGAAAATTTTTGATGCTGGAAGAATAAGTATTCAATAGAATTCTCTTTAATTTCATCAGTTACTTATTATTAGTTTATTTAGCAGTAAGTAGATGGCGCTATTATGAGATTAAAACTATGTAAACAAAAACTGTACCCTCTAGTACTCAGCAACAATAAGTTGAGGTGCGACTGGGGTGGCAGAATCACACAACAAAGCCACCAACATTTATATAATACATAAATTCAATAAATAATTCAAAAAAATCACGAGGGTAAAACATGCCACCGTGGTATAAGGGAAACCATGGTAAGCATACGTAGGAACTATTTTTAGTATAATATGCAGTAAACAGTTTCGGCTGTAATTAATAATTGTCATACCTGTAAGATTTCAAAGTATGATAGAAAACCATTTAGACCGGTTTTAAAATTAACACAGACTCAGAATTCTCCTTTTCAGGAAGTTTTTATAGATTTAAAAAAAAAAATCTGACCTTAATTGATGCTTTTAGTAAATTAGGTCAATCATTTGAAATCTCAAATAGATCCACACCTGAGGTGGTTCGAGCCCTTATAAAATACTTCTCATTCTATGGTGTACCTAAAAGGATAACTTGCGACCCTGGAAAAGAGTTTAACAATGAGCTCATGCGAGAGCTTACAGGTATGTATAAAATAGATCTTCACATAACAATACCCATAAATCCTAATTCCACAGGCATTATAGAACGTTTTCGTTTAACAATAATAGAAATATATCGTATTGTTAAGTACGAGCAAAAATTTACAGATGTTGCTTCTATTATGACTTACGCTATAATGGCTTATTACCACACAGTACACTCCACTACTAGTTTAACTCCGTTTGAAGTCTGCTTTGGGCATACGGATCCCAGAAAGGTTTTTGATAACGATTTTGATAGGGCCTATACCCAACAGCTAATAAAAGACCATCAAAACGCACTAAATATTTATACAATTACATTTCCGATCGAATGATTGAACAAAAAGAAAAGGCTAGGGAAAGTAAAGGAGGAGAAGCAAATGTAGTACTTAACGAAGGGCAAATAACGTACGTAAAGGACAGCAATATTAGGAAAAGTAAGGACAAAGCTAGGTACAGGAAAGCTGTTATTCAAGGTCCTGTAGAACGTAATACCGTGCCTGTTTTTAATAGGGATTAAAAATTTCAAAAGACCTTCACGGGTGGTGCGTGGCCATCCTGACTATGGCTCATGTACTTTGGACCCGCAGTCTTCAACTTCAAAAAATTACAGTAACCCGAGTCTGATTCCTGTAAAAGAAGGTCAAGTTTTTAAGATTTAAGTAAACAAACAGTTGGCTTATAGTAAAATTTATTAGGAATTAAGGAAAATTTAGATCTAAATATTATTTAGTTTAAAGATTTTTGTAGGTTAGTTGATATAAATAAACCTTATGTTTATGAATTCCAAGCCAAGAAAACGCAAGCCGATTATTCTTGCGATTTAACTATTGAAAATTTAAACAACTTGTACCATCCAATAGATTTAAAAGAGGTCTCATAGATCCCCTAGGATCAGTCGTTAAAGCTATCACAGGCAATTTGGATCACGAAGATACTCTTAGATACGATTCCGTTATATCTAAATTAAAGAACAATCAATTGAGTGTTGATAGTAAAATCACCATTGTTTCTAAAATGCTGAATAGCTTGGCGAATAGTACAGAAATTTTACATGAAAATGAACTAATATTAGATGAACGCCTAAAAAGAATTGAACGAATAATAAAATACATAGCTACCAAATAAAATAATTCAATTTATGAATTAAATAATATAATTTATATTCAACATATATTTTAAACATGTATAATATGTTTATTAGTAACTTTCGTAGTATTTACCTTAAACTTAGTGAAATAGAAACCGCTTTAGCTTTTAGTCAAGTTTCAGTGTTACACCAATCAATTATTAATTCATGTGATCTATTAGTAATAATTCATGATATAACCAAGGTTGATAACCTAGTATACCCTGTAAATGTAGAGAATTTAATAAAGATTGAAAGAACTATTGTTATAAAAGCTTACATGAAAGGAAACCAGATTACGTACTTGATGGAAGTTCCACTTACTGATAGTTATAATTACAATTATTACAAATTATACCCATTACCTGTATTCGATGCACTTAGAAACAGAACGTCTCTAATAATTCCCAAGTATCCTTACATTTTGGTGAAAGGTTCACAATACTTAACGGTCTCTCGGCCGTGCACCGAAATAGCGGCAGATGAATTCCTGTGTACGAGCTCCAATAGGTATCCTATCCTAGAAACACATGTGCTGAACAACTGATGAAATTCCAAAATTGGATTATATACGCCAACCATAAAATAATATTAATAAACAAATGCCAAGATGACATAACCAAAGAATCACTTTTGGGCACATACATTACAAAAATTTGTGAGGATTGTAAGACCTTCATAGAAAACTATAAATTGGTGCACCGCCTATACTTCGCTAAGGAATTGGGCTGTAGAGTGACCCCAGTAATAAACTTACCACGACTGGATCACCTGAACCTGACGGATACTGGAACAGTTAACCTGAAAGGCTTAGCCTTAGACGACCTCCAGCATAATATGTATTGAATCGAAATCTTAAGTTCAGTGGCAGTGAACATAGTGATCAAATGATAATAGTGTGATAAGGGTTAAAGGTGTTAGCTTAGCTACTTTATAACTGTATGTCATTTTACCTATTGTTATTATCTTTAGTGTTTTAAGAAAAAATCAAAGTAATTTATTTAACAGATGGCGGCATCATCGGACAACAGCCGAAAACACTGAAGCCGATAATTCCGCTCTAAGTTATGCAACTACAAGACAAGACCATAAGGTTGTTAGGGTTTGTACCTAGAGGGGGCTGCATAAGCATTAGGCAGTATCCAGTAACTGTAGAGTCAGCGCTTTTGGTTGCATGAGATATGAGGCAGAGCTCGTGGAAGCGGCCACTTCGTTTTGACATCGACTTCTGTCAAGACGTATTAATTTATTAATTAGAATTATAATTGTAATTAGAAATAAATAGATTTTAAATAGTTTTAAAAAAATCATTTCACGTTCCCGTAAACTTGACTACTTTGTCAACTTATTGTTTGCACATGCGCAAAGTTTACTATTCACATTCATAGTACAATTAACCTACATTTGGTAGCGCGTGTATCTTACCGACAAATTTATTTTAAAGTTATAATATATCATTCAATTTCAATGAATGTATTATCATTCCTAATTAAACAATATAATTCTTCTAAATTTAAAACGATATTTCCACAATTGTTTCTTCTGCGGCAGCAACGCGCCGGGTACCAGCTAGTTTATAAATAAAAAGTTGAATATAAGCATTTTTATATTTGAAATTTTTATCCTCTTCTCTCTAAATATTATTTCATATCACTCTACAATATTACTACGCACGTTGAATTTTGTACGATTTAAAGGGTAGGTATTTAAGTAACACAAACAGCAAACTTTTGCGAAAGTCCATTACGGTAATGGATTAATATATCTATCAGTACATCCATATATATAAGCTAGGCGA
Source organism: Parnassius orleans (assembly GCA_029286625.1). Lineage (NCBI taxonomy): Eukaryota > Metazoa > Arthropoda > Insecta > Lepidoptera > Papilionidae > Parnassius > Parnassius orleans. Next base: position 2,040,614 of record JAGSMP010000035.1, on the reverse strand, counting down.
CTTGACTTACTACCGATAAACAACAAAGTCTATAACACTGTGCACTTAATTTGATGGTAATTGGCTGGTTATGGTGAGCATGGAAGGTACTTTGAGGCTGGTGAATATGCTTAGGTACTTTCCATCTTAAATTACTTAGTCTCATTTGGAAAACGAACTTTGCCTATTATAAAATTTTACCTCTTATTATATAAAATTGATATAATAAAAGGGCAGGATTCAATCCAACCCCCAGAATTTTTTTTGTTTTGTATTTTATAAATTACTTAATTGGCTTGGGAGACAAGGATTAGAAAATGTTTCTCGGTTTGCGCTAGTACTCTTAGTACGCAGTAGGATTTGACGTCACGGACGGTACACGAACAACAGAGGTTGCTTAGATTTTTAATTTGAAAAAATAGAAATAAAGTTTGTTTCGGCCTATTAATATTATATACGAGTGAAATAGCACATAACTTTGCCGTGTGAGTGTTATGGTGTTGCTACCTATAAAATTGTGAGTTTTTTTACCCAATCTAATCTAGAAGATCTCTGATATTTTAAGCCCAGAAGAGGGTACACGTATACGAATCTCTGAATGCATAGTAGCATTGTTAGCAACTAGTTGCGGAGTTTAATTAGCGCCATCTTCTGTACAATAGTCTTAACACCCACTAAACTCAATATGCCAAAGTGTGGAGCATGTGGTAAATTTCTAACGTCGACAGGTGCCGTTGCTTGTACCGTTTGTCCCATTATGTTTCATCGTGGATGTCTATTAGTGTCTGATACGGCAAATATAAGCAAAGATTGGACTTGCGCAGAATGCAAAAAGAAGTCACGAAAAGGAGACAATAGTTCTACTCCTGTAAGAGGAATATCTGGTAACACATCACAAGGTAATGTGCCGCCCCGGGAGGCCACTATTAGCCCACCCTGCAGCGATTTGTCTCAGAAATTAGACATGAAATCGGGTGACGAATCTATTGTATAAGAGCTAAATCGCCAGCTCGTGACCTGCACAGCTGAGATACGAGAACTCCGTAGGGAGATTGGTGAACTTCGTGCGTCCGTATTAGAGTTTAGTGTGAGTATGGATGGCATCAAGCGTAGGCTTGAGATAATTGAGCAAAGGCAGAAACCATCCGGAGTTGAGGTTGCCGAACTGGTGCGAACGGTGAACTTATGGAAGCTGGAGCTCAACGATCGGGACCAAGAGGCGCTGCTCACAGATCTGGAGATCGGGCATCTACCGGAAGAAAAGGGTGAAAATATCATTCACACCGTGTCCGTGCTCGCAGCTAGGCTAGGTGTGCCATTAGAGGAGCGAGACATAGTGTTTGCGGAGCGAATGGGAGCGGTGCAAGCGGTGGTGAGCGGCGGGTCGCCGGGTAGCGCAGCGCCGCATCGTGGTGCGGCTGGCGCGCAGTCAGCTGCGCGACGAGCTGCTGCGCGCCGCGCGTGTGAGCCGATCCGTCACTACCACTGAACTAGGCGCGGCCGCCCCGCCACACCGACTTTACGTTAACGAGCGACTAACCCGATACAACAGACAGAAGTCCGTGAGGCGTGCCGTAAATTCTCGTGGCGTTAGTCGTGGACAAAGAGAAGTCGTATTTACGCCCGCCAAGGTGAAGGGAAGCCGGCCTGCTACATTGGTACGGAGGATGACTTTGTTCGTATTTTTGGTTCCGATAAGGTTTGAAGTAATGTCTCATCATAATTTAGAAAAAAAGTTAAATATATATTTTATACCAAATTATAGTAATAGGAAGATAGTGTACTGTATACTTCTTTATCTCAAATATGTGGGGACACTTTATTTGGATCAATATATACAACCATTAAATTATAAATATTATTTTTATTCATTATATATATATATGTTTAAATTGATGACATGATAGGTTGTGACTGTGGTCCTTATTGGCAATAATCAGAAAAAATACGATAAACGCGCTTTAGAATTTCTGGCGCCTGATGACTTTCATTCCGATTTTATGCATTCATCCTTTGACAGGGTTTGTATATTAACTGGTATTTCTGGGAATATTATCTTTCTGTTTAATACGAAGGGTTTGTTATATTAAGGTGAAATTGAACCCAGGTTAGAGAGGATATTGGCTATTGGCTTTGTGCTCACTTAGCCGCCTGCCCAGCGTCGTGAGTAACAGACGAATCTTCTAAGTTATTCTTTCACTGCATTGTTGAAAAGAATGAAATAAATTCACATTCAGAAGTCGATGCTAGGACATGTTTTATATAAGAATAAAGGCCCGATTTCGGAATGTGATATTATTTTATTCCTTACTAGCTATCCGTCCCAGCTTCGCACGGGTGATTTCTGGATTTCGACAACAGCGCCACCTACCGGGACCAAATGTAAATCTAAACCATCTAGGCACCAATTAAAACACACACCAAAAAATTCATCCAAATCGGTCCAGCCGTTTTTGAGTTTTAGCGAGACTAACGGACAGCAATTGATTTTTATATATATAGATACAGTTGTTTGAAGTTGGATTTTAATTTTTATTAAAGGGTATCTTTTGGATGAATTAAGGAATATCACGACCTCAATGTCGCCTAAATAGGTCCATTAAAAACTTTATCTCTTATTGTTATGTATAGAAGGCGTAAAACAAAGGAATGTTGACTATTAGGTGTATGTGTACTGAGTTTACTTCGATAACTAATAACTGAGCTAAAAGGACTGTATTTAAAGAAAAGGTGGGACAATTTAAAACTTTATATTAAACTATTTACAATAGCGGCAATGTATGTACAAGGGAATATTTAGTGGGTCTTCTGTCTTGAGAGTCTTCTTTCTTGAGAGTCTTCTTTCTTGAGTGCCGCTGTCGAATCGAATGCCTGCGGAGCCCAAAAGGCCCTTTTTATATTTCTGCGGCTGCCGTCTCAAGACGATGGAGTTCTCACACGATGCTGTGCGCTGATTGGTTGTCGACCTCACGTGGTGTCGGGCGGTGTGCGGGGTGCGCGGGCGTAACGGGGTATGAGGGGGGGGCATGCTCCCCTCCGTCCGTAACATCCTCCCCGGCGTAGCAAGCGAGCCCTCTCGGGAGGACGGCGATCTTCCTCACTGGTCGTCGTAGTACTCGCCTCTGGTTCGAATTTCCACGTTGCGCACCACGCCGTCAGGTCCGGGAAACGTTCTTGTCACTATTCCCTCGGCCACACGTTCCGCGGCAGGTTGCTATCAACAATCACGACGAGGTCGTCTTCTTTCACATCTTGTCGCTGGGCGTCTCGAGATGCTCCGCGCGGGATCAGCGTCGGTAGTATTCCCGCACCCAGCGCTGTATTCATCGGCGAGCTTGCGCCGCTCCATGCCCGGCGATCGGTGGGTGAGCACGTTGCGGTGATAGGTAGGCTCGACGGTCCCAACATGATGAAATGGTTGGGAGTCAATGCTGGTCATGATGTCGACCGGTACATGGGTCAACGGTCGAGAGTTGACGGTGTTCTCCGCTTCCGTCATCAAGGTTGCTAACGTCTCCTCCTTCGGACTCTTCTGGTGGAGAGTTGCTTCCAACGCTGCTTTGACTGAACGCACGAGCGTTCCCATGCGCGCCCTCCTGGTTGGGCGCTCGGTGCGATGAACTTCCACTCGGTGCATTGTGTTAGTGCGAAGTCCTTGGTAGCGGTTTCCATTCTTCCATGGCCCTTCGGGTTCGGTGTCGGCTCCGTGAAAGTTGGTCCCATGATCTGAGTATATGCCGGGGCCACCCGCGCCTAGCCGCCATGCGCCGTAATGCCATTATTGCCGAGTCCGTGGTTAGGCTGTGGACTATTTCAAATGAACTGCGCGTGTCGTTAAACATGTAAATAACGCTATCCACCGCTTCTCGTGCCGTCGTCCTACCGTTACCGACAAGGCCCGAAATAATCTACCCCGGTGTATGTAAACGGTCGCAAACGCTCCTAACCTTTCAGGTGGTAAGTCGCCTATAACTGCCGGCCGTGGTGTTGCCGCTTACCCTACATTGCAGAACAGTTTCGTTCCACTTCTCGCACGGTCGGTCGTAGACGGAGGATATAATATTGGTTCGTAGGTCGTTGACCACCCTTTCCCTGGCGGCTTTTGCTTCTTGATGCGCCTTTTCTGCAGCTTTACAAATCGGTGGCGTCCATTCCGGATTATAGGTCGTTTCATCCGGTCGTCTACGTCGGCTGCGTCGATTCTCCCCTGGCTCGTAGTATTCCGTCTTCAATTATGGGGTCGAGCTTCCTCAAAGCGCTGCCGGTGACCAGATTCCTCCCTTGCTGAAGTCGGCTGATGTCTTCAGCGAAGCTGTCGAGCTGACTGCGCTCCACCCACATCCGCTCTGCCCTTTGGATGTGCTGTAGCGTTAATTCTCAGCCCGTCCCGTATGGCATCGATGAATTGCAGTACTCGTGCTGTGGCCCTTATCAGTCTCTCGTATGAAGAAGCGTTTTATCTGGCAGGTGTGGGGCGTCCTTGGTCTCGACGTGATGCGCCACAATTTCTTCCAGCTCTTCGTTTCTCCTGCCTTCTCTTCTTTCACCTGTGGCCATTTTTTTCGTCTTCGTAGAAATGACGGTCCGGTGAACCATTGGTCGCTTTCTCTCTTGCTTACGAACATGCACGCGTTGCTTGGTCTGCTATGTTGTGAGAGGCATGGTCCATTTCCATTGTTCGGGTGATGTTTTCTCGGCTATCTCCCCGAGTCGATGAGCTACGTATGGTGTAACGCGCCGTATCGTTCCTTATCCAGTGGAGCGCCGTAGTAGAGTCCGTCCAATATATGACCCTATCTGCTCTCACTCTGTGTTCGTCCTGCACGAATTCCGCGAGTCGCGCGCCTATCAAGTTCGCCTGCAACTCTAATCGCGGTATGCTTTGTGCGCTTGATCGGGGCGACTTTCGCCTTGGCCGCTACTAACGCTACCTTAACCGAGTCGTCGCGATACCGTTCACTATTATCGCGAGGTCGGTCTCTATCACTCCCCGTGGGAGCATCGCATGCATCCCTATACTCCGGTGACCGTTCCGTCCTACGTTCGATGGTGCGGGTCTTCGAGCTGCCATCTCGTAGCTCGGTGGCAGCCTGACGTCATCGTCCCTCCACGGCAGTCCGACGGTATTGCTCGCCGACCCTCTTGACGGTGCGCTGGAAAATGTCAACAGCTCGCTCCTCTTCCCGCCTTGGTCTGCTTTTGAGCGATATACCTATTGAGTCGATCTCGTACTGCCTCTTGAGAAGATCGGTCAACTCTTCATCAGGGCTGGTGAACGTCTTCATATCCTTATCTAAACGTCCATTAACGCTCGATATGTGTAATACCGTTTCACCGTCTTGTCTACACATAATACGCGGCGCGGTCCCTTGTAAGACCCATCCTAACAATGTCCTAGACGCAATGGGTTGCTTACGACGTCCTATGCGTAAATTACGCGTTATAATTAAATGCCAGTTGTCTGACCCTATTAACACTTTTGGCTTCGCATCACTATAACATACTGCTCGGTAAGCCACGTAAATGTTTTAAACGTAGACACTCCTTACCGACGGACTGCGAACCTACCGTTAAGTTATTTATCGTTCGCGCACTTATGTCATAAGTTTCATTTTCGTTTTCCGCGTATCCCTATTGTGACTATTCGGCTATTATTCTCGCGTTGGTTACTAGATACGCCTCGAATATTCAGCGGCTTCGTCGGTCCTTCCGCGTCTAACTCGCGAGCTAATTCGTCGTCGATCAACGATACCGTGGACCCTTCGTCGAGGAGCGCGTAGGTTTCAATCTCTTTACCACGCGGTCCGCACTATAATAGGACACACTTTAACAACACTGACGCACTTTTAGCTGTATTCGACGCGACGAGCACTGTTTCACCTGAACTTGCAGACGTTTCCGGTGTCTGATTCTGGTGGGCGTGAAGTAACGCGTGGTGAGGCGTTGCAGCCGTTGACGCCGCATTTCTTAGCCTTACACTCAGGCGTCGGTGCTTGCGCTTAGACACTTGAGGCACTCCTCTTCCTTCACCCACTTCCACCGGCTATCTACGTCCATCTGCACTAATTTCTTACACTTTACTACCGTATGATCACCACCACAACAGACACTTACTTTCTTTCACTGTCACTATCTCGTGTGGTGAATGTCCTTACCTCGCGGGCCTATCTTCTGCGCGACGTGTGACTATAAGCCTTTTCGGCGGCGGTGCTTCTTTCTTCACGGGTGCTTCCCTAATCGGCGCTGCGGAGGTGTAGGCATGACTTAACGCGCGGTCAGCCTATCTCATCATAAATCGTGATAGCGTGACGATATCGGTTCGTCAGCACTTCCGTAGTGCTCCGCGTAATCGCACCAACGTGATCGTAAATGAGGACTTAATTTACTTGTAACTTCCCTAGTAAGCATCGGGTTTTGTAAATACCCTTTACCGTCGACGTTTTTCATAACACAGACGATATTTTGTAACAATCGCGAACGTATTTAATTCCTGAGCGGTTAAGCCTGGGCGCGAAGACGTCTCAGATCTTCTAACGCGCGATCTATAATTACTTCTGAGCGACCGAAACACTGTTCTAGTGTCCGCATAATATCCGCTGGGTCCTTCGCGGTAAATAGTAATGCCGATACTGCCTCCTAGCCTCACCACGTAAACAGTTCCTTAACCTTGCCATATTTTCCGTGTCTGTGAATCCATACAAACGGGTGGATTCATTCATCGCAACTTTAAACGCTAACCATTCCGCGGCCGAGCCGTTAAAATAAACGAAGTCCTGTGTTTGCTTCGGCGGCTGGTCTAAATCGTACCATATTCTCTAATGCTTCCGCTAGCCGTTCGATACCCTATCTTTCCCTCTCGGGGTGAGCGACCTACCTCTATCCTGTTTTCTTCCAACGATACGACGATTCGGGGATGTATCGTGATTATATAACGACCGTGACCTATAACCTACATCGCGACGATACGGCGACGATAATCTACGTTCCTCGCGGCGATGTGGCGACGGCGACCTACGTTTTGGCGATAGAGTGCGGCGTTGGGCGCGCGTCGGCGACGTAACCACATGACGATTCACCTGATTCGATTCTGCGGCGACTCCACTATCCCTTTGTACTATGTTCGCGTGACGTGGTTGTTCGTTATTCGCAACCGTCCTCCCTGGGCATCTTCACTATACACGGTAGCGCAGGTACGTAATCGGTCCCCTTTTCCGGTGGGGCCTGCACTCGATCGATGCGGGGCGCGGGCTGAGACAGGCGGCAGGGCGGCTCCCCCCGCACAGTCTCCACGTTTTCTAACCATTGGTCGACACGATTCCTACTTTCTGCTATTTCGGCTCCTTCTAAACTTTCCCTATCTGTATCTTCTTGTAGTTGAGCGATGTCCTAGCGTATTTCTTTTAATTAAATCTTCCTCGATTTGTAATTGTTTCCTTCTAATCGCGGCGAGTTCTTCAGCTGTGTTGTACTCAATTTGTTTTAATTTCGCGATTGCGCTAGCTGTCGACCGGGCTGAACGAACTGACGGGGCGCGCGCGGGCTAAGTACACAGCGTCGGTAGCTACGGGCGCGGCGGTATGTATCGTTGAACTCATTTCGGTGACCGGAAGATCTTCAATAATCGCGGCGAGTGTATCTGTACGCGGCGCGGATGTGCTTGCTTCTAACATTCGCTCGGTCGTGGACGCGGACATAGCGGGGCGCGGCGGCGCGGGCGCGGGCATAGCTGCGGGCGTCGGCGGGGGCGCGGCGGCGGGCGCTTGCGTCAACGATAGATAGTCTGAGGGGGACGCGGGGGCTTCCTCGAAGATACGCATTCCCACCGGCGTTTCGTCGTCGTTCCTGGGCTGGCTTCTTGTTTTACGCATGGCGTCTTCAAAAAGACGTAAAGACGCACGTGTTACGTTACCAGTCGATTACAGTTTGACACCGTTAGGGAGTAACCTACTGGTCGCGTAAACGTGTCTAGAAAACAAGAAAGTTAAATTGACGAAGTCAGACTATTGTTAGAAACGTAGATATAATTTGCGACGATGATCTTCTTCACGGTCTTCTGGCTGGATCTTCCAGCTTATGATCTTCTGCTTCGATCTTCCAGCTTCGATCTTCTGGCTTCAATCCGGCGACGATGGACCAAAATTGTTATGTATAGGAGCGTAAAACAAAGGAATGTTGACTATTAGGTGTATGTGTACTGAGTTTACTTCGATAACTAATAACTGAGCTAAAAGGACTGTATGTAAAGAAAAGGTGGGACAATTTAAAACTTTATATTAAACTATTTACAATAGCGGCAATGTATGTACAAGGAATATTTAGTGGGTCTTCTGTCTTGAGAGTCTTCTTTCTTGAGTCTTCTTTCTTGAGTGCCGCTGTCGAATCGATATGGAGCCCAAAAGGCCCTTTTTATATTTCTGCGGCGGCCGTCTCAAGACGATGGAGTTCTCACACGATGTGCTGTGCGCTGATTGGTTGTCGACCTCACGTGGTGTCCGGGCGGTGTGCGGGGTGCGCGGCGTAACGGGGTATGAGGGGCGACGGGCTGCTCCCTCGCCGTCCGTAACACTTATTTTGCCACCCTTAGGGGAGGAAATTTTTCCAAAAAATTTATATGGGTCCACCCCTAAGGTATAAAATATTTAATAACAAATAAATCATTTGTCAAAGCTTAATGACTCTATAAATGAACCTTTGTGTATTTGTTTGTTGACTCGTTCATTGAGTATAGACTTGGTCGTAATACCTGCAAGAGATTTCAGGGAATTTCTTATAAATGACTCATAAAAACTGGTCGCTATACCTGAAATTGTTGTAATATCCGAAGTTACTATAACGTATATGTTAATAAGTTAATAAAGTATACGTTAAATTCAAGGGACTTCAAAGTAACGTCATTATATCCAGAGTCGTTATTAATGAAATCCAAATCTACAAGGGTAAGTTTTTGAGTACGGTCTAAAATTAACATCGTAAATATTCGAATATTATCTTTCTGTTTAATACGAAAGGGAAAAAAGTGTGCACATACTTAGATACAGGTCAACGCCTGGGGATAAGATTTTAAATTTGAATGGACTAATTCTAGTACTATGGGCGATGGCTGCCCCATGCCCCAAGTCCTACTTTTGTGACTGAACTGCTCGGGGTTGCAACACATTTATTAGTTTTAGTGAAGAATGTTATTCTTTGTTGTGTATTGGGTCTACTATTCCTTTGTATTTTTATGTTACGTTGGTCTTAAAAAATGAAGAAATTCATTGTGATAAGTTATTAAAGCGTGAATAAAGATTTTCTATTTCGTTTCAGTTAATTTCAGTAGTCATTCAAATTATAAAATATAATAGTCCAGTAATTAATTTTTTTGCTATAAATACTGTAATTAGGTACCTATTTTCATAACTATTAGATTTATAAATTGCCTATTACATTATTAATTATACTAGGATGGGGGCGTTTCAATGTGATTTAAGTTATTGTTAAATATGTATCTATCTCCAAGTTCAACCAACTATTTATAGTTGATTTAATGTTAAAATCGTAAAAGAAATATACAGAAAAAATTGTCAGTTTACAATGAAATTATTATACCTAATATTTGTATAATCAATGATTCTTTCCATAATTTTTACAAAATAGTCTTTAAGCAACAGTATTAAGGCACAACGAAGCAAAGTCAAGGACTTATCAGCAAGAATTCGAAGAAAACTTAAGTGACCGAATATTTTGTCTGAGAAAGTAAACTAATGGACCCCGTCTTCTGTAGCATACTAGACTTCGCGTGAGGTCAATAACCTTATCATCTTACGTCATTGCTTAAGCCTCAGTGGACTGATTACTTTAATTGTCCAAAATAATTAATATAAGTTACAGAGTATAATAGAGAGTTAACTTAGTAGTTTAAAAGGAAATACGTGACGAGCGTCAACCTTAATGATAAAAAAATATTTAAACAACAGTAGTCACGACACAAATTTGTACAGTTGTTTCATTTATTCGTTCATTTAAAGTAGACGTTGAGACAGGAAAGAACGTTGGATAATGTGTAATTCAAGGTGCTCAGATAAAATTACCTATTTATTAAAAGTGACGTCGATTGTAGTAAGACCTCTGTTATCGTGAACGAGATGCGTACGCCTCATATACACTGGCGCGCTCTCATATCGCGCTGCATTTTACAACCTGATATTTACATCTCTGGTTTTTGGAAACGACACTTGGAAAGCCTCGGATTAAGCGTGTAGCAGTCACAATCCAGCGCCGGCGGCGATCGCGAAGCAGTGCAGTGTGTGAGTTTCAAATTTCATACCTTACTACGATCACTTTTACTGGCTCTCACTTTTATCGCCGTGTTATAAGTTATAATATGAGTACAAGTACTGAAAATATTAACAGCACTGTTGAATTAACGAAATCGAATATACGTCTTACTGACAGTCAAGAAAGGACATGGCGAGAAAAATCGAAGCGTGTGTTGAAGGACATCAAGTATTGTATACGCGAAACAACAGTTGAGCCATGTTTGTTTACTTTCATGTTGTGTACAGCCTTATCATCGCTTGCTGTACAAAATATGCACTTAGAGAAATCATGCAGAGTTAATTTACAATATAGCGATGAGATATGTGATCGGATCAGGGATCGGAATACCACGGGACTCGAAAAGGAACTAAATAATGTTCAGTCATTGGTGGCTAAAGTAGTGGCCTGGAAATTTCCCTTACAAACAGCAATACCCGCTATAATGGTACTTTTTATTGGAGCATGGAGTGATAAAACCAAAAAACGAAAAATATGCATACTATTTCCTTTCACCGGAGAGATTATTGCAAATATTGGCCTTTTATTTGCTACATATTACTTCAATGAATTGTCGTTAACAGCAACTGCGTTAATTGAAGCATTGCCGGCTGCGTTCACTGGTAGCTACATCATTATTTTTATGGGCATGTACAGTTTTATGGCTGATAGAACAACAATCAAAAACAGGACATTTCGATTAGGTATGGTTACAATATGTGTTAGCTTGGGAACTCCTACAGGAACAGCATTGAGTGGTATCTTACTGAGAGTGTTGGGATATTACGGCATGTTTTCTCTGTTGTTAGTGCTACATACTTTTTCTTTTTGTATGGTGTGTTTAAACTTGAAGATATTTTACCACCAGAAGAAAAGTACAATGTGATTAGTGATTACAGTGACAATAATAAATTTAAGAAAAAGTTAAAGGAAATTTTTAAGCTAGTAGCAGAAACGGCAATGGTAGCAATCAGACCTCGGGCATTTGGTTTGAGAATGCAAATATTTTCAGTAATTTTGCTGTATATTATCATGGTGGGGCCTCTGTATGGTAAGTATTAAACAACTTGTATGTTATATACATACGTATACGTAAATATATGTGAATTACACAGAAAAAAGAATAAGAATACACCGAACAATATAAATAGACGAGTAGACTGTAGTCTAGTAAGTATCATATTAAAATAAATATTTTATTATAAAAGATATATAATGCTTTATTGGAAATGGAAACAGATACGTTAAGTATTAAAATGAAAAATAATGTATTTCTAAATCAAAACATTGTAATCTAATATTAAACTATAAATAATAAGCTGTCGTCACTTTTGTGTATCACACATTTCTATTTGAATTGATAAGTTATCACATTTAAGCATTGAATTTAAGCTAAGTAATTATATACGTAATATATCAAAAGACAAATTGTTCACAATTACTGTCTAATAATAGTTGACAAATTGACTAAGTCATTTCAGATAGTAGTCAGTGTCAGTATTGTGATTACATTTTTTCAAATTGGTTTTTAATTATTAATGAAGAGTATGAGAATAATACCTTCGAGAGAACTCTTTTGTGTTTTCAAATGTTTTGTATTGTTTTTGTAAATAAGCATAATTAGAAGCTTAAAATGTCAGAGATAACATTATATTATGAGGTAAATAATAAAAACGCCCAGGGAAAAATTCATTTTCGGTACACAACCTTGATAAACATTTTGACTCTCCGAATGCATTAAATTAAAAAGAAGAGTCTGAATCTGTTCGAATCAAGGTCTCCGAATTTAATTCGTATATTATGTATATAAAAATAATAAATTTATTATAGCTCGCCAAAAGTCAACAGCTGAACATAAACCTTCTCATAGATTGTCACAAGGCACAGTCCTGAGCCACCTGCATTCATGTGTCACCAGATCGTCCCTACATCTAGTAGGGGTCGATGTGATAAAACATGAAACCGTATAATATAATCGTAATCTCGTAATTACATTTGTAATACCTAAACTATATTTTAATGACAAGACTGAACAGGTTCTAGATTAACGATGTACAACATCGTTAATTTCAATGTGTGTTACTTAATTTAGTACCAACACACATTCGCCTGTTAATGCACGAAAGTGACTAATGATCTGGTAATTGGACGAATAATTTTATTTTTTATCCGACTATTAGGATTTACCCAGTTTACAACTAGGTGCAACCGCTTGCGATTGGTTAAACTTAGGTCTACCCGAGTTATTAATTGCTAAAAATATGTATAGGCGGTTGCTTTCGGCAAAAACTAGGTCTTGTAAAGTGCGAATAATAGTTAAAATAACTATGACTACTGTTAACTTTGTCAAAAATACAATAGCTCTTATCAAGTAATAAGTTAAGGTATGGGAAAATTGCGGATGCGTGTGTGCGTGCGTGCGTTCGTCGTTCGTACGAGCGCGAGTGTATGTGTGTATGTCTGTTCAATTATATCATTACGCCTTTTATAATTGTAGTACTCGTATTAGTAACATGTTTATAAGTATTTGTATAATGCCTCTGCTGCCTGCGAATCTACTTTCGCATGTGGCCTTAGTAATTGCCATATACGAACGATTTGAAATTCAATGCATTAGGCTGGATTTAAATTAAATGTGCATAATTACCGTTCCGAACCGTGTTTTCCTTTCGTAACGTTTGTGGACCTTGGTAATCATCAAGATAACGTTTAACATGAAAGGAAAATTATCACATTTTTTTTTTCATTCTCTTTACTATTATTTGTTAATTTTATTGATTAATATGCATTTAATCATAAAATCTTCGGATTTTAATTATACATAATTCAAATAACCCATTTGTTGAAATAATGTTTACTATATTATTCCTACATAATATTTTCATTTTTGCCAAATTAACTTAATTTTTAGCCTTTGATAATATATTGAAACGTATAAATCGTAGGACGTAATGAAAATATTTGTATTTCAGATTTTTTAACACAATCGGACTATTGTAATTAATTCAAACTGAAGCCGTAAATGCGGTCAGCGTTCGGAAAAAATCTATTGAATCTGCTGGCTGAGGATATTGTTTTACATATATTAAAAAAAAATACACTCAAATTGCTACTCCTTAATTTTTGGGACTACAAATTTAATGGTAATGTTTTCCGGGCTAATGTTTACCATGGCAACAAATTGCAAATATTCGTATGCTATCAATTGCCTAGATACATATTAAAGTTGGCGTAAAACAGAGGCACTCACTTGTCGCAACCTACTCGTCGATGTAACGCCGGCGGTAGAAAGACGCAGTGTCAGAGACAAAGTAACGTTCACAAAAAAATGTTAACAGGAATTTGACACCAACACGCATATAGTAGATAATTTGAACATTAGGTTACGTTTTCCTTAAAAAATAACGTTACGGTGTAAACGCCACGCGTATTGACTCCTTAAAAAAGTCACCATTATTTTCTCAAATAACCGAAGTAGGAATGATGAAATCGATAAAACTGGTTTGATGCCGTTTGATGCCAATGCTCGAAAAGCTGTAGAGTTAAATGTTTGTTTACTTATTTAATTACCATCCAAAAGAGCATTGCGCTAGTTGAAGGGCTTCTCGGGTTTATGAATTCTTAACAAAAATTAAAAGAATAATATTCAGATAAGTTTGTAATTAGAAAACTTTATATATCTATAAAACATAATTTCTCTTGTAAGTAAGTGGGGAGGAACTATAAGGGATTTTAATTGCATAAGGCAGGAGTCATTTTGTGAATTCTGGCTTCCCTTTAATAGTTTGTGACAAAATACCATCAGTCTGTAATGTATTGAATTGTTGAAATTCGACAAAATACAAAGTGACTGTTTTTCCCTCAAACATGGCAGCAAATTTCTGACAGCGTTCGAAATAAAAATCGTGCGTGTGTTTTATATTGTCGCTCGTGAGTATAATCTCTTGTGAAAGAATTTGAAGAACTACGCAAAGACGGAATATATTTATTTGCGTCCAGCTCCTATAGAATTTCTTACATAACATCAAAGGATGCCAAGGGATGTTTCGTACTTATAAACACCTTTTTTCCGATATATTTTGTTACTGCGAAAGAAACATTATGGAATAATAATACACATAAAATACCCAGGGAGTATTGTGACTTTGTTTATTTTTATTTTATGTATTAAAGAAATGACAGCGTTACAATGATTAGGTACTGATAACATATTTTAAATAATGTTGTAAGGCTAATAGCAAGTTCCTCTATACATATAAAAAGTAGTAAATTATACAAATAACTTAAATAGACGTTAAAACAAGATTGTTGTTTGCGCAGAATACAGAAGTCAATACTCAATTGTTTAATTAGCGAACATATTAAAGATTATAGAAAATGAGATGGCAGTAATCATATTAGAGGAACGTTGTTTTGCGCTTTTACAGTTTCGTCAAATTAAAGCAAGGTTTATAACAAATAAGACAAATTTAGAAACAAAGAAAAATGAGGAGCGCCTTTGAAGAATTTTAGTAATGGCAAACATAAGAAAGAGGTGTGTGCGTGTGTGTGTCAGTGATCCAAAAGTTAATTTATGTTTTACGATAGACTGACTAAATTCAATATAATGTTTTAATACAAGCTGTCTTTATTTGTTTTTTTTTTCTGTCAAACTTTTTAATTATTATTAAATCACTACAAACCATAGATATACTAAATCTATGCTATAAACCAACTTTACGAAATATCAACTAGAATGTCGTCTAATTAGTTATATTATAATCTCCATCCCTTAAAAATTTTCCACATAAAGGAATGGATTTTTTCTTCAAATTTATATATGACCCCTGAGGTATAACTTATTTTATAAAAAATAATCATTTAGATCAGTTTAGCCGTTTCAGAGAGTCGGTCAACATGCCAAAAATAACATATGCGTCGAATATATAACTCGTTTTGTTTGAATATTCGGTTAAAAAGTGAGCATACTAAAACACGTATATTAGATAAAATTTCGCACACAGACTTTATTATTCAGGATGAATATTTTAGTACTTTTGTCACGGAATAATAAGTTTCTGTTACCACATGGACAGAGCCAAGGGTAGATGTAAGTCAAAGATAAATTGAAACATGAAAAATATGTTAATTTTGAAATATGATAATATGAATAATTGTTAACTGAAGAACTATTGATGTAAATAATTGTAAGCTTTTTTTAAAACATAAAATGAAATAAGAATAATATATTTATTTAAAGTTACAGCTTACATACGTCCCACTGCTGGACACAGGCTTCCTCCCATTTCTGAGAGGGTTTTAGGGCAAGGAAATGTCTGCCGCGCTGCTTTTTTTGTCTTTGAAATATATTTTTTTATTATTTCTCAGACATGCAGGTTTCCTCACGATATTTTCCTTCACCGCCGAGCACGTGGTAAATCAGCACTTAAAATTGCAATTAAAAATTTCATTGGTGCCGGCGGGCATCAATGAATCGGGTATATTTATTTATTTATTCTTAATTATAAACCTTAACTAAAAGGATTACAAAGAGCGGACTTAATGCCTTTTGGCATTATCTCCCAGTCCACCCGGTATAATATTACAGTAAAATATACATATGTATCCCTTTAGTTTTAACAGCCTTTTCTAACGTGGTAGAGCCATGCTGCTGCTATATTATGATTGCAGTACGAATGGCTTGGCTCGACCGGGGTCGAAACAGTAGAATAAATGCTGCTGTGTTTCGTATGGTGAGTTTAGAAGAACTGGAGAACCATTTTACATCGCATCTTTCATTAGACATCGCATCGCATTTTGATCCTTAATCGCGGATAGATGTAGATGTCTATGGGCCACAGCAACCAGTTACCGTCAGGTTGAATGTGTGCTCGTTTGTTTTCCTTATTGTATAAAAAAGCCAATCATAATCCATCGCTGAATAAGATCGGTTTTTTCAATATTTCGATAATTGCCTAAGCATAACTTAAACGAGTATAAGTATTAATAATTACTATTTAATAACTTCACTTATAGTATGTTTAATGCATTTTCTGTTAACAGTCGGATTATCAATAGATTTATAATATACAAGTCGATAGTCCGTATGCTGGCCATTGAGACAAGTTAATGACCCCATAGACAATAACCGAACATGACAACAAAGAAACATGTTCGTTCGTCGTATAATTTTAATTTTTTTTTTCACAGGTGACTCGCAAGTCAGTTATTTGTATGCGATACGAAAATTCAACTTAAGCGAAGTGGAATTCAGTATTTATGGTGCCATTAACACTATTTTGGGTTTGATAGGTAAGTAAATACAATATTATTAGAAATGCAATTAAAAAGTTTTTTATTAACATTGCGTTTTCATTCAAACTTATTTACCTACCATTCTCCGACTGGATCCTATTTGTGTCAAGGAAAAAGACTCAACAGAACTTATTTTCTGCGTAGCAGCAGTGCATTCTCGTCTGTGATCCAATCTGGGAAGTTATCTGGTCAGCCATTATAATAACAGGCTTGAATCACTAGGCCCCCAGACCTGACGACGTATCTGTACCCCTTTTTCTTAAATGTGACGGTCTCATATATGTTAAAAATATATTTTTGGAAAGTTTTTTTTAAATATTAATTTTGGAAAGTTCATATATCTATGCCACAAGAAATAAAACCAATACCTATGACGACAGCATTATAATATTCCACGAAAATTTTATGGATAAAAGATAGTTAATAAATGGAAGCGGGCCACAAAATATCGCAGATTTAGTGTTATCGCCAAATATATTTTCAACCATGACCTTTTAAATAAATGCACATTTGCGTATTCTGCGCCATTTAGCACTATACCAATTTTATCAACCTAGGTCAAGGATGTGTTATGCTATCACAGTGCATATACAAAATATTTATCACAACCTTAATTTGATTATAAAATATTTTGTGAATCAACTCTGTTTAAGGAAACCGATAATTGCATAGCGTGTAATTGACTTGTGCTACTAAAATAATTTTACTCGGGGACAAGAAGAGATTATGAATTAAATACTCCATAACCGTCATTCATTCAGTCATTACAGTCTTTTAAAAGTCTATTAGTACTAACCATTGTTTCTTTTTTAATTATTTGAAGATGTTGTTTCCCATCTCCTGTTTCATTTCCCTAAGTCACCGCTCACGACACGGCTGGATTGGGGGTAGTTGATTTAATTTCACATATGACTTACAATATTTAATATAATAAAAAACAAAAAAGTATTATTATAATAATGAAAATATTTGTAAACAGTTATTTATTTTTGTCCGCCTAACATTTTCTAACGCTTTCCAATTAAAAAAACCTTGGTATAGACACATATTTTTGAAAATAACGTTTAACGCAGTTAATAAGTAATAAATAAAATTTCAGGAACTTTCTTCTGCATAACAGTCTTAAGTAAAAAATTGGACGTCCAAGATAGTATAATTGGAATTTTGGCTGGTGTCAGCAGAATAGCATCATGCATGGTCTTCGCCTTTGCTCCTAATAGAGACTGGTATTATTCAGCGCCACTTTTTAACATATTCAGTCATACTGGATTGACTGCTGTAAGAGCTATTGCTACGAAAAGTGTTCCTACGGAGGAAGTTGGTGAGTTCATTGATGAATGTTTTAATTAAATTATCTATGTTTTCATAGATTTGTGCATTATAATTGAATTAAAGATATAAAGAAAGAGTATACACTTTCTACCCTAACCAAAACAATTTCTTTACCACTTCTAAGATTAATTTTCTGTTATGATATTCGGAAAAATATTATCAAATCATACTAACACTACTACATACTATGTTTATGTAGTAGTGTAGTATGATTTCATAATATTTTTAGTAGTACATAGTATTTTCAGAAAATATTACTTCATTTTCTAGTGCCGACTAGTACAGTACTAGTATTATAGAGACTTGAAACTGCCCATTTTGTAAAGGAATCGACAAACAATTTGCTAATGAAATTTCTTATAGAGGGAATTTTGCCACAATTGCCACGTTTGGGAAGCGGGTTGGCAGCTGCAGTTTTTGATAATTTTGAGGTGTTATTAGGAAGACGCTGCTGCCCATCTCCTGGTTTGTTTCCCTCTGTCGCCTCTTACGACACCCACGGGATGATATTGGGTAGTGGATATTCTTACATCGCCACTACATGGTAAATATCAAATTATGCGCCTACGTCGAATTATCACTTAGTTTTTTAGTTTTTTATCAATATCTTGCTTGAATCTCATTAGTTGTTGGCAGTAGAGATCCAAATTGATGGTTTTGCCCAGCGGTAAAAGCTCATAATAAACGATGCCCTTCCAATCCCACAATACATACAGGATCACTTTATTGTGTGTTAATCCGGGTTTCGCTACAGTCTGTGGAGCTTGACTATCCTTTGACCATGATCTTTTTCACACGTTCTTCTCGAAGGTGATCCACTTTTCATCACCAGTGATCAATCTTTTCAAAAATGGTTCGGTTTCATAACATTTCAATAGAGAATCGCAAATAAGTACACGATTCATTAGGTTTCTTTCAGCGAGCTCGTGTGCTACCCAAATATCGAGCTATTTTGTATAGCCAGACTTTTTCTAATGGGTCAAAATTGTTTTGTGGTCAATAAAAAATTCTTTGGCTATATCGTAACTACTAATATGTCGATCTTGCTTCACTTCTTCAAAAATAGCATCGCCTGTATCCGTATGATGGCGATCAGAGCGAGCATCAAAATTTCCGAACTGAAAACACTTGAACCAACTTTATGCTACTCTTACTGACAATGCAACGTGGTCCATAAACGTCACAATTTTTTCGCGGCTTGAGTCGCATTTTTTCCTTTTTTGTAATAAAACTTCAGAATATATCGAATTTCCTCTTTAGATTCACTCATTTTGGCGGACAGAAAAACAATTGAAAAT
Organism: Parnassius orleans; assembly: GCA_029286625.1. Classification (NCBI taxonomy): domain Eukaryota; kingdom Metazoa; phylum Arthropoda; class Insecta; order Lepidoptera; family Papilionidae; genus Parnassius; species Parnassius orleans. The sequence goes on along the minus strand of JAGSMP010000035.1, from coordinate 2,021,415 downwards.
GGCGGGAAAGTGTTTTTTCTTTTTATTTGTCTTTTCTTAATGTCCTAAATGTATTGATATTAAAACTAGCCAGATACAAACAGTACAACCAAAGAGATTTTTCTTCAATTTTATACAAGCAAAATACGAAGAAACTTTTTCCTTGACCGACCGACGCGACGGACTATATAGATTACTATTTAGAGCATTTGCTCATTCGCTGGTTAAAAGAATAGTTTAGTACATGTAGAGTTTGCCAACACGCATTGGCGCAGCGCGGCGGACATTTTCTTGCCCTAAAACCCTCTCAGAAAGGACTTTTTTTTAGATTCAAGTAGATATGCAGCTTAATCTATTCATATAACTTCTAATACAAAAAAAATAATTAAATATTAAAAAAACTATAATGAATATTATTTTTCAGCCAAATTAAGCTCATTAATGGGTGTCACAGAAGCTATAGCGCCGTCTATATACATGCCTACATCGAGTTTCATTTACGTATCAACAATAGAGACCTTCCCCGGAGCATTTTATTTGTTCGATGCAGCCTCACCGTATTTGCATTGGGATTATTCTCGTAAGTCATTTGTAAAACGCCTCTTCCAAAGAACTCTTCCTTCGAACTTCGAACTAAATTGATAGCGACTGCATTTTACAACATGGTGTGATGTTCTCTTGATATAATTTACCAGATGTTCAATTATAATGTTATGTAAATGGTTTATGATTCCCATTGCCGTGTGATTGAACATCAGAATCAACATGCTATTTGGTGATAGGTGTTACAGAATTTTTTTTCTCTTCACTTGAATGTTTTTTGAGTGGCATTAAAAACAATTTTTAATGCTCTAGGAAAGCTATTTCAGTCAGTCAAAATAATTTAGGTAAGACGTAAAAGAATCCATCGCTTAATTTCGTACCGTGGGTATCATAAGCGGCGGTAATAGGAAATATCAAAAATATTTCATAATATCCTCGATAAATGCCTATACTACCATCGTTTTTACTAAATTTAAAACAAACAAACTGCCGACGGGAAGCAGCGGCAAAGGTGTGAGACGTCTGGAATTGCATGAGCCTTATAATTATGGCCCACTGTTACGGATGTAAATAGGTTGCATTGGAGATTAGCACTTTTGAAGTCAAAATGACAATATTATACTAGAGTTACTTACCATTATCATGATTTCAATGTTTTAACTTAAAATTGTGCTGGGGAATTCCTTGGAGGAGGTCTGTGTTCAGCAGTGAATTTATGAGAAGCTGAAATGATGACGATAATGAACCTAAAATTATACTAATATGTGGAGTACATTGGTTTTGCTAAACTTTGTTTGTGAACTATGCTCTAATTTTCTGGCATATATGTGCAGAAATGTAACTTAAAACCTGTTTTAACGTCTTGCATAAGAATCTGTTTTGGTGTCAATAGTGAAAGTGGTCTTCAGTGTGGTTGCAATAAGAATAAATTAATGCAGGATTTTAAAATAAACTCTTTTTAAGTATGAGAAAGTTGTTGCCAGATACACATTTTAATTTAATACTTTCAGACTAATTTACATTTTGGTAAAACGAAGAAAGGAAGTAACTGTTACAAGTCCTGGCCGAAAAGAAGAATTTGCGAGAACGAATGAAGTTTCAAAGTTTTAAAACTAGCTACACATTGTAATATCACAAGAGGAAAAATGTTGTTAACTCGAATTATTGTCAGAGCTAAAGTATGCAAGATTAAAAGACTGTTTGTTTTTCAGATGTTTATTGTTAATTAGTAGAAATAATAAACGTAAGGTTACGGGTATTTTTAATTTTTGGCTTTATGTTCTAATTATTTATCTATGACCTTAACTGATTACAAATAAAAATGTATTCTAAGTTTGTATCGAATAAGTTAATTTTAAGTCATGTGTAGTAGAATAAAAACTAATTATTGAAATTACGAAATTAAAAAAAAATTGCAATTATTTAATCATTAAAACAAGACAACCTTCCGTGGAATCTTGTGGCAATAAAATATTATATTATAACAATATTAATGTACCTACTTTATATCGATAGAGGAACATTGTTTTCAAATATTAAATATAATGACGTAATATTTCCCATTGGAAAAGAGTGATTAGTATGCAATAAAAAAAACGTAATTGGGGTCGTGGTTTCAAAGTATACTATAGATAATGAAAATAATTGCACCTAAATTGATAAAAGGACAATGTCCTTACTGTATCCAAAAGCAGGACAAAAGTACAAAAGTTGTAGCCTATAAACGTCTTACTACTGGATCCTATTTCAAATAATTTAAAATAATATAAAGCAAGAAATAATTACAACTGTAAATGCCTATGTTTCGATTTAAGTTGCAGACGATGAAGATTAAGATAAATTAAATGGTTGACTGGCAGAGAATGCCTTAAGGCATTAAGTCCGCTATATGTACGATTTTATTTTTTGTGCATAAAAGCTTAAATATTTTTTTATAGGAGAGGGGGCAAACGAGCATACGGCTCACATGATGGTAAGTGACTACCGCCGCCCATGAACAACTGCAACACCAGGGGTATTGCAGGTGCGTTGCCGACCTTTTAGAAAGGAGTAAGCTCTTTTCGTGAAGGTCTCTAAGTCGTATCGGTCCGGAAAAATCGCCGGTGGTAAGCTATTCCATAAAGAGGTTGTACGCGGAAGAAAACTCCTAGTGAAACGTACAGTGGTGGACCGCCAAGTATCCAGATGGTGTGGATGGTATCGGGAATTTTGCCGCGATGTGCGTTCGTGAAATTTGGCGGCTGGGATTAATCCGAAAAATTCCTCAGAGCACTCCCCGTGGTGGATGCGAAAGAAAATGCAAAGGGATGCAACATCTCTTCGCAGCGCCAGTGAATCGAGCCGATCGGAAAGGACGTTGATGATTCCAGCCGCCCTGCGCTGGATGCGGTCAAGTGAAAGGAGCTGGCACTGGGGAGCCAATTTGGCCTTCTCTTCCAAGTGACCACGAAACTGCACGTCGCTCGATATGTCGATGCCGAGGATTCCGATACCAGTATCGGAATCCTCGGCGTCGACATATTCGAAATTTCTCTGAAGCAACAAGGGTTCTTTTTAGCGGTAAACGCGCAAACTTGTGCCTTCTGAGGATCAAACTGGACTAGATTTAGTCACCCCAATCCGAGACTTTGTTCAGCAAAGACTCGACTTCAGACACAAGTTTGTTCCGGTACTCGGCGACGTTTTCCCGAGAAATACTGGCACGGCCGGTGTATAGAGTATCACCAGTGCTGTCATCCGCATAGCAATGTATTTTACCGATTTGCAACATATCATTGATATGCAGAAGAAACAGCGTTGGTGATAGCACGCAGCCTTGTGGAACACCAGTGTTAATAGGCTTGTAATCGGAGTATGCACCATCTTCCATGAGTTCTGGACTACGCCTAGGGAGTAGGAGTACCGGAAAAGACGCGTTAGAACCGGTGCCAACTCTGGAGCGCAAGTCCTCATTCAATTGGCGAGATTCCGTCAGACCCACTCGACTTATCCAGGGAGAGGAGTGCTTTGCGTATCGCACATCAGGCGTAGAGCACTCACATTACGGGATGGTCGGCGGTGTGTTCCCGCCGTCATCGAGAGTCGAGTTGGACGCAAAAAGGGAGCCTAAAATATCGGCTTTCTCTTTTGCGGCGTGGGCCAGTGAGTCGTCCTCCTTGTGCAGAGATGGTGGTGGTGGCTTACATAAATTCCCTTGGACAGCCTTGTCGAGAGACCAGAATGCGCGGGTTCGCGAAGCAAGGCGAACTAATTTCTCGCCAATTCTGTCAATATGCTCATACTTTGCCTTGGCAATAACTCTTTTGAAGGACCTGGAAGCGAAGTTATACTTCTTCTTAATCGTGTTGGTGTTTAGATCCCGATCCGCCGAAGCGTCAGCCCAGGCCTCATAACACTCCTGCTTACTGCGTAATGCAGTCTTACAGGAGCGACCAAATCAAGGCTGAGATCTGCCTCCGATGGATACTGAATAAATAGTTCCATTCCCTGTAGCACCACATCAGTGACAGAGTCAGTAACAGCGCTGGGATCATCCGGCAAGAAGCAAACCCGCTCCCATGCGTAGGATGCAAAGAAAGACCGCATTCCGTCCCAATCCGCCGACCTGTAATGCTAAAAACGGCGGCAGCATGCAGAACGCAACCGCGAAGGGAGCGTGAGTAGCACCACACTCCGGATCAGACAATAGTCCGAAGAGCTGAGAGGGCGTCGACGGAAACCTGATATCCTTCCGGATGAGAGGTCAGCAGAAGGTCCAACAGGGAAGGTGTATGATCTTCACATCGGAACCCGCGAATGCGAAGTGACCAGTTGTTTCAGACCATATGCCAAGGCAAAGTCATAAACAGGGCTCCACGCATGATCGGTTAAACGTGAACCGAGCCATTCGGCGTGGTGGGCGTTAAAATCGCCAAGTATCACAATCTCGATGGGATGTAGCAAGAAATCTGTAGCCATTTGGACGTGGTCGATGAGTCGGTCTGTGTCGGCATTACCGCTATGGGACCTATAGAAGCACCCGTAGACGCGGGGATGGTCGTCGCTGTCTACGCACAGCCAAAGGATGGACAGGTCCGTACCTTCAAGACTGCCGAGGCATCGAGAACAGTTATCTTCTCTGACGTATTCCAGCCCGGGGCACAAAGAAGTGTTCTAATTTGTACGCCGGGTAGGACAGGTACGATGTATCAGCCGGAGAGGACACCTACGTCTCGTTCAAAAAGGTTTGAGTGAAGTCCCCTGATGTTGCAGAAGTCCACGGATGGTTTTATCGCTCTGTTTGCCCCGTGCGGTGGTAGTGTAGAGCGGGATTTTGACAATTTCATGACAGAAAAACCCTATAACTGATTTCGTCCCAACCTGGGATTCGAATCTGGGACAGCAAACACTAGACCAACGAGGCAGTCAATCAGATTAACCATCAGACATAGAAATAATAACCGGGATATAAGAGTTTTGTGTAGCGCCGACTGTGGAAGCAATCTCTACCTATTAATGGTCAAAATTAACACCAAATTAAAATCACGCGCAAAGAACGCGAAATTAAGGAATCGTACATTAACTTTGGAAACCTCAGAGGCAAGAAAATCAGACAGAAATTTCAACTAGTGTATTTTTATTAAAAAAATACTAGCAATGCTATTAACATTACTAATATTCCATTTAACCACTCCAGGTAAGCTTAAAATGCTTGTGTTAGGAGTGGTTCATGACAGTAGTCGAATGGCGGATTCGAACCAACGATCTTTCGAGTTCGCGATCCGCACCCAGCCAGGCTACTGTCGCTTCTAAGTGTTAAATAACAGATTTGCGAATCTAGAAAAATATGCAGAATGGGAACAAATTAAAGAGACTGATGCCCAAATACTCAAATGCTGCTCAATTTTAAGATACCGTTAAGGCTCGTGCTGTCTCTATCACTTTAAGTCAAAGTGACTGTGACACCACGACTTATAGTCTGAGAGCTGGCGACGAATTTTGGGAAGGTCCTTTTGGCAAGTTGAAATTGCGAAAAAATATAATTTCGTCAATTGGCGAATCCAGTCCCGCGAGTCTGGCAGAGCGTTTGCGGTTATTTCGTTACTGCGCAGCATATAACATTTGCAAAAAAATTCCAAAAAAATGTTTTTTGGCAACTTGATTTCTTTTTTATCTTTTAATGTAGTTTTTATCTAATTCAAAAAAAAATATCCCAGACATTTTTGTCGGTTATAAAGTATTACCAGACCTCTCCAAAAATATTTTTTTTAAATTCCCAAAAAATATACTTTTGGCAATCTCAAATTTTAATCACGTATTTATTGAGTAATTTTTAATAATACCTGCAAATCGCCAGACGAATTTAGCGGTTTTAAACAATTCCCAGACGTGAATAAAGTTTACAAATGAATACGACAAAAAAGTCTTATGCGTAGCCATAAGTGCGAGAAAGATAGTATGCCGACAGCGGATGGGGGCCGAAGCTCCTCGCACTGTGATTGGTTATTAAGAATTATTTAAAAAATATCTTTTTCAAAGATTTTAAGATTAAATTCTTGTTTTGGGATTTAGCGTGTACGTATGCGCATATATGACCATTTAAATATCTGTGTATATAGTTTGAATTATTTTATACTCGTATTATTGCTGTAATAATTTGTATAATAGCTATTAATTTTAACCTCGTAAGGCTTGGGCTTGGCAAAAAATATGTTTTGATAATTATCGCCCATAATAAAATACATAAACACTCACGCCTGTCACCCAGAGGGGTAGGCAGAGACTATGGACTTCAATTTGGCACGATCCTGACACACCTCTCTCGCCTCCTCCACATCCATATACCTACGCATACACGCTCGTCGGTTAAGGGTACTCTTAATTTGGCCCATTTTCAATATATCGCCAATTTAGTCGATAAATTTTCGCCCAGGGTGTCCCTTCCAGACTCTGCCGTTCACCTCTGCCACATAAAATTGAAAGAAAGAAAGAAAGACATTTATTCACTGGAACTGTACACATCACAAAAATAAAAATATACAGTTAAAAGTATTGTATTACAAGAGATGGGTTGTGTATCGAGCCAATGAAAAGGTTATGACTCAGCGTAATGCTGCAGGGTAACCTGCAGCGCTGATGATTCTGTCATAACCACAGATACACTCACGATCCGCCTGGATGTGTTTATGAAATACATATCAATAATTATTTTATAAATCGAAATATTTCGTTGCTCATAAATATATACACACATACATACAAGACATATTATACATAAATATATTCTTATCATATATTCTATATAAAAATAAAAAGCTTTCAAAAAATATATAAAAATAAACGTAACGATAAGCTTAGTAAATACACACTAAAAACAAACATATAATGCTCAACGATGCTGGAAGAAACATCTGCTGTAGGCACAAGGTTGAGCTTTTTGTGAGTGTAATAAATGATTTTTATAGTGGGATATAAAATTGTACTTTGAATTACACTCAAGAGTAGGTGGAGGAATGTTGTTCCAGCACCTCGTAGCTATATATTTAAAACTACCTCTGAAAGCTGCAGAACAGTAAGTGGGATTGGCAAGCGGGTTCGTACAAGACCTAATGATGTTTTGTCGATTTCTCCATATAAGTTTATCATATAAATATAGGGGTGACTTAGTTTTGACAACATCAAATAGTAGATTAGCGAGGTATAGTTTCTGTCGCGCTTTCATTTTTAAAATACCTGCTTCATTGAAAAAAGGTGTTACATGCGACCGTTTTGGTATTGAGAAGCAGTATCGTGCACATACATTTTGTATACGTTGAATTAGACGTTGTGACTTTTCCAAAATTGCCTTTTCACTCTTTCCTCATTCATTCTTCATCCTCATTCATATATCATCATTCATATCGCTAGAATGACTAGCCTTGGTTGCTAGTAAATCTAGCCATGCTCTCTTCTTTGCTTCAACTTCCAAACGTACCTCATCATCCCATCATAAAGTGTTATTTTTCCTTTCATTCGTTCTCTTAGTTACACCACATACTTCGGTAGCTGCATCCACCAAACCTTTCTTGACATTATACCACACAGTCTCCAAGAAAGAACAATGTGTATAAAGTGCTTATCGCCCAGAGATGAAGGTAGAAAAAATAACAAGTTTCACGTTCTTACAGCCGTAACTTTTTTCACAGTTATGTGGTACAGATATACGAGTAAATGACTCTTGAACTACCTAAATGTAGTTTTATTATGTTCTTTTTATAGGATATCGGGCAGTACTTGCATTAGTAGATATTTTTAAACTGTGCTTTAAATATCACACTAGGCCGATAGCCATGAAATAAGTTAAATGAAAGATATAAGAGACATACATTTATTATCAATTACAAAGAAAAGACTAAACAAATGATTTCTTATATTTACGCGAACACTTTACGGATTTTATCGCGTTTAATTTACTATTTTAATTTCCGACGTTTCGGGTGCTTTGCAGCAACCCATGGTCACGGAGGGGATTGAAATGTTTGACGTCCCGATGTCACAGTTAGCCCGGCTACCTTCAGTTTTTTAATATTAATTTTTAATTTTTGGTATTAATTTTTGGTTCGATCTACGCGAACCAAAAATTTATATTAAAAAAACTGAAGATATCGGGACGTCATACAGCAACCCATGGTCGCGGGGGGGTTGCTGTAAAGCACCCGTAATGTCGGAAATTAAAATAGTAAATTAAACGCGATAAAATCCGTAAAAAAATGTTTTATTCAAGACTAAACAAAATCACATTACTCTTATCATCAACTAGTGTAAAAAACTGAAACGGGATAATTGACTTTCAAATTGAACTGAAACCTCATAAATTATAACATTTAAATAAAACGATTCCACGAACCATAGTGTCTCGCCATCTTTTTTCCCAGTACATCCTCATGCAGGGTGTACTGGGAAATATATAATAATAATATATATAATATTTAGAAGCTAATACTTGTATAAATAAGCTTTCCTTTACTGATATTTAAGCTACGTCCACTATTCAAAACAGAAAACTTATTAGTTTTTTCAACAATTCGATTTACTAGTTAAACATCTACATATCGTCGCTTAAGTTCTAACACCACGTAAGTCATTTTTTGGCGGTTTTGACATTTTGATGCCATTGGCTAGAGAATCCAAATACGCGTTGTTTTAGCCAATCAGAAACAAGCATTATCCAATATAAACTGGTAAAATAAAGTAAAAAGTGACAGCAAGACATCCACCAAGCAGTCGTAACCTCTAGAAAGAGCACGTAAGTCAGTTTTGTTCCATAGTGTTTGACCAACCGCCGGTTGCTCCGGGGAATTAATTGAAAAAGGTAAGAAATAGCATTATTTCTCCGAAAGATTGTGTTGTTTCGCTTTTCCAAATACATTTACTCTTTAAGTTTGATATTTTTACATTTAAAAGAGCCTGTTTTAGTTAGAAAATGATGTCAGAAGTGTTTGCGTGACTTACGTACTTTTAATTCTATTACTTATCGAGAGTTACGTAGTGTTACAAAGAAGCGAAATATATTTACTCACGATAATCGTTTTTTATTTTGTATTAAATATAATTAGTTAATTGAAGTTTCTAATCAACGTCATGAATATAGGTACCTACTTCTTAAAGTAATGATTGTTTTATTTCTACAGGAAAAAAAATAAAAATGAGTAGCGACGACGAGGAAATAATACGTGAACTGTGCAAAGATATAAAAATTAAAATACCTGAAAAAACATCAACCTATTAAAGAGAATATGTATCTATACTCACAAATCTGGAAAATGTGGACATAAATAATTTGCCTTTCTTATATTTAAATAATATTTCCGAAGAAGTAATAATTACATCAGAAGCCATCAATAATAACAAAAGCACAATCATCAGTAATAATAGAAGAACAACCATCAATAATAACAGAAGAGCAATCATCGATAATAACTAATGAAAACGAAAAAGCTTATAACGAAGAATATTGCGGAGATCTTAATTCTAAACGAAAGAGAAAATCTAAAGGCTTAAAGTCAGATACCAAAGAAAAGTTAGGTGGCCAAGGAACTGTCGCCTATAATTTTGTACTCTGGTGGCTGCACAGCACAAAATCGCAATGTGGTTTTATCTAATGCATTGCTGGAGTTGACAATGGACTACAACATCCAGATCACCCAAAAAATTCTCTAAAAGGGTCATATCCATATGGAGGTAGATTCTTCTCATAGTGCAATAGAGTGTCAAATAAAAAGCAGAGACTACCTGCCATCGCAGTATGGGTCTCTTTCAAAAGAAGCTCGTCCTCAGCAGCCCTATAATGTCAATAATCTCAGCTATGAGTTTTTCCACGACTTTTCAAAATCTCTCACGTACAATTCAATTCGACCAGGCCGAGTAGCTAATGACCCGGTAGTCACGGATATAAGAGTATTACTTTATGAACCAGAAGGGCTCATAAAATATAAACTGAACTATGATGACGACTACGCATTATTGCCCAGGAGACCTAAACCAAGAAGCAATTTTCCGAAACCAAAGCTGTACCAAAGCAGGCCTGCCAATATCACAGATAAAATGGACTCATTTACAAGAATTGAAACACGTAATTCCTGCTGATTGCCATAGTTTTTACGACGGTTTACCGCATAAATAAGATTTCAAATCCTTGCTGTTTATATAATATTTTGTGAAGGTTTCATAAGTTTATTTCTAAAGTTTTTTGGGTTTTGTTTTCTTTTACATGCAAATATTTTATATTTCAGTAAGACTGTTTATTTCTTAAGAAGTTATTGAGTTTTATTTTGATTTCAATAAGACTTTTTTAAACTTAAGTAACACTATCCAACTATACTAGAAGACTCACTTATTTGAGTTGGTCATTTAGTACAGATCTCATTAAGTACAAAGTACGATATGATAAAAGTGGAATTAAACCTAAAGTATTTATTATTAAGAATACATGTTTAGTTAGAAAAAATACTTATTGAATTTTAATAAAATAAACAAGTTATTTAATATCACTGTCTTATTTTTCAATTGCTGTTACAAAAACACGTAAGTCATGTAGTTTGCATATTAAAATAAGACAACACTACGTATGTCAAAAAATTCAGGATAGTTATAAATATTTACTAAAAACTAATGGTTATATAGTTAATAGATCTAATATAAAGTGTAATCAAATTATAAAAGGGAACTGTTACGGAGTCTATGTAAAATTATGCAGTTTTTTCACTCTCCTGAAAAGTTGCTATTTTTGACATACGTGGTGTTAGAACTTAAGCGACGATATTATTGTTGAAAATAAGACAGTTTAGCAAAATTTTCTGATGAAGCGCTCTAGATAAGAAGGTACTTATAAACGTAGTTCTTTGCAAATATTTTTTTTTCTCAACCCTCGTGGTAGACGTAGAACTACCTTGTGATAGAGCTACTGGTGCTCTATTTTCCAAGTTTGCTCTTCCACGCTGGGGCGTTCCAAGTATAAAATTTCTATTTGAACCACGCCCGCGATTGTTTGTATTATATACAATGGGCTGTCTAGTTGTCACTATCGCTATTTGATACGACTGACAGCTTTTTTTTGAGGGTAAGAATGATGGATCGTCACAATCTGCATAATTTGGAAGCAAATCTTCAAAATCAGAATTATTTGACATATAGATATCGATTTCTTAAGGCTAAAACAAAAAAAAACATGCGTGAGTGTCGTAGAACACTCGGTTGGAACGAAGTTCTTTTCGTAGTATATTATTGATTAACAAATACAAATAAAGGAATTACTAGCGTCTATTAAAATGAAGCGTCATTTATAATAATATTTCTTTCATGGCAAGATAAGAAAAAGTGCGAGGAAGATGGATATTATACCATCTCGCTTCCTTAAAACCGCCAAGGCCGTCTACACTACGTCAGAAGGGGTCGTGACGGAAAAATTTTACACTTTTTGTCGCCTAGCCCTTATCCGCCAAATCCGTACCGTCCGATAAAGAACTTCGTTCCAAAAATCACAAATTAATTAATCACAATAGAAATATGAATATAAAAGACTTTGTAGAGAAATAAATATTTGTCATAAAAGTTTATTCTTTCGTTATTTATGTTTCATAAAATAATGCTGTTCTATTGTAATGTACATGCTAAATCCCAAAACATGAATTTAACCTTCAAATCTTTAAAAAAGATTTGACTTAATAACCAATCATAGCGCGAGGAGCTTAGGCCCCAATCCGCTGTCAGCATGCTTCGATAAGCTATCTTTCTCGCACTTATGGCTACGCATAAGCCTTTTTTGTCGTATTCATTTGTAAACTTTATTCACGTCTGGGAATTGTTTAAAACCGCTAAATTCGTCTGGCGATTTGCAGATATTATTAAAAATTACTCAATAAATACGTGATTAAAATTTGAAATTGCTTAAAGTATATTTTATGGGATTAAAAAAAATATTTTGGAGAGGTCTGGTAATACTTTATAACCGACAAAAAAATCTGGGATATTTTTTTTTTGAATTATATAAAAACTACATTAAAAGATAAAAAGGAAATCAAGTTGCCAAAAAACATTTTTTTGGATTTTTTTTTTTGCAAATGTTATATGTTGCGCAGTAACGAAATAACCGCAAACGCTCTGCCAGACTCGCGGGACTGGATTCGCCAATTGGCGAAATTATATTTTTTTACAATTTCAACTTGCCAAAAGGACCTCCCAAAATTCGTCGCCAGCTCTCAGACTATGACATCTCAAAAATTATCATTTAAGTATTTGGCCATGAAAAAGATGGGCCAAATTAAATGGTGGAGCAATCATTGAAATGTAGCAGTGAAAAAAGAATAAAATATAAGGAACAGAATAATATCTGGAATGACAATTACAAGGAGACCCAAAATGAATTTAGAAATGTTGTAATAAGGACTAAAAGGCCAACTTGGTCAACTTCTTGAAGATGAAGAAAGAAATCTCGTTTTGAATACCGAGCAACTAAGTATAATGTGGCAAAGATACTTTCAACAACTTCTTAATTGCGCTCCAGCAAAATCAAACAACTAGAGATAGATGTTGTCCTTCAGGAAGCTCAAGCGGAACCACCTAGCTTTGAACAAGTCCTTAAAGTAGTAACGAAGTTAAAGAACTACAAATAGAATTGACAGCATATCTATGGAAAACTGGAAGTATAGAGGAGAAGCTGTACAATTCTGTCTGTATCTGATGATCATAAAGATATAGGAAGACAAAAATAAGCAGGCGATTGGAATGTGGAAGTCATCAGCTCTTTACACAAAAAAGGAAATTATAAGAAGTGTTCAAACTATATTGCTCCGTACTCAGCATATAAACCAACGAAAGGAAGATATAGATATTCGAATAAAAAATGCCCTAAGATGTTACACAGCCCTTCGTAAAGTCCTAGCTTCTAAGCTCATAAGCAGATAGGCGAAAAGAAGCGTCTACACAGCTGTCATTAGACCAATCTACCTATACGTATGTTACCTAAGCTTGGACGCTAACCATAAAAGGAGAAAATGTATATTTAGTGGCCGAATAGAAGATCTTTTGAAAGATTCTGGAACCAATTTAAAGAGAGAATGGAACGTGGTGAGTAAGAAAAAGTAAGTAAGAAATAAAAGCCACACTACTGCACTGACTTGGACGTATCGAGCCAATTTAATCTAGATATCGCTAGATAGACCATGTAGTGAAGGAATATTATTTTTTTGTCGTTGAAAAAGCCAAATCAAAATTTTATCGTTTGATGATTGCAACTACGACGACATTTTTCAAATGTCATCGAAAACTATTAATGCATTTATACGAAAAGTCAAACGTGGAACACAGGTCTATCTAATGTTTAGTGATTGACAGTCTCATTGGTCTAGTGATCGAAAGCGTGACTGCTGATCATGTGGTTCCGGGTTCGAATCCCGGGATCGGGCGAATAGTAGTTATTAGGTTTTTCTGTCAAGAAATTCTCAGTGTTAGCACGTTAGTCAGAAAGTTGCCAGTATTTTGCTCCGTGCCTCAGAAAACACGTAAAGCCGTTGTTCTTGTGTCTGATCTCTCATTCTTAAAAAGGAGGTTAACAATTTGACTGGTTTTTTTATATAATGATTTCTTATATTTACGCGAACACTACACATTGAATAAAACTATTTTTACGGATTTTATCGCGTTTAATTTTACTATTTTGATTCCCGACGTTTCGGGTGCTTTACAGCATCCCATGGTCACGGGGGGACTGAGATGTTTGACGTCCCGATGTCATAGTTAGCCCGGCTACCTTCAGTTTTTTAATATTAATTTTTGGTTCGATCTACGCAGAATGAGCTTACAGTATCTTGAAGTCTTGCAGTGCTATGCTTGAGTTTTGATTTAATTTTGTTAATTATAGGATCCCAAGCAGATGGCAGCACCCATCCATCTTCTCTATTGAAATTAGGATGTTTTTTTAATTTCAATAGCCTCGCGTATCATCCTTGGTAGGAATCGGTGTTCTTTTGCGAGGATTTGTGGTCTATCAAATCTGATGTAATGGCGGGAACGATCTTGAACATGTTCACAGACTGCAGACTTCCCAGAGCGTCGGTGCCTCACGTCAGCTATATGTTCTTTCACGCAGGTTTTAATGGATCTTTTTGTTTGTCCTATGTAAGAGAGACCACATTCACAATCAAGCTTGTACACTCCTGAATCTTGTAGGTGTGAATGTTGCAAGACTTCAAGATACTGTAAGCTCATTCTGCGTAGATCGAACCAAAAATTTATATTAAAAAACTGAAGGTAGCCTGGCTAACTATGACATCGGACGTCAAACATCTCAGTCCCCCCAGTGACCATGGGTTGCTGTAAAGCACCCGAAACGCCGGGAATCATAATAGTAAAATTAAACGCGATAAAATCCGTAAAAATAGTTTTATTCAATGGTTTTTTATATGTATGTTACGCGATATCTTCGTTAATTGTTAATCGATTGTTTTTTTATTTACTAGGTGTACAACCTATTAAATAAAAAAGAAGGGGTGGTCCCATATAAATTTGGATAAAAAATTCTAACCTTACGGATGACAAAAAGGAGATGAGGTTTTTGATGGACCTATTTAGACAACATTGAGGTTGTGATATTTCTTAGTCGTCTCAAAAAGGTAAAAAAATTACCCTTCAATAAAAGTAAAAGTCGACTTCAAATTATTAAAAAAAATTACATTCTGAAGACGGGGTTTTAATTCCTCAATACAATATGTTTTAACACCGTCTTTAGAACGTAAAATAATTTTATTATTTTTAGTTGTTTGAAGTCTACTTTTACTTTTTATTAAAAGTTTATTTTCGCGCTTAGCGTCGGCAACGTAGATGTTTTAAGAAGTCTTCTCCAATGTTTAAGAATTAAAAAAGAGAAAGCATTTTGAGTGAAAATAATTTTATTAAACGTGCTCCAATTATTAGGTCCTTACATATGAAATTGGCGTTTTGTACGGGAGGAATATAAAGTCAATTTTTTTTTTGTAAAATATATTTAATTAATCAAAGTATGCACCGATGTTATCTATGCACTTTTGCCATCTCATAGGTAGTTCATTGATCCCTTTCCTAAAAAAAACCATGGGGCGAGAATCAATAAACTCTTTGAAGGCGGTTTGGACTGCCGCATCGGAGTTGAATTTTTTTCCTTGTAAGAAGTTGTCCGAATTCCGGAAAAAAATGGTAATCTGTTGGAGCAAGGTCTGGGGAGTACGGTGGATGTCGCAGACATTCCAATTGTAGCTCGTCTAACTTAGTGGTTGTTTGTTGTGCAGTGTGTGGTCTTGCGTTGTCGTGAAGCAGCAGTGGCCTAGAGCGATTGACCCATCTCGGTTGTTTAGCAGCTAGTTTTTCCTTCATGGTTTGCAGTTGCTGGCAATAGATATCTGCCGTAATCGTTTGGTCAGATTTTAGAAAGCTGTAGTAAACGACACCGGCGCTAGTCCACCAAAAACTCACAAGTAACTTTTTCTGAGTCAATTTTCGTTTAGGGCAGGATTTGGCTGGGTCTCCAGGGTTCAGCCATTGCGACGAGCGCTTCCAATTATCGTACAGTATCCGCTTTTCATCACAAGTAATGATTCGATTTAAAATCCCTTCATTATTATGTCGGTTGAGCAAAGTAACACAGCAGTCGACGCGTGTTTGCAAGTTCGATTCACTCAATTCATGAGGTACCCATCGTTAAATTTTTTTTACTTTCCCGATTTGCTTCAAGTGGATTAATATAGTTTTAACACTTACCCCGAAGCCTGCAGCTATCTCTGAAGTGCTTTGGATCCGCTTCCACAATAGCCTTTAATTCTTTATTTTCCACTTTGGTCTCCGGCCGTCCACGGGGTTGGTTCTGAAGGTCGAAATTTCCAGAACGAAAACGTTGAAACCAAAAACGTACCGTGCTTTCTTTTGCGACACCAGTGCCGTACACATCATTAATCCTTCGAGCTGTTTCTGCAGCACTGGTGCCACGGTAGAACTCGTACTCGTAAATATACCGATATTTCATGTTTTCCATTGTGCGGTAATAACCAACGCCAAAGAAAATAATAATGAGGAAAAAACAAATGAATTACTGTTTTCAAAATTCAAATGTACCAGCTAATAGAATTTATAAATTTGAATTTGGAATTTTTAACAAAAGAGGAGATATTTGAGATCAAAGTGGTCAGTACGACGATAATTTCATATGTAAGGACCTAATATTAGCTTATCGATGTTAGCAGTTAAAGGCGTTGTCAGTTTTGAACTAAATGAAGTAAAGTAAAATAACTACAAAGTCTTAAGTTATTCCAACTGATAGTAGTCAGTTCATAGGCCACATGATGACGATTTTTAATAAAGAAGGAAACTATATATATATATATATATATATTAAATATAATTTTATGTCAGTTTTCACTCACTACAAGATATCTGAATATAAAAAGACTTCTTATTCTAATTAGAATCATCACAGCTCATGATAAATTCATGTTGCTCAAGTTTTTTTAAACTTTTATAATATTATACGAAGCTGTTGAGAATTTTGAGAGAAAGTGATGATTTAGATATGAAAGCATAATGTATTTATTATGTCAACATACTTATTACACATTTCCAGTAATAATTTAGTTGAACGTACTCTTATCTTTAAGCAAACGTTGTATCATTAGATAAATCTCACTTTAGAATTTGGTATTTACTTTCTGAAGTTATTATTTTAGTTATTTTCCGCTAATGAATGCTATATCTTGATAGTAGATATAACAGGAGATATAACAAAGTCACAAACACAAAATCTCATTCATCTTAATCATAACATATCCACTGTACCTGTGTATGATCTGGCAAGCCCTGCCTGCCTAGAATGTTCTGCCTTTGCACTCTTCAGCTGAGGTAGAACTGCAAGGGAAGAGAAGTCAATTGCAGTGTCAGATTCCCTAAGACAATCACATAATATGCACACACGCACGCATACATATACTTATATACTACTCTCATACCATTGAATTTCAGTTTTGAGCTCTGAAAAACCTTACGATTTACGTGGAACAGTCGAAAGTAAAGTATGAATTTGTGTATGAAAATCATGTTTCTTTGTTTTTCCCGTATGCGTCCTTATAACTTTTATCCGATTACCGTAAAACTTTAATTAATCCTTATGTTATAACTTTATATGAAAATTCATTCAAACTTTGCCCTGTTGGAATCAAAGGGCTGACTTTAGAGTTGATAGGCACGTAATTGGTTAATCAAGTTATTTCAACATATAACTTTGACAAGTTATAGAAACATATAAGTATTCTCTAAGATTGAATAAAACTATTTTTTTACGGATTTTATCGCGTTTAATTTAAATTAATGTGTATTCAATGTGTAGTGTTCGCGTAAATATAAGAAATCATTATATTCTCTAACATTTTTCAGGGATGTTATGAATATTTTCCTTAACTGATAATATTCATGTGCCATCTCGTGGCGGTGTAAAAAAATATGCCATGTCATCCCGTGGGTGTCGTTAGAGACAATATAGGTAAATAAAACAGGACATGGGTAGCAGCATCTTTCTGATAAGAGCTCAAAATTTTAAAAAAACTGCGGTTGCCAACCCGCCTTCCAAGCATGGCAATTATGGGGCAAAATATGGGAGGCCTATGTTCAGTGAAGATATAATGACACACACATACACACTCATACACACACTCACTCAATCACTCTCTCACACAAACACACACACACATACACACAAATTAGTTTTTTTTAATTGTAGCTTTAATTACAAAAACAGCAATTACAAATCATATTGTTGCACGGAGTGTACTAAAGTTAAAGGTATGTTGATAAATGTTAAATTAAGGGACGAGAGTCTGGTGATTAGTCATACAGATATTTCCTAGTACTAACACCAGGCTCTCACAAATTAAAATAGTTATACCTCCAATAGTTTATTTTATATAAAGCAATATAAACTTGTGAGAGCAAATAAAGTAATAATTATTATTTAAAAAAAAGATGAATAATCATATTAGCTTTTAATTTCTATCACCACTGTAATCATGATGATCGTCACAGCCTCTTAAAATCGTATCTGATACCAAAGATTATTATGTAGAGATGATTTGGGGAAACTTTCACACTTTTTAAGTCGAATTGGATTCTAGTAGTTCTGAAACTTTTTTATCCGTCATCATACTCATAATCATTCTAAAGCCTTTTTCCTCCATGTTTTTTCATTTAATGCGTACGTATTCAATTTGGACTATATACATGATATATATAGTCTTAGATTTAAGAGTCTAATAATGTAAGATAAATATGAAATGTTTGGACACTTTTTGTTTTTTTAGGTAATGGTAGGTTTATGTAATTTTTTTGTTAATGACTGTTTGTCCTAAAATAAAGAGAAAAAAATAAATATAATATATTAATTTTTATAATATGTCATTGTTGAATGTTGATTACATTATAATATTATTAGCATAGTTTTAATAATATTAGCATAAACATTCAACAAGATCAAGAAAGATTTTTAATGAACTTGTCTACCGTTGGATGTTATGGACAGGTTTAATAATTAGGTAAGAATATTGTTATATGTTTACTGATTAGGTATAAAAAATATTAGATTATTCAGGTCTAAATATATGAACCGAAAGCCTACAATACAATAAATATAGTAGTTGAAAAAAATTAACTATCAATTAAATAATGTTATCGAACAACATGCGATGAGTTTCGAAACATAAGCATGATTTACCATTTAGCTGGAAGATTTTCTAGTCAGGCATACTTTTATTTAGTTTAGTAAGTTAAGTTTACGACGGGCTATTTTCCGTAACTCCACGTCTAAGCGCGTATTTTGCATGTGGGCAGAAATATCACGATAATTCTAGCCATGAAATCTCTTTGAAGAAGCTCAGCAATCTCTTGATGTTTTGAGCAACTTCGGGGAGTGATCTCGGCGTGCCGAGATGTTAAGCCCTGTATGCAGCAACCTCCGAATATGCCAGCAAAACGTAGGCCGCCCTTGTCTCCTGCCTCATACATGCCCTTGTTGTGTGTTTAAATGTTTTTTAAAAGAGTCTTGTTCTGTTACAGTATTTGTTGCTCCTGTTCTGTGGCTTGTTCAATCTCATTAAGACCTTAGTTAAACGGCTTTTTATTGCTGGCAGAGCTTTCCTGGTTTGCCTACAGTCTTATAGATTTTTCAAAGCTGAGCGTGTTGATTAGTGAAGGGCCAGTTCGTCTGCTACCTCGTTGCTGTCACTGTATCCTATGATCCATTGTAGATTTACATTGTTGCAGTTTTACTTAATTGATCTCTCAGAATAATTAAAGAGGCTTAAGTTACATATGAATTATCTACGCTTAGTTGTTAGAAATTAAAGTGTGTTAAAAGGAACAAAAACTTTTAATTACATTTTCGTGCCGTTTGGTGAACGTTTACAACACTTCATTTCGTCTTGTAAATGCCATTAGAGCTTCCGAAACAGCAATAAATATCTAGACTGGCGACAAGAAACAGCATAAAAATTGCGAGATATCTGGTACCGCAGGCATTTACCCTGCCCAGCATTACGATTATGAATAAAGCCCTTCTAAAATGGGAGAGGTCCAATTTCAAAAATGGGCTGATACTGATAAGAACAATGTGTCTTACAACTTCTTGTTTTTTACATGTTTTGCGGGACGATCTCAAACAAGAAGACAATTTCCAAATTCTAGAGGAAATCGATAGCAAGCTTAAATCGATGGAAAGGTCGCTGCAGCTTAAAGTAAACGAGAGCCAATTTTAAGCCAATAGGTGCTTTATCATATTTGAAAAGTAGAATGGCATGTCTTATAGACTGTAGTTACAATAAACTCACTCGGAATAAAACTGATAGTACTGAAATTTTTAAGTCCCGTCTTATCGGGATCCTATATTATGGTATGATTTATAGATTATAGGATCTCCTTCTTAGTAAAATTAAATCTTTATCCAATAATACCAAGGCTTCAAGATACTGTAAGTTCGTACTGGGTAGATCGGACCCAAGAAATTAATATCTGAAGGTAACGCAGAATAACTATGACATTAGGACGTCTCACAGAATACCAGCGTAAATTAGCAGCTTAACGCTGCTGTGTTTCATATGGTGAGTGTAGAGAACCGGAGACCCATTTAACTGGAAACGAGGCATTCCATCTTAGTCCTCACGGGTGACAAAACATCTGCATTTTGATTCGTAATCGAGGAAAGATGTAGATGTCTATGGGCCACAGCAACAACTTACCATCAGGTGGACTGTGTGCTCGTTTGTCACCCTTATCCTATAAAAAAAATCTAAAATTTTAGTCCTCTCGTGACCATGAGTGCCGTAAAGCACCCGAAACGTCGGAAATTAAAAACAAGTAAGTATTAAATTAAACGCGATAAAATTAGTGTTATTAATTGTTTCGTATTCGTGTAATAAGAAATCATTTAAATTAACCTACTCTATTAGCCTAAGGTGTGTGGTGTGTAAGGTGGAGCCTGTGATGTAACAACGGTGCATACTTTGATTAATTAAATATATTTTACAAAAAAAATTGACTTTATATTCCTCGCGTACAAAACGCCAATTTCATATGTAAGGACCTAATATTATAATATCTATTATGGGAATCAAACTACATAATCACGAATGGACTGTTTTGCAGCAATGAACACATGCCAATTCTTACATTGTCTTCATGAGTCTGTATAAAAATAAAGAGATTAAGAGCCGGAATATGTGATCATCATTCTGCGTTCGCTCAAACACTCTACGCTTTTAATATTCATGTGACAAAATTACAAATAAATATTATTATATGTCAAACAGGACTAATGAGTCAGGCGGCCAATAACCCTGAATTCTGCGAAATCTAATATTTGTAATCATTAAGTGAAACTATATTTTTAAGATTTTAAATTCCTGACGATTCGAATACTTTGCAGTTACCATAGGCAGTATCAGTTTAGACCAAACTTAATTCTATCATCATCATCATCATCATTACAGCCCTTCTTACGTCCACTGCTAAACATAGGTCTTCCCCAAATATTTCCACAAAGCACCTTAACTCTTAAATTCTTAACTCCATAAATTCTAAAATTAAGTTCACAATGAAATTAGAGGCAAATAATTCTCCATCACGTCAAGCAAGATTTGCACTACAACAAGCTGCGATCCCGCGCCTACTTTACAGTGATCGAGTGAAACCGGCCCCAGTTGACCGTGAACCTGATATACTACTATATGTCAGAGGTATCTCATACTAGATTGGCTATAATATCTTGAAGTGAGCTTTCATTAGAACATACTTCAAGCCGCCGAAGAACGTTTATCAGTTGTTATAATCCATCAAATGTAATACCATCTACAAGATGCAGGAGTGTACAAACTTGATTGTGAATGTGGTCCCCAGTTATCTCTTTTAAATTGGACAAACTAAAAGATCAATAAAAACCCGCGTGAACAAACATAAATTAGCTGACATGACATCAGATTTGATAGACCAAAGAACAATGATTCAAAAAGTACCCTTATTATAATGGAGTATACGGAATTCTACAATTAAGTCCCACCCAAGCATACCATTGTAAGACTTTAAAATACTATAATTTCTATCCTCGTAAATATGATCAAAATTAATAATTATAAGCTGAAGGTAGCCGTGTTGACTAAGAAATTACGATGTTCCCCGTTTTGACACCTCAGCCCCCCGTGACCACGGATGCTGCTGAGTACTAAAGTAAGAAATAGGTATTAAAATAAGTTATTTAACGCGAAAAAATCCGTTAAAACAATTTTAATTCAATGTACTGTTTGCGTAACTATAAGAAATCATTTACATAACGTTTACGTCTAAAAGAAATTAATAGCTTAAATTAATAAATAAAAATAATATTTTGCAAATATTTAGGTATGTAATTATAAAATAAAAGTATTTATAAATGCATATTAAATAATATTTTTTTAGTTTACCGAAAATCGCAACTTTAATATTTTTTTTGTTTACTTTTCTAAGTCAGTAGATACAGCTTGCATTTGGAATAAAAGTTGCTATTTCCCTTACGTCCGTGGTTAAATTGCTTTTAACCACGAGATTATTTCTTTTAACTAGTTAAGTATTCTATCTATGGAATCGCGTACACGGAAATAAGTCTTCACTTTATTAGTTCTGATCGTATCGGTGTTCATATGAGGGATGAGACTCAGATAAAATATATAAGTAATTAACTTATATAACAGCGATGGTAAAAGTATTATGATGTGTTTATTTTATAATCATGTTTTATAGATGCTATATATATTTAATAGAACATATGTAAAACCGAATTGAATCGAAAATATGTAAAAATAAATTTCGTGGTGGGTATTACAGAATCTCCATAATATTGCTTATATTATTTCGAGAAAGTTCGAGTATCGTGTATAGTATAAAATAGATTATAACGTGAATGCAGTTATTTGAAGGTTTAAAATAGGATATACCCTCATTCCATCATACCACCACTAAACGCACATATGGATTCAATCCATATATAGATATGATGTCCCGGACACCTTTAACGTTTTTTGCTTTATCGTTTCTAGAGCGCAGAGCCAGGGAATGGAATTCTGTGTTGGGGCAACACATTGCAGAGATCTTTAAGGATAAGTGAATAAGCTTTATCTAGAGCAATGTTTGTAGAGCTGTATGTGTTGGACTTCTATGCCCTAAAGGGGCAAATTAGGTCTAGGAAATCCCACAAGAATATAATATAATCTAAAATAGTAGTTTGTATAAGTAAATAGAAGATTCATATCAATCTAAATTCAAAAAAATCCTACAGATTTATATCAAAGGCAATCGTAAATATTAATGTAAGCCTCTATCATTACTTATAGACGTATTAATAAATTATGAAAGAAAACATTCTAGTAAAATTTTATGACTTTTATGAAAATTTTAAATATCTTCGTCAATTGTAAATCGACTTTAATGCATGATAATGAAAAATTTCACTCCTTAGGGAGAAAAGAATAGTGAATAAAGTATTTAATGTAACAATTTAGAGATATTCTAGTTATTACCTTGAGCTTGATTTCTTAGTCCACTCAAAAGTTTTAATTTTTTTTGATAAAGTAGATGTGTGAAAAAATAATTTACACACAATAGCTCCTGAAGTCAGGGCTTTGATTCTTATATACACCCATTTATTTCGTTCTTTTTCCTCACATCTCCAACAGTATGTAGTCTTTCCAGATTAAAATAAAATTCCGAATTAAAGAAAAAAAAAATGAAAAAAAAATAATCGTCAAAGTTATTGAAGATTATTAATTATACGTGGTAGAGCCATGCTGCAGCTATATTACTGGTATAGTTGTAGCACGAATGGGTCGGCTCGACCGGGGAAGGACCACGCTCTCACAGAATACCAGCGTAAAATAGCAGCTTAACGCTGCTGTGTTTCGTATGGTGAGTGTAGAGTACCGGAGACCCTTTTTACTGGAAAAGAGGCATTCCATCTTAATCCTCACGGGTGACAACGCATCTGCATTTTGATTCTTTATTGAAGATAGATGTAGATGTCTATGGGTCACAGCAACCACTTACCATCAGGTGGACTGTGTGCTCGTTTGTCACCCGATCCTATAAAAAAAAAAAAATTTATTGAAAATTTAAAGAAGAATCTATAAGAGGAAAATTTAACCGACTTCAAAATCAAGTATAATATAAACGCGAGCATCATACTAAGGCATGGATCTGAGACGTGGTCCTTGACTGCTGGCCGTATGAGAAAGCTAAAAGTCACTCAGCGAGATATGGAGAGCTGGTTAACGGTTAATAGGCTGAAGGGGCAATGGGCCGGCCTCATA
Source organism: Parnassius orleans (assembly GCA_029286625.1). Taxonomy (NCBI): domain Eukaryota; kingdom Metazoa; phylum Arthropoda; class Insecta; order Lepidoptera; family Papilionidae; genus Parnassius; species Parnassius orleans. The sequence continues at coordinate 1,997,542 of JAGSMP010000035.1, read as the reverse complement.
GCTCGAAGAACCGAAAACCGAAGGGGAAAAAAGGTTCTTGTACCGGTAGGCGAGCTGTATGGCGGCCGATGGATGCAAGTGGCTTTTGTTGCATTTCTTGGGGAGACCTATGTTCAGCAGTGGACTTGTGATGGGCTGTAGTGACGATGATGATGATCGTACCAAGTAGCGTCAGAAAGCGTCGCGTAGTGTAATTCAATGTTTCAATTATTTGTATTTAAGTGACGTCGTACTGAAGAGACGTCGCGACGCATATAGTGTAATCCAAGTGACGTCTAAAATCAAGCGTCACGCTCCCATTCATTAACAGCATCCCAAATGGAAAACAAGAAAAAAGAAACGTCGTTGTATCATGTAGCATCGGGCATCCGATGACGGCACGACCAGCATCAAGTGACGTTGCGCAATCACTGGCGTCGAGTAATAATTGGCGTTGCATTCTAAGTGGTGTCGCATAGCGTTGCGTGACATAGTTACAGATGTTCTTATTGAATACGGTGTGTAGCACTTTTTTTCTAGCCCTCACCTCGTAGATGTCGAGTGGCTTTAACTTATTAGTGCTCGTGGGTGCAAGCGTCATCTAGTGACATACGTCAGTATTAATATCTTAGGTGTTCGATCGAATTCTCCGACCGTTTGTTTACCGGTAGATGGCGTTAAGTTTGTTCTCTTGGTATTCTTTTAAAATATTTTTTTAGTGGATGAATAGTCATTTTTATTTTAATATAAATAACATTTCGTCACAATCACAATTTATTTTTATAGAATAAGCATCAAAATGTGGATGCGTTGTCACCTCCGAGGACCAAGATGGAACACCTCATATCCAGTAAAAAGGGCCTCCGATTATCTACACTCACTATACGAAACACAGCAACATTAAGCTGCTATTTTACGCTGGTGTTCTGTGAGAGCGTGGTCCTTCCTCGGTCTAGCGGACCCATTCGTGCTACAACCATAATATAGCGTGGCTCTACCACGCATAAAATAAGTAAAGAAAAGCTGCTGTACAAGTAAAAGAGGTTATGATGCGAAAAGTCTGCGCGATAGATGTCACTAATTAACCTATATGGCTATCTTTTATCACATCGTGATGGGTTGGCATTGTTGATGTTGGTTTGGCATACTTCATCTATTTCTGTGTTATCTTGTTTTTATTTTTTACTGTGTTCTGTAAATGTTTTTTTTTAATATAAAGTTATAATGGAATATTATTGTTCTGATCAAATATTGAGAGTAATTTTAACAACATATTTATTACCATGTCATGGTTTGGTCATGTAGAAAGAATGAACGAGGAAAGAGTGACAAAGCAAATTTATGTTGCAGAAGTGAACGGAAGAGTCGAGAAGGGACGCCCTAGACGAAGGTTTATCGACCAAATTGGCGATATATTGAAAATGGGCCAGATTAGGAGTACTCTTAACCGACGAGCGGGTATGCGTAGATATATGGATGTAAAGGAGGCGAGAGAAGTGTGTCAGGATCGTGCCAAATGGAAGTCCGTAGTCTCTGCCTACCCCTCTGGGTGACAGGCGTGAGTGTTTATGTATGTATGTATATTTATTACCATATGATTATCCTTGCTGGATAGGGAGAGGTGGCAAGTCTGGTATACAATTTCTTTAAATTTAGTTGGGGATTTAATCGAGTACCAGAAGACTGGTGCAAAGCCGTTATAGTCCCAATATATATGAGAAATGGATCACAGAAGGATTGTGAAAACTACCTTTAAATTATGCAGGCTAAAGCAATATCAGAAAACTATATGCCAAGATGTTGATAGCAAAAGTTATGAAAAAAACTGACGGAAAAATTTGGGATATGTGAATCGAATTTAATAAAAGAATGGGATGTACGGACTAGGTCTTTTATTTGCTAATATCACGGAGAACATTTTGGTCAATAACCAAACATCTGCATTTTTAGGCCTGGAAAAGGCCTGTGACAGAGTGGACAGGGTTGTTCTATTGCCAACGCTGCCCTAGTTTGGATTGAGCATTGGGCATTAAAATTTCCTTGTAGAGACTCTAGCGCTTGTGTTAGGATCAAAGGGCCTACTCGGACTGTTTTGGCATTCATAAAGGTGTAAAACAGGGTTGTATAGTTTCCGTGTGGCTGTTCAATCTGTTCATGGACAGTTGTTTAGAATAGAATAGAATAATTTTTATTCAATATAGATTACATGTAATTCTTATTGAAAGTCATTTTTTACTTTTACCACTGGTTCCGAAAAAAACCTCTGTCCTGGGAAGAACCAGCAAGAAACCCAGGGTGACTTTTTTTTAAAAGCAAAATTTACAACATAATATTTATACAATTGTTATGAAAACATTTAGAAACAGCATGGTAGCGATCACCACATTCCCATTAGTATAATAACCCTTACTAAACAATTTTTGCTTAATAAATATTTTAAACCTTTTAATAAATAAGGTCTGCATATTTTCTCGGACTTTGTTGTAAAAGCGTATACATTTCCCCATGAGGGAATTACTGACTCTTTGAAGTCGATTAACTGGTATAACTTGTGCTTGTTCCTAGTATTTAGAGAATGTACATCACTATTTTTAATAAAACAATTTTTTTATATACAGATATTAAATTTTAGTAACAAATATATTGAGAGGTCAAAGTTAATATATTTATTTCTTTAAATTTTTCTCTCCAACACGCTCTGGGGCAGCGCAGCGGACACTTCCTTGCCCTAAAACCCTCTCAGAAATGAGAGGAGGCCTGTGCCCAGCAGTGGGACGTAACTTTAACTAACTGTAACTTTAATTTTTTTCTCTAAGGGATTCCTTTTGCCTAGGTTATAAATTGCTCTTATAGCTCTCTTTTGCAAAACAAAGATAGTTTGGACACTTTAAGGAAGTCGAAGAATATGGGTTAAGACTTGGTGAGTTAGCCGTCAAATGCCTCTGATACACCGACCATTAAGTAAAATTTGCGTCGTCGGCGAGCAACGCAAACGATGGTTACTATGAACATATATTTAAAGGAAAGGGTAATAAAAGTGAACGCAAGTAAGACGAAAGTGATGGTTTTGAAACATAAGAAAATAAAATGATATACATGATGAGTTTATATATATTTACATTGTGTGTGCTTAGCAAGGATGATAGGCATGACCATAGAACACAATTACTCTCTACCGGGCATGACAAGGATATAGAACAAAAAGAGACAGCAGGACACAGAGTAAATAAGGCTCTTTATTCTTTTGTGGGAAGTCAGATTATGTCAAAAAAGGCACGTAATTCACAATGCTGTTTTAACCTTAATATATGGTAGTAAAAATTGGGTCCTGGCAGAAGAAGCACGAAAGTAAAATTAATGCTGTAGAAATGCGGTTATTAAGAAGTACCTATGTTAGGGCCGACTCTGAATAATAGGATGAAAAATTGCTAGATAAGATGTTGTAACTAAGATTAGGAAAGGAACGATTCAGTGGTTTGAACACGTAGAAAGAGTGAATGAGAAAAGGGTGACAAAGCAAATTTATGCTGTAGAAGTGAGCAACAGAGTCGGAAAAGGTCACCCTAGACGAAAGCTTATTGATCAAATATTAAAATTAAATATTTTGTACAACCGTCTTCAATATAAACAGATTTTATTGTTGGTTTTTAAAAACCACTCGACCGATTTCGATAAAATTTAAATGGGACCACTTGGGAAGTATACCCTTTGAAACAAAAAAATAATTTTCCAAATTGGTTCAGGCGTCTCCGAGTAATCGGTGTACATACTTAAAAAAAAATCCAACGAATTGTAAGCCTCTTCTCCTTTTTGAAGCCGGTTGAAAATGGGCCAAATTAAGAGTACCCTTCACCGACGGGCATGTAAGCGGAGGTATATGGATGTTAAAGAAGCAAGAGAGGTGTGTCAGGATCGTGCCAAATAGAAGTCCGTAGTCTCTGCCTACCCCTCTGGGTAACAGGTGTGAGAGTTTAATATGTAGTTTTATTATGTAATATGATCCTTGACATGAATTTGATTTTGTAACTTACGTTTGCACATGCTTCTTATAAATGAAATATAAAATTAATATAAAATTAAGTAATTCAAATAATTAAAATAATAAAACATTATAACGGTATAGTAGAAATACACGTTGCTACGCCGCACGCTTCCCCGCACGCTACACCGAACGCTCTCCGCTTAGACTTTATGTTTACTCACTTTATGACGACAGCACTGGTGATGCTTTATACACCGGCCGTGCCAATATTTCTCGGGAAAACGTCACTGAGTACCGGAACAAACTTGTGTCTGAAGTCGAGACTGTGTTGAACAAAGTCTCAGACTGGGGGCGACTAAATCTAGTCCAGTTCAATCCCCAGAAGACACAAGTTTGCGCGTTTACCGCTAAAAAGAACCCCTTTGTCGTATCTCCTCAGTTTCAAGGCACTCCCCTTGTTGCCTCAGCCAGTATCGGAATCCTCGGTGTCGACATATCGAGTGATGTGCAGTTTCGTGGTCACTTGGAAGAGAAGGCCAACAGTATTTCATGCCGGCACACCGCTTGCAACTTTACAAGGCGCAAGTTCGGCCCCACATGGAATACTGTTCCCATCTCTGGGCAGGGGCTCCCCAGTGCCAGCTCCTTCCACTTGACCGCATCCAGCGCAGAGCAGCTCGAATCGTCGACGACCGAGTTCTGTCCGATCGGCTTGACTCACTGGCACTGCGTAGAGATGTTGCATCTCTTTGCGTATTTTATCGCATGCACCACGGGGAGTGCTCTGAGGAATTGTTCGGACTAATTCCAGCCGCTCAATTTCACCATCGCACATCGCGACAGAACTCGAGATACCATCCATACCATCTGGATGATTGGCGGTCCACCACTGTGCGATTTAGAAGAAGTTTTCTTCCTCGCACAACTTCCTTGTGGAATCGATTACCACCAGCGATTTTTCCGGACCGATACGACTTAGGGACCTTCAAGAAAAGAGCCTACTCCTTCTTAAAAGGCCGGCAACGCATCTGCAATTCCCCTGGTGTTGCAGTTGTTCATGGGCGGCGGTAATCACTTACCATCAGGTGAGCCGCATGCTCGTTTGCCCCCTCTCCTAAAAAAAAAAAACACGTCAATGATTTTTACCTTTGTCTTTATATATTTGTAAGAATGTACATAATATTAAATCTAATTTTTCTTCTGAGATTTATTGAAAAACAGAATATAACATTACACGTAAAGAAGATTAAGGTGCGCAGTGGGATAGAATGTGTTCTACTAGATGAAAAATTAAAAAGTAACTTAATATGTAGTTCGTCACGTGGCCCGTTTTACACGGGTGCATTTCTTTAGAAATCATTCAAAATAGGTAAATATAGAATGTTCATAAAATATTTAAATCTACATTTTCGTGGTTATAAATTACATGTTAATATAGTATATTATGTTGATAATATATAATTATGGTTATAATATATCGTCGACATTGTTTTACAGCTTGAAATTTGTCTAAAATTAAATCATCTAAAAAGTAAACTAACAGCCCATATTATACGCATATATACATATCCACTACTAGGCCCAAGCCTCCTCTAAAGCTTTAGAGGTTTTTAAACCTTCGATAAACATAGTAGAAAGAAATAATTAGGTTCGAGATTAGGCATTGACTGAAGAAAAATGTTTTTAGAAAACGTTTTTTGAAAGGGATTGTGAAAAAAAATCGGGACTTTAACTCTTCTATGCACTATGGCTTAGCACCGACTTCAGAAAGTTAAATTATTTTATTCTGTTTAGTTCTTTGAACTCGGCTTTTACTTTTAATACAAGTTTTTTCCACACTTTTGAATAGGTTATGGAATATCACAATCTCAATTTCGTTTAAATATTGAGAATGTTTTAAGGAATGCAATAAAGAGTAAGTAAATAAATAAATAAATAAAAAATAAAATAATTTCGTCTATTTGAAGATGGGCGTCTAAATTGTAGATGAGTAATGTCGTCTAAATTGTAGATACCTAAAATTAAGTAATAATAACGATTAACATGCGTATGTTTGTGAATGTGAAAGAAGCAAGAGAAGTATGTCAGGATCGTGCCAAATGGAAATCCGTTTTCAGAAAGCGGGTTTCATTGATCTTTGTTTCTTGTTGTGAGACCACATTCACAATCAAGCTTGTACACTTCCTGCATCATGTAGTTCGATGGTTCGAAAAAAACTTCTGTCCTGGGAGGAGCCAGCAAGAAACCAGGATTTTTTTTAAACATTAATTTACAATATAATAATATATAAAATACATTTATTTACATAACATAATATACAATATTTTATTATATAAAATATTAAAAAATATATAAAATTATGTATAAAAACATCTAGAAACAATATGATACTAGTATAATAATTCTAATTACACGTTTTTTGCTAAATAAAAAATGTAAACTTTTTGATAGATGGGGCAAGCGTATTTTTTGGGACGCCGCATTATCCTATGACAAGATTCGATATAACATTCATCATCATTATCATCATCATTACAGTCCTTCACAAGTCCATTTCTGAACATAGGCCTCCCCCAAGGAATGCCACAAAGCACGGTCGCGAGCCACCTGCATCCATCGACTTCCTGCATGTCTTACCATGTCGTCACTCCATCTAGTGCGGGGTCGCCCTACACTTCGCCTACCGGTACGAGGCTGCCACTCGAGAACCATTTTTCCCAATCGGTTGTCGGTTCTTCGCTGTCCATATAACATTATGCTATGAAAATTACTAAATTAATCTAGCAGTTTCAACACTCATGTAAATCTAATCTATTTTATAGCGTATGCTGCAACTATGTTTGCTAGCTAGTTTAGATATAAGGGAACCTGTGGCCGTTGGCACTTGGTAAATTTAAATTTAACGCAGAAAAGTTTGTAAAATTAGTTTATTTTATGTGTACTATTCACGTTAATATAAGAAATCATTATGTAAAATGTTTTTGTTAATAAGATATCTAATTTTCCTTCTGGTTTAAGAACTGATTTCACGGCACTTACAACTGCTCACGGCAAGAAGTAAATTTGTATATATGTACATATAAACTGAATTACACCCTACGAGAATTTTACTCCAGTACGGCACGACATTCAATTAAATAATGTTTAATTATGATGCTTAACAAGACTCCCGCCGGCACAACCTAAATTGTAAATTTTCTCGAGGACATAGGTTTATCTGAGAAATTTAAAATTATTTCGAGGATATTTGAAGGCTTCCATTTTGAAGCATTCCATTTCCATTAACTTATTTCTGGCGCGAAACAGTAGTACATTCACAGTTATACGTGGTAGAGCCACGCTGCAGCAATATTATGGTTGCACGAATGGGTCGTCTCGACCGGGGTAGGGTCACGCTCTCACAGAATAACAGCGTAAAATAGCATCTTAATGCTGCTGCGTTTCGTATGGTGAGTGTAGAGAACCGAAGATCCTTTTTACTGGAAACGAGGCATTCCATCTTAGTTCTCAGCATTTCATCTGCATTTTGATTCTTAATTGAGGATATATGTAGATGTCTATGGGCCACAGCATCCCTAAACATCTACATAGCTTACCAAGAGGTGCTGTTTGCTCGATTGTCACTCTTATTTCTATAAAAAAAATATAGAGATGAAGAGGCAGTATAGTTACAATTTACCAGTAGCCTTCAGTGTTTGTAGTATATTATAAATAGTATTGTTAAATAGTAGTGGTTGCAGGTGTCTATAAATTGCAATTGCCACTCAACTTATTGCATAAGGGTGACTGGTTGTTCTCTTTTGTCACCCATATGTTTTTTTTAAATTATAAATATTGTATTTAGTGAACGAACGACAATGTATTTAATGTTTCGCCCCCTGTGCGACTACATCCGGGCGCTCCTACTGTGCGGTGGATGCAATATCCGTCTAACAAACGTAGTTATCGTATCGACTCGTGCCAAGCTCACTAATTTAGTACTAACGACATTCATCCAACAAAGTTGACCAGTTATGTTGCTATGACATTTATGGTGAATACACTGTTGCTCTCTTGGTGATTGGTTAATTATTGCAAGTGAACATGCCAGCATGCTGCCATAGATTTTCGAAGAAGTCACAATCATCATCATCATTACAGCCCTTCACAAGTCCACTGCTGAACCAAGGCATGCCATGCCATAAACCATCGACTTCCTGCATGTCTAACCACATCATCACTCCATCTAGTGGGGGGCCGCCCACACTTCGCCAATGTGCAATGAGCGGTTATATAGCTCGAAAAACCGACAACCGATGGGGAAGAAAGGTTTTTGAGCGGCAGCCTCACCGGTAGAAATCACAAACTTTTATTAAATTTTATTTTCCATTTAACCAGTAATGGCATTAAAAACTTACTGTAGAAATAGAGAAAATTCGAACTTCTGTTAAACAATAATTATATTAATTAATAATAATAATATGTTCAAAACATGCACACGACACAAATCTAAGAGAGAGGCCTATGTTCAGTTGTGGTCTTTTGATAGGCTCTAATAAATGAATTAATTAAAATCTTTAAAAGTAAAATTGATTGCTAAAAGTAGTTAGTCACCTTTTAAGGACCTAAACAGTGTGTGGGCGGACCATTGATTTGCATAATATTATAGTATATTGAATTTTTGTCATTATATTTTATTATGAACTTTTTTCTTTGTTTATTATTAAAGTCCTTTGTGAGCAAATTAGTTTGATTTGCATAATTATTAAGTTATTATTTTCTTTTTCTTAAGTCTGTGGACATACGTCTTTTCATTATGGAAAGAATTTGCCGTGTTTGCGACGTTTGGCAGGAGTATTGGCGATCGCTGTTGATACTTGGTGTAATTGTCTTTAGCATAACATTCATCATCATCATTACATCCTATTAAAGTCCACTGTTGGACTCTTGTTGTTGTCTCTCATAGATTGCGTCATAAGGGAGATATTTGCCATAGACGCCCAGCTTGGTCGACCGCAGTTTTTATAATTTTGACATGTTATGCTGCTACATATCTCCTGTTTCAGTTTCCCTCTGTTGCCTTTTCTACCAACTTCAAACAGGAGGAGGTACTCAATTCGGCTGTATGTTTTTTTATGTGTGTTACCTCATAACTTTTTTCTGACTGAACCGATTTCGATGATTCTTTTTTTATTTGAAAGCTGGTGCTTCTTATGTGGTCTCATATAAATTTGATCAAGGTCTGATCAATAGTTTTTGAGTTATTCTTAATAATTTATATTGAAGTCGGTTGTACAAAATTTTAAATTTTAAATTATACAACACCCACTGTACGGTAATAAGCAGTGGATTCTCTTACGCCACTACAATACGGCGATAACTTTAGTGATCATAAATTTAATAGCCATGTCATTGAAATGTCTTATAACTGAGTTTGGCCAAGCAATACAGTAGCTTAAGGTGTGGCTGGAGTGCGGGCCATCCCGATGCCTCGAATATGTACGAATATTTATACACACAAATGTACTTATAGCAAGCGCGAACACTGTCTACTGCACCCCAACCAACTATAAACAAAAAAGACTACAGATGTTTTGTCACCTCTGAGGACTAAGATGGTATTACTGTAATAATTATACTGGCTCTCTACATCTTTCATACCAGAAAACGGAAGTGTACTTACTGCTGCTTTGTGGGAGAAAAATATGTAATGAATAAAAAATAATAACAATAATAAGACAAATAATTATAATTACAGAAATTTGCTGATGAACTGAATGAACTGATTTTAGCATATTTTCTACGTGAAAGAAAGGTAAAGCCACAGCCTATATACAACGCTGGTAACAGCCCTCTTCTCATTTCTAAGAGGGTTACGGAGCACTGTCGACCGCGAATTGCCCCAGTGCGTGTTAATGGACTACACATGCCCTCGAAAGATTTTATTTCTCGGACATGCAGGTTTCTCTACATTGTTTTTGTTAACCGTCAATCTTGTGATAAATCCGCAATTTAAATTGCAGCCAACAATTTCAGTAGTGCCAACGTGAATCGGGCTCGGGTTTCTCGCATTCTATGTTAATTTCCATAATCAGGTGGCTTAATAAAATTTACGGCGAATGTTTAGCCCCTGCTAAACACTTGGCGCCGCTCTATTCGTACGGCTCTATTCGGTATAAACTGAATTAACTTTATGCGAAACAATGTGTATGACAAATTCATTTATACAATTATAATATAATTGGAATTATACGCCATCCAGCAAAATGAAAGAAAATAGGAAATCGAAAGAAAAATTTCATTATTTTTTCAATATATTGCTTAGGTACATAGAAGGAAAACATAAAAAATAGCAACAAATATTCGCTAAAATTTTCAGAACGCAATACAAGGGCTTCTTAATCTTCATCATCAACCCGTTTAAGTCCACTATTGGACATGGGTCTGGCCCGTATTACTACGTGATTGAACTCCTGTACTGGCTAGGAGTCCCCGTCTTACGTCCGGATTACGTCTACCACCGTCTTTCCTATTTCTGCCGCGAAATAATAGTGATTGCACTGCTGAAGGGTCTGAAGGGTCAGTATAATTATTGTCTGTAATGCATCACCTACATCTTGGTTTCCAGAGGTGACAATGCATCTGTAGCCTTCTTTGTTTGAGGTTAGGTGCAGGTGTCAATGGACTCCAGTAGCCACTTACCATCAGGTGCACTGTAAGTTCGATTGGGATGAGTGACGATCGCAGTTCCAGACGTCTTGTACTTTTGACGCTGCTTCCTATCGCCAGTCTGTGTGTTTGTATCTGGTGTTAATATGGTAATACCGCCGTCTATCAAAAGCCACGAGATCTTTCCTCATATTCCATAGTCGCGGTCCAAAATGGGGTTATGCATTTTCTTAAGCCACCAACGTACACGACAATGTAATTATATTTTGCTTTTTTTACTACCTCGTTTGTCTAGTGGTCAAAAATGCGGTTGATGATCATGAGGTCCTGGGTTTGAACCCCGGGTCGAGCCAAAATCAGTTTTTCATGTGACTCCACACCTTTACTCCAGCACCGCCACCCTTTGCGGCTGTGTTGATTGACCCGCGCTTCTGTCCCCTGAAGGTAGTGCCTCGCCTCCCTCCACCGAGGGAGGTCGTCTCAGATTCGGCGGTAAGGCCATACAGACCAAAGACGTTCACACAGGTGGTGTTTAGTGGGTAAGGCACTTCTTCAAAGACATAACACATAACCACGCAGTCGGCTGCGTGGTATGCAATGAGCATTCACCACCTCCCTCCTCCGCTTCCGGAGGGTGTCCTTGCATTGGGTGCAAAAAAAATGCGTTTAATATAATAACGCAACAGAGCTTCGTACGAGTAGGAGCAGCTGCACGTTACGTCCGTAAAGACATAGCGTACAACCGTCAAATCTATAAGTAGAAGAGTTTATGGTTTGTCCGTCGCATGTATATTCGACTACACTGACAATGGACCACTCCCCCACCTCACGTAATAGATTAGAGTAATGGATATTAAAAAAAGTTTGAAGAATAATTTATTAATTTGTGATTCACAATAACAAGAAAAATGGGATTATTGTTTTATATCTTTAAGTATTCATGGTAATTAAATTACCTCTTCAGAGTATACTAGCTTTCTTAATATGAGTGTTTGTACCATTAATTTGTTGTAAAAACGATCGGTCCGTGGGCTTCACGCGCGGTTTAGTTTGCAAAGGAAATGGATACATTTCCTTTTGAAATTTGCCCGCCGACTTGTCTTCGCCGCTGGAAACTAATAAGGCTGACAGAATTATGCTACAATTTTACTCTACTGCACAAGCGTGGTTCTTATCCGGTCCAGCCGACCCGTTGGTGGTGTGCAGACATAATACAGCTATATTGTGGGTTTACCACGTGGTTAGATGAAACTGACAGCCTTAAAGGATTGATCAGTCGCTGTTAGTTTCATATTTATTCCTCAGAATACTACGTGCATTTTTGTATATCAATTACGAACAAAAAACTGTTATTTCTAGTGATACATTATTTTTTCTCTTCCCTTAATATTGAATAAAAAACGGTTTCATGCTTTTACGTAAATATTGGCTCGTGGAAATCTTGTAAGCTTGTAAGCAATGTAAATTTGCTTCTCGCAACCTTGCCTTGGTTGGTTAATATCGTCTTGGGAACGGAATAGCGCGTGTGTATATAAGAAACATTATGCATATATTTGATAGTAAATTAATAAGATTTATATAAGCAAATAATTTATAAAATAAAATAATACTTTTAAGATTATATTCCTTTAAGCGCTTTGAGGGTAAAGTTATTGTTTACGTACAACGGAAGTTTTGTGAAATAACAATACAAAGAATTCAAATGTCTGGAGTAAATTCACTTATCAGAATTTATAATACGTTTAGTCTGTAAAAAATAAGTATAGTATATTTTTTTTATTTAATTATTTAAACAAGTTAAAACTATATCAAATAAATTATTAACATTCAATCAAAATACATTTCTTTTATAGTTTTATAATAAGCTCTTCCAGTAAATAGGAGTTTCTTATACAAAGTATGCATAAAATACTAATAACCCGGGTGAGGTATATTAGTATTTAAATATTTGTCTTGATTTAATTTTTAAATTACGATATAATTTTATATTCCTGATTTAGGTTTACCATAGTGTGTCCCATCCCCTACATGCATTTCCTACCCTACAATAATACAATCGTATCTCTTTCCTGATCACTGTGACCTCTGACAAAACAGTGATAATATTTTGGCCTAGTTTAACTATTGTTCTACTATATCAGACATCTTACCAAACTTCACAGCAGTGACTAAGTTCACTAAGAAAAATGGATATTAAAAAAAATCTACATAAATCGTAATATGCTTCGGTTTGGCCTTCATATCTTCCTCCTTAATTATTTTATTAATTTCACCGTAGTAGCTCAGGGGCCAAGCGTTTACTATAAATTTCACACTACTCAACTCGGGTCCGGGTCTTTATGAGCTAAGAGCTAACATATCACGTTCTCGGCGGTAAAGGAAAACACTGTGGGAAAACCTGCGTGTCTACGGAATAAAAATGTTTTGAAGACAACATATGAAGTCAATATATGAAGGTTTTCGAGTTGGAGTCTCGTCCTCCCGTTCATGAATGCAGGTGGCTCAGGACCGTGTTTGTGGCATTTCTTATGGAAGGCCTACGTTCAGAAGTGGACTTGTGATGGGTTGTAATTATGATGATAGACTAGAACGGCGGACTAATTGCTCCATAATGGTACGTATAAAGTCTGTAATTTTAAGTAACTTTTCACTTTCTTTCTAGACTAGAAAAGAAAAAAACTAGAGGAGAAAAAGCCTGAGCAGTAAAAATCATGTATAACGTAAAGTAGTAAAGATATGTATCTGCTAAATAATCGCAAGCGTTCGCCTACGTGAGAAATTTTAACAAGCTCATTCCATTCCCATTAATTAACGTAGCTGGTTATCTGGTGCCACATGGGTGATAAAAATATGTCAACTCATGCTTTAATATTCTGAATAAATTATTTATGAGTATATTAAGTCGCGACTACACAGCCCATCTTATTGTAATTGGATACTGTGGCTCACATAGACCTTAAGGTTTTAGATGAAACCTTTTTACTGGTAACTACGTTACCAAAGGTCCCAAATATCCGGGTTTCATCCCTCACCGTAAGGACCACTATGGTGTTTGTTTGACCTGGTATTTATTTTTTGCAAATCTGTTTCACATTCCATATAACTGTGATAAAATAAGGAGATACTAATTTAGTTGACAAGACTTCTTTAATAACATGTAGCCACTGACCTCTATACACCGTGACATAATGAGACGATTTGATTTTCGCCATTTTGGCGCTGACAGCATAAGTGAACGTCCATGGAACTAATAATAGAGATAAGACAGTGTGACAAAATATATCGATAAAAATTCTATACCCAGGTCTACCCGTAACGTCCATTCTATTTATGTATCATATTAATATAATGCCATACAATAAATAAATGTATCAATTAATACCTAGGCCTTAGACGCAAGCTTTATACCTCATATAAAACCAAGATCTATGCTGCGTTGGTCTATCTATGTTTTATTCGTAACTATAGAACGGATTTTGTTCCGGGTTGTTGAGGAAATGCCTACGCATACCTGCTTCGCGGGGGCAAGAACGGATTATGTCGGACTCGCACCTGCTAAGACCCCATGGTGCTCCACCTTCGCCACCAGTGGCGGGACCACGGAAACGCTTTCAAACACATCCGCGGTCCCACCAGCGAGGACCCCTCCTTAGTTGAGGACTTCTTTCCCCCTTTTCCTTCTCAGATAAGGCGCACCAGGAACACAAGGCGCACTGCCCTTCGCGGCTCTAACCTGCCACCTGCACAACGGACTTCCCGAGACCGATATGTGGACTCCTCTAGCCCCAGCCCACTAACACACGTCCAAGGGCTCGACAAGCCCACTCAGAGTGGCCACCTTGGGCAAGCCCTTCACTTCGGGTCAGCCATGTGAGTCGCCCTACGTTTACCATGGGTTACCAAGCCACGGCTACTAACCCCCCCCCCCCTATACCTAAACTCACGCAAACTCACTAAGGACTTTAATAATTTTGCAGTACCAATATAAATTTATTCCCTTGATATAATAATTTGGTCACATTTAAACAGATTTAACAAATTTACGTCTTGTGAACACAAAGCCATCATCAGGCGACCTTTCTACACTTGGCTATTGGCCCTTGAGTCTGGGGGAAAACAAGGAGAAAAGAAATCAAAAACATTCGAAATAATAATCTAATACTTTTATACTTGCTGGTATTGGTACTACCAGAAAATATTGTGGGGTATACTGCACTTTTTCAAAGGGGTGCCTTTCTCATGTCCAATAAAACAGTCGTATGTGAAATGTTTAGAACAAAGATAATCATTTTGTTTCGGACGCCAATTCCCAATTGTTGTGCTTTTTAGTCATAATTTTAGTCTAGGTTAAGTTGGAAACCTGTTAATTAATAAACATTTGATAATTATCTGTTGTTGGCGACTTTGGTTGTTAACTGATATGGGTAGAAAAGAACATCGATAAGTATTATAGACAAGAAACTCGACAACCCTATTGAATTTTATTGTTTATCAAAACTCAGTAATATAAAGCCAAACATGTTGGTAATTACGATATTAAAATTAGTAACAAATTTTTAAGCACCTATATTATAAAATAGTTTTAATTTGTTTAATATTAGCTGTAAATTCACTTACTTGTGTAATGTTATCCCACTTTCCTTTTGGTAACGAGTTTTACATATTAAACACATTCATTATTACTAAAAATAATTCTTTTTATGTAACTAAAATCAAACATAATCAAACCACATAAAATACTTTAATTTTTTAGTTTAAAAGTCCAAAACAGAGATATGATTTAAATAACACAACAGACTTTGGCACATTATGTCAATTTTAGTTCCCGGTACGGACAATGAGGGCGCTTCAAATCGGCATAAGCATTTTGTATGGTTTATCCAGTCCAGCGTACTTGTATATATAGAGGTGCATGTAGCCATTTTTTGTAACAAAGCATACAGTACACGAAGAAACAAACTGTGTATTGTTGTGATGATTGATTATAATATTATGTACATAATTATAATGTTTTTTGAAAAAATACCTTTACTAAATTTTTCTTCGTCTTCTTAATCGACTTTTGTAATTTTCTTCTAGATATCATCGACATTTTCAAGAACTAGCTAATGCTAACTGTCAAACATACTTTTAAATTGGCATTAAATTTACAAAACGAACTTATAGTTTACGACTAATTGTGAATGAACCAATTTGCTAAATACAAAATGCTGAATTTGAAACAGTTAGCTTGCTATATTTAAATATAATCTGTGACAAAATAAAAAATGTTGTGCATAATAAAAGTAATCTGTAATAAGAAATATAAAATTTACATCTATATTTCAAAAATGTTTTCTAGGCAATTGAGAAAATAATTTCATTTTCAGTAAGGCGTAAATTTTCTGATTAAATCCTTTCAAGTTCAGTATAAGAATATTGGATTACTTTATAGTACGAACTGCATAGTCCTTTTCAATTGTAATAACCTTTCTTATCTTGGCGCTTAGTACCTTATCTCAATTTGATAGGAGCAATACCCTCTTCGTAAGTAAAACTTTAATATTAAAAAAGAAGAAAGTAAGTTAGTCTATGAGTTTGTAAATTAGTGAAATTAGACAACTGTAATAACCCTTTGAGCTGTATAATTAGAAAAATAATTAAAAACTTTAAAAGTACTATAAAATTTGTTGCTATTTATTTTGTATCCTTGCAGCTCAATTAATGATCATACAGCGAAGAAAAATGTTGTAGAATGTTCAAAGGATAAAAAAGTACTATAGGAAAACCATTCCATTACAGCCTTTTAAAGTCCACTGCTGAACATAGGCCTCCCCCATAGATTGTATCATAGAGAGGATATTGGCCATAGTTGCCACGCTTGGCAAGCGGGTTGACAACCGCAGTTTTTTTTTTTTTATTCGTTATTAGATCGACGCTGCTGCCCATCTCCTGATTTGTTTCCCTCTGTCACTTCTTACGATATCCATGAGATGATATGGGGTAGTGGATATACTTGCACTGTCACTACAAGGTATAGAAAAACCATTGAAACTAATTTAGGTTTTTTAAAATCTACTGCTGGTACCATAGTAGTGTTATTTAAATTTAGATTTGCGTAATCGCCATGCTAGGGATGTGGATTGAAGATCGCAGCAACGGAAGCGGATTTTACGGGCTGATGCAGAAGAGGATTCTTCAATGGCCTCATTTCACATTTTTTATAGATTAAGGATTACAAACGAGCACTCAGTCCACCTGATAGTTATAGATGGATGTGCTGTTGCCTGTCTGTTTCTATAGAATACCCTCAATTAAGAATGAAAAAGTTGATGCGTTGTTACCCTTAGTGACTAAGAGGAGATGCTCCGTTTCCAGTAAAAAAGGGTCTCCGGTTCTCTACACTCACCATACGAAACATAGCAAAACTAAGCTGCTAATTTGCGAGCCGGCCGATTCGTGCTGCTACTATAATAATAGGTCTTTACTTATGAAATTGCCGTTCTGCAGGCCAAAAGTCCATTTCAAATAAAAAAAAATTTTCTTTGGCTAAAAATTCTAATTACAAATTAATTTTATTTTAAAGTCATGAAATAGTTTTTTCAAAATTAGTCATTTGTTTATTGATTAGAGCTAAGTATTCATTGCATTTGAATCTTTTTCGTCATCATGGAAACGTTAAAAATTCGAGTAATTATGGAATCTGAGTACCGTCGTGGCAGCTACGCAGCACAAGCGGCACGCAACATCAATGACGATTACGGAGCGAATACTACAAACGAACGCACCACCTGTTATTGTTTTTCCCGCTTCCGTTCTTGTAATTTCGACCTGGAAAATGTACCCCGTGGTCGTCAGAAAACTTTGGTCGACAATGACGAATTAAAGGTGATTTCGGAAACTGATGATACTATTATAATGCTATCTACAGCTAAATTAGCAGCAGCTTTCGACGTTTGCATCAAAACGATATTGGTCCATTTGCGTTAAATATGCACGATAAAAAAGCTTGATTAATGGGTTCCCCACGAACTCAATAATCGAGACGTGCCTTGTACTGCTCAACTGGCACATAAACGAAGGAAATTTGAACCGCATTGTTACTTGCGACGAAAAATGGATTCTGTTTGACAATCACAAGCGCTCAGGAAGTTGGTTAGATCCTGGTACAGCACCTAAACAATGCCCTAAACGAAATCTTACCCCTAAAAAATTATGGCCACTGTTTGGTGGTCTAGCACCACAGCTTCTTACCAAACGAGATGAAAATTACTGCAGAGGTGTACTGTGAAGAACTGAACACAGTGATGGAGAACCTCGCACGTCTCCAACCAGCTTTGGTCAAACGCTCGTCCCCGCCGCCCCTGCGCGACAACGTGCGACCTCATACTGCACAACAGACGGTCTCCAAGTTACAAGAGCTGGGGTTGGAAGATCTCCATCATCCGCCGTACTCACCAGACCTTGCGCCTTCAGACTTCAACTTTTTCCAGAATTTGGATAACATTTTGGCGGGAAAAAATTTCAATACCCGAGAGGCAGTACAAAATGCCTTTGAAGAATTTGTTGCCTCCCGTCCAGCTGAATCTTTCAAGACGGGCTAAGATGCATCGATTGCAGGGGTGATTATTTTGATTAATAGAAATAAAAAATATAGAAAAAAATTACGTTAACTTATTTCATAAAAAGCGGCAATTTCATAGGTAATGACTTAATATACAGCGTAGCATAGCATAGAGCACGCAGTATAGCTGCAGCGTGGCTCTACCACGTATATATCCTTCCATATTTATTAATTATTGAATAATATAGACGCCAAAACAGTGGTTAATTTCTTGACTCGCACTCACGCAAACATCTTTCTTCTTTCTTTTTTAACAGCCTGTAAAAGCAAACTGCTGTATGTACACATATATACTCAAAAACCATGTTGTTGGTTGCAAATGGTTTTACATGCATAAGTGTGCATAAGTGTGCGATCTTACGTTGAATCGTACGCTTACACGTAGCCCCAGAAATTACACAAGGTCTCTCTGCTACCAATTTTAAATATTTCATTAAACAAAAAGTGTAAAAAAGGGTTATTTTAATATAAATCAATACACTGTTGATGGCCTCATTCCCAGGTCTTTGGGAATGAGATTATTGTTTTTAAGCTGTTTCTTAAATAAGTTTTGTAAGTAGTTTGTAAAACCTATGTTTTCATAGGTTGTATAGTTTTTTTTAAAAAAAAGGTTTTGCTGAAAGTAAAAATTTACTAGGATAAGAATTAGTGATCTTTATTGAACAATAAATATTTATTCTATTCTATTCTCATAAGCTTAGCGTGGTTTTGGCTTTGTTTCATCGTCACTTGAAATATACACAGCGCTCTGCCTATCTTACCTTGTTGATCTAAGATTGAGGCCATTAAAGTTGAGAAATAATAATTTAATTGTCATCGTCGTCGCTCCGTTCCATCGTCCGTGTTGCAATAGATTTAAGATACCTACTACCAACTTCTTAGAGAACTTCATTATAGAATTCATCTATATTCAAATGTATTAGTAGTAGTAGTCCTACAAGATATTTTGATTCTTTTACTGTCTCGGAATTGAGTTGGTTACCTGCCTCTTACTTAATTTAACCTTCAATAGGTGTTCCGGTTTGAACGTAAGAGAGCGAGAGTAATAACAGGCTGTGTAGCATTTCATCTTAGTCATCAGGTGTGAAAACACATGTGTAGATTTCTTTGCATTGTTATGATTATTACATAAAATCAGTCAAAATAGAACAGTCCTAAAGTATATATATAGATAAAAACAATAGACTACACCTGTTATACTCCTCTCAGACTTTGCAAAGTTAATAGGAAATCGATAGATGCAACAAACTCAGGCCAGTCCAAAATAAGCTTCACTGTAGGTATTGTGATAAAGAGAAGCCACATCAAAACAATGAATGAAAGGGATAGAAAATAGTATTTGAAAAATTCTTGTGGAAATTAATACTAATTTGACAATACAAAAAAGACACTGACTATGGATACATGACTAACTTAAAATACATTAAAAATGAAGCAAAGAGTATATTTCTTACGGCAGTTGATGAAAGTGGTATAATGATCAACATTAAATCCTTGAAAGATACAAACTCTACTGGATATGATGAGTTGAATGCAAAAATACGAGTAATAAAATAATCGTTCCCTACATAGCAGCTCCCTTTCTACACTTGTAAATAGATCGTTTGAGCAAGGTGTTTTCCGGAAGGCTTAAAAACATCTATCGTAAAACCGCTATATAAAAAAGGTGATGGTACTTATATGGGTAACTACAGACCAATAACGCTTGTACCGATACTTTCAAAAGTTTTTGAGAAGGCTATGGTAATAAAAACTACCAAACTTTTTAGAAAAAAATAATATCTTATCACCATATCAACTTGGCTTTTAGACGAACAGCTCAACGACATTAGCGTGTTATTTTTAGTAAAAAAAAATTGTTGAAGCCCTAAATAACAAAATGTCAATGGCATCTATATTTTTAGACATGAGCAAAGCATTTGACCATGTATGCCTTGAAACTGTATTAATAAATAAGTCAAACTTCATAATTTGTTAATAGGTGCTCTAATTGTTATTATAAGATTAACATAATATTATTTTATTGACAAAACAAGAAAAAACTATGAATTTTTTAAAAAAAACTATGAATTTATAATTGTACGTCGATCTTTGAAATAATAAATAATTAAAAATATAGTATAAATAATTATTATTAATATACAGGCTGGTCCAACCAGTGAGGTTATAAAATTTTTTTTTGATTCCTCACACCTAGGGGTATCCGAAAATACCCTATGTATGTTCCGCGATTTTTTGTAGTTTTCGAGTTATGATTTTTTTATCCTTTTTTTGAAAATGTTCAACCTAAACAGCCTAACATTAAAAAAAAATGTAATTGTGAGATTTTTTCCAAGTTTTTTTGTTTGTAGCATGATCCTTATGAGTTGCCCTATTATGTATAAAATAATTAGCTTCCTAACATTCACCGAAGATACAATAATTTTAATCGAAACTTAAAAATTTTCTGTCAGGAGAGTGGGGCTTGAATTTTCAACATTAAATGAAAAATAGTAATAAATGATTTCATACTTTCTAATTAATTTTAAAAACTTGGCAGTATCTTAATCTTTCATAATAACATAAAAAAATGACACTTAATAGGCCAGTTTTTCTGTTACACACTTCTGAAGTTACTCAGGCAGGAAACTACCTGAATAGTTAATATGATTTAAAAAATATTTTTATCATTTCTAGGGCTAAACTAAGATAGTAAATGCTTCAGGTTAGCAAAGAAAACTACTTATTGTTAAAACGTGACATTTATTAAGGTATCATTTTACTACAAACTACATGTTTTTTTTTATTTCACTCAAACTAAATGATAGCACATTCAGTCACAAACACACAAAGGAATCTTAAACAAAGGCTCAGGAAAAACATTCCTGCATATATAATATAATGTAAATATAATATATATATATAATGCCAGCCGAATAAAATAGAAAATACGTACCTATTAGCCTGCGAATGATCTCATCAACATCAAAGGTTTTTAAATCATATTAGACATAATACTTTCTAGGAATACAAACTCTACCTAAAGTACATTTCTTGGAAAGTTTTGCCCATACTTACCACACTGGGTAAGTGGGGTATGTGAACGCAGAAATGATATTCTCGAACTGGTAACCCTGCCTAGCACCAGTTTGCTCACGTACCTGAAATTTAAAAGCATCCCCTCTAATCCTTTGAGCTACGAAAACCTAAGAAAATTTTAAATGAAATCTCACAAAACTGTCATAAAATACTCGTTCAGCTATAAAAATGACATTATATTTAAGTGAAATTATTGTTCCAGAAGGTTCTACTAGACTAGCTTCCATAGAAGAATTTAAAACTAGCTTTATTGCAAATCAATTGTTGTACACGGGTGGTTTGTTGAATAATAAAATAATATACATCATGCGTAGCCTAAGCATAATAAGAGAATCCATTATTTCATGACATCCCGTAGATGTTGACAATGGAAGCCTAGGTAGAACAGGTAAGGTAAACAGAATTAAAAGTGCTATACATCAGGTATGACGATCGTCAATATTTACTAAGGATCACGGAAAATAGGGGTCTTTCTATTTAAATTCATTAGGTACTTTTTCTTTTACAAAAATTTAAAGTTCAAAAAGAGATAATTATAGCTTTTAACAAAAAGTAAAAACCGACTTCAAATTGCTAAAAAGAAGTTATTTATTTACTACCCTTAGAGGTAGAATTTTTTATCCAAATTTATATGGGACCACCGTTGAAATATTACCTATTAAATAAAAAAGGATCATAATATTGGTTCGCGATCTGCGAAGATATCGCGTAACATACATACAAAAAAATATACACTCGAATTGATAAGCTCCTCTGTCTCAATCTGTCTTCTGATATTTTTTTAAGCAAAAACTGTTTTGCTTTGGCATGTGGAATGTGTATTAATTAAAATTTTCTTGTTCTTACAATGAGAACGCCAAAATGCATACTCATTTCCGTAACATAAGTAATAAAGTTTTATTTTTATATGCGAGTTCACTTTTCAGTCACGACAGTTTTTTTCGTACAGACTTTAAGAAAGTGATTAAGAAAATATTTAGAAATTATTTAGATTTTTTTTTAATTCTATCCAACCATTCATTACCACCTACAAAAGTCCACTGCTGAATGTTTTCCCTTGCTTGCTTTTTGAGGGGGATTTTGCCATGTCGCCTCGTAGGCGGGTTAGCAGCCGTAGTATTTTATAATTTTGGGTAGTCAATAGGATGCTGCTGCCCATCTCATGTTTCATTTTCCCTGTGTTGCCTCTTACCACACTCACAGGACGATAATATGTGGTAGAGGATATTCTTACACTGCTACATGATTATTTATTTTTGGCATAATTCTTGCGCCATAAACAGGCCCAGGCCCAGACTGCATTGGTCGCTTTGCGATCGGCAACAACAATCCACGATGTTGATAGAACACCTTTAGTTGGCCCTCTACGAATATTTTAGCCGAGTTCAAAAAATAATTTTCTCAATTCGACGATTTTGTACGCGATATCTGCCGTATTTGTGTAGCGATTACAAATACACATCTCTTTTTTACCACGTTTGTATTAAGTCACTTTCTTGTTTGTCTGTCTGTCTATCTGTCGTCCCGGGTGGAATCTTGTAACTCAAATTTCGGGCACTTTCCGATGAGCCAGAGACTTGAAATTTTGAACATAGCTCAGAATCGAATGACAATGTATTATATGAAAAAACGTGATATATAAGGTCGGGAAAAAATTCTTCGTATTTTATATACAAATTCAAGAAATTTTTTTCAAAGTTTAATTACATTTAATTATAATATATATGTGCCATTTTGTTCGATAACTTGTTGCCATCTTGTAGGTAGCGACATAATCACGTTGCTGTAGAAATCTCGGGATTTTTGATCAAAAAATGCGACAAGTAGTTTTGACAGTACTCTCTTGATGTTAACCTAACACTACCCAAAGAATTCTGAAGAGACCGAAACAGGTGAAAATCTGAGGGTGCAAAGTCCGGACTATATGGTGGATGCATTAACACTTCCCAATGAAGCTCTCTCAATTTTGCTGAACGGCCAAACATGTGTGTGGTCTGGCGATATCATGATGAAAGACCACTCCTTTTCTGTTGATCAATTCCGGCCGTTTTTTCTCAATTTCTTGCTTGAGTCTCATTAATTGTTGGCAGTAGAATCCAAATCGACTCCAAATGGCCGGCGGTAGAAGCTCATAATAAACGATGCCCTTCCAATCCCACCATACACACAGCATTACCTTATTGCGTGTTAATCCGAGTTCCGTTACAGTCTGTGGAGCTTGAAGGGTACTTTGACCGTGATCTTTTTCACACGTTCTTGTCGTAGGTGTTCCACCTTTCATCACCAGTGGTCAATCTTTTCAAAAATGGTTCGATTTCATTATGTTTAAATAGAGAATCGTAAATGAGTACACGATTTATTAGGTTTCTTTCGGTGAGCTCGTGTGGTACCCAAATATCGAAGCTAAATTGAAGTCAGCTTTTACTTCGTATTAAAAGTTTAATCTTGGTTTATTTGGATAAATTTTATTTATTAACATATGTAACATTAAAATGTGTTAAAGTTTTGTATATATGTATGTATATTTTGTAATACCCATTGTTAGAAAAACAACATGTAAATGATCTTAAAAAATGGGGAGATAAATTAATAAACATATTGCTTTTAATTCTTGTTTTTAAATTCAAAACTTTAAATTTTTATAACTTATAAATTACATTTTAGATTAAAAGCCGAAATAGCAACAATAAAATCTTATATGAATGAAATAGTGCTAAAAACTCTAATATTTAAATTTACAGTTTATATACGTCTTTTTTTATAGAAGAGGAGGCGAAGGAGCATGCGGCTCACCTGAAGGTAAGTGTCGATCGCCGCGATAAAGATGGAATGATTAAGCGTTGTTGCATGTGATAGCACAAGGAGGCTCGATAAAGTGCGTAATGAGTATATCAGAGACTTCTTTACAGTTACATCCATTGTAGACAAGATGGTCGACAGTCGTCAGGTGGGAAGAAGAACACCCAGTGAGGAAGACCTTGGCAATTTCAGGAAAAAGGAAGGCAGAGGATGCCCGATAGCCACGTGGTGGACAATCGTAACCTAGGATCTGGAACGAGCACAGCTTGAAATACAGACAACCCAAGATAGAATATCTAGGTGCATAAAAACGAGGAGAGCCAACCCCAAATAAAGAGAAAAGGCAACGAAGAAGAAGAATAAGCACGTGATAGCGCCATGTTACAGCTGTAGTTTGGCTGCACGACCGGAGGCGAATTCACAGAATACCATCGTGAAATAGCAGTATAAAGGCTAATATACATGATGCCATTTTTTTGTACATACTCGTACAAGAGCAATTATTGAATGCAGTGAATGAAAGCGCAACAATTGCCATTCAAGAATTGTAAGAAACTGTTTACACGCGGATGATTGAATGCGATTATTGAATGCAAGTCTTGACAAGAAATAATTGCTAGTGTCTTTTGTTTACACAAAGGCAATTTTATGTCTACATCAGTGCGCTTTCAATTTCGCTTTCATGTTAATTTTGCGTTTCAACTTTAAGTTCGTCTTGCGTCAAGCGCTGTGCCATAAGACGCATGCAGCTTATCATCTATACCCGTGCGATTCTTGCATGCATCTCGTCTATACCTCACGCGCCTCGGTAAGGTTTAGTTAAAGATGGACACTGCAATAGTTGATATCAGTGCGACATATTTTGTGTTAAGTCCAGGAAAAAAACGCAAGAAAAGGAGAATCTGGATGAAAGATTATTTGAAGAAACGGAACAACACAATATTGAAAGATTTAGAGCTAAACAATCACATTCTATTTAAAAATTTCACACGAATGACTAAAGCCACTTTCTACAAGCTTTAGAAAATAGTGGAGCCAAAAATTACGAAACATAACACTCATTATCTAATGTTTTAACTTTGTCTTCCGCCATTTTGATTACTAAAATGCATGAAATGTTGCATGCGAACCCACCGGTGAAGGATCAGCGTTCGCTAGAGGCATGCGCTGTTGTCGAACTAGTTTTAGCGCATACGCTATTCCATGCGCTATGGTTGCTCAGGCATGCATTAGAGGAAGACGAAAGATGAACAGGAAATAGCTAATTGCTTTCAAGTTTTGACTTGTCTAAACACAGCCTCATACGTGCTTGTGCCATTTTTTGACGTGTTGCTTCAAGTATTGCACGTATTTACATTGGCGAATTTTTATTCAACTGTTGAACGTTTTAGAAGAGAAGTGTTTACTAAATAACCGGCCAACTGCGAGTCGGACTCGCGCATGAAGGGTTTTGTACCATCGTAATACACGTTTCTAGTAGAGGAGCCCCTTTTAATTTTTAATTTATTTTAATTTTTATTATTTGTTGCTCTTGCGGCAACAGAAATACACATTCTGTGAAAATTTCAACTGTCTACCTATCACGGATCATGAGATACAGCCCGCTGACAGACAGACGGATGGACGGACGGACGGACGGACGGACGGACGGACGGACAGCGGAGGCTTAGTAATAGGGTCCCGTTGGTTACCCTTTGGTACGGAACCCTAAAAATGAGTCAAAAAATGTTAAAATTCGGTTCTACTGATCTAATGAAGTTCTTTGAGATTTATCGAAGTCATGAGTGTTTATGCGATAAGTACTGAAAATGTAAATTACAAGAATTGTGATACACTTAATGCAGCACTAGCAGAATTTGCACAGGAGTTCTAATTCTAGTTAGAGTTCTAGTTCTGTAGAGTGCCAGTTTCATTCGAGCAGGAATAGCTTTACGCATTGTTGTATTTTGCCTTTGTGTAGAAGAACCAACTTTATCTAACAAATAATAAAACTGGGTTCTGTTCACACGAAATCATCATCATCATCATCATTACAGCCCTTCACAAGTCCACTGCTGAACATAGGCCTCCCCCACGGAATGCCACAAAGCACGGTCCCGAGCCACCTGCATCCATTGACTTCCTGCATGTCTTACCAGGTCGTCACTCCATCTAGTGGGGGGACGCCCTACACTTCGCCTGCCGGCACGAGGCTGCCACTCGAGAACCTTTCTTCCCTATCGGTTGTCGGTTCTTCGAGCTATATGGCCGGCCCATTGCCACTTCAGCTTACTAATCCTTTGGGCTATGTCGGTTACTCTGGTTCTACTGCGGATATCCTCATTTCTAAGTTTATCACGCAGAGAAACCCCGAGCATAGCCCTCTCCATAGCTCGCTGAGCGACCTTGAGTTTCCTCATACGGCCAGCAGTGAAGGACCACGTCTCAGTTCCGTATGTCATCACTGGCAACACGCACTGGTTGTACAATTTAGTTTTGAGGTTTTGAGGTATGCCTGACGAGAAGATGTATCGTAATCTCCCGAACGCTGCCCAGCCGAGTTGAATCCGTCGATTGACCTCTCGGTCGAAGTTGGACTTACCTAGTCCGACTATTTGTCCCAGGTAAACATATTCGTCAACAACTTCGAGCTTAGTGCTCCCAACAACTACCGGCATAGGTGTGACATGGACATTAAACATGATTTTTATTTTGTCCATGTTCTTCTTGAGACCTATCCGTTGGGAGACACTATTGAGGTCATTGAGCATAGTGCTTAGGTCCTCCAGCGATTCTGCCATAAGGACTATATCGTCGGCAAATCGAAGGTGAGTGATGTACTCGCCATTGATGTTAATACCGTATCCTTTCCAGTCCAGTAGCTTGAAAACGTCTTCCAATGCAGCGGTGAAGAGTTTCGGGGACGTAATAACGTCACCCTGTCTTACACCTCTCTGCAGTTGGATAGGTTTCGTACTCTGGTTCTGTACTCGGATAGCCATCGTAGCCCTACTGTACAAACACTTCAGCACCTCGATATACCGACAGTCCACTTGGCACCGCTGAAGGGACTGCAGCACCGCCCAAATTTTGACGGAATCAAAGGCTTTCTCATAGTCCACATACGCAAGGCAAAGTGGCAGATTGTACTCGTCGGTCTTCTGTACAATTTGCCGAAAGGTATGTATGTGGTTTATGGTGCTAAAGACTTTTCGGAAACCGGCTTGTTCGGGAGGCTGGAAGTCGTCGAGTCTGCATGCGAGACGATTCGTAATGACTCTCGAAAACAGCACGTAGACGCGGCTCAGAAGGGAAATCGGTCTGTAGTTCTTCAAGAGAGCATTGTCGCCTTTCTTGAAGAACAAGACCACCGCACTTCTGCTCCACGCCTCCGGTGTAATGCCACCATGGAGGACGGAATTAAAGAGCTTCTGAAACAAGTACCGGTTTTCCACCCGCTTTCAGAAGCTCCGCTGTAATTCCATCCTCGCCTGGGGCCTTGCCGTTTTTAAGGTGCTGGAGAGCCATTCTAATCTCGCTCAGACTGACGTCCGGGATATCATCGGAATAGTGTCGGATAAGACTTGCTCTTGGATCATTACTCACACTTGCGTGTGGCTCCAACGATGACGTGTACAGCTGCCCATAGAACCTCTCAATCTTACTCAAAATCACAGGTGTCCCAGAAACGATGCTGCCACAATCGGTCTTCAGCTTCGACAGTTGGCTCTTTCTGGCAGACAGATCTCTGGCAAAGACTTTGGAGCCCTGGTTCCGCTCGATCGCTTCTTCAATACGAACTGTATTGAACTTGCGCAAGTCCCGCCGCATGCATTTGGATATCTGTCTGTTCAGTTGCCTGTATGCTGTCAAATCTGCTGAAGACTGCAGCTTCATCTCCCGTCTAACAACCATGAGATTAAGAGTGTGATCGGTGAGTTTTTGTGTTCTTCTGCGACGGGTCTTACAGAACTTAGCTCCGACCCCATGGAAAGTTTCCACAAGCTTGTCATTCATATCGTCCACTTCATTGCAAACTTCTAGGCACTGAAAACGATTTTGTAACTCGAGCTGAAAGTTTTCGGGACTTTGGATTAGAGTACGAGGGGGACGGAGCGTTGACTTCATTAGACGTGACCTCTCCAACTTAACGTTTAGGTTCAGTGTGCCTCTCACCATTCGGTGATCGCTGCCAGTTTTCACCCTCGCGATCACTGAGACATCACTGAACAGTTCTCGTCTGGTCGTCATAATGAAGTCAATCTCATTTTTTGTCGAACCGTCGGGGCTCGACCAGGTCCACTTTCTGTGGGGCCGCTTTTGGAAGAAAGAGTTCATCATAAAGAGTCCCTCTTTCTTCATAAAGTCGGCCAGCTGCTGGCCCCTTGGGTTCCGTTGCCCTATTCCGAATTTCCCCTACTTTCAGCTCACCGCTCTCTCTTGTGCCTAGTTTTGCGTTGAAGTCTCCCATTAACACCGTATAGTGGGTTTGGGAGGAATGCATGGCTCTAGAGATATCCTCATACATTTCCTCCACCTCCTCATCGTGGTGTGCCGAGGTTGGTGCGTAAACCTGTATGACCTTCAGTGAATACCGTTTGGTGATTCTGAGTATAAGATACGCAACCCTCGTCGACACACTCCCGATCTTTACAACGTTGTTAACGAGAGACTTGTGGACAATAAATCCGACATCTCCTTGGAACAGATGGTCGCCCTCCCGGTGATAGAATAAGTTGCCGGATTCGAGGATTACCGTGTCCTCCCCCTCTCTTCGGACCTCGGATAGTCCTATTATATTCCAGCGAAACTTATCTATCTCTTCTTCCAGCTCCAGGATCTTCTCGTCAGTCCTCAGGGTGCGTGCGTTATATGTTGCCAGGTTGAGTCGTCGTAGGTGGCAACCGAACCTCCACCGGAGACTCTTAGCACCCGGGGACTGGGGGCCGTTTATTTGTGTCGTCGCTCATGGGGGGTATATTGCCATAGTTGCCACGTTTGGCGAGCGGGTTGGCAACCGCAATTTTTTATTGTTTTTTGGCTTTTATCAGAAAGATGCTGCTGCCCATCTTCTGTATCAGTTTCCCTTTGTCACCTCTTACGACACCCACGGGAAGATATGGGGTAGTGGGTATTCTGACCCGCCACTACACGGGGACTAGACATACACGAAATATGTCCTTAAAATCATCTTCGTTTTCTGTTTTTAGTTATACACAAAGATTGTTAGATGCTCCAAGAACCCCCTTCTTGATATCCATTTTTGATACCCTTTTTTTTTACGATGGTATCTCAATATTTCTTGCCTCAGAAGAGCAGCAACGATCCCTCTGCACTCATGTTTGCAAATGAAGAAAATCTATTTGAATACAAGAATTGCATAAGAAATTTATTGTATGTGATGTTTACACCAAGAAAAGTTTTGAATCAAAACTACTTGCCCAATAGATCACTAAAGTAACTGCTGTGTATCCTATTGCAACACCAGGGAATTCCGTTGCCGGCCCTTTGAAAAGGAGTAAGCTCGTTGGCAGAGTAAATGTTGGCAGGTTTGAAATCATGTTCTCGAAATATTTTATTTCTCAGACATGCAGGTTTCCTAACGATGTATTTTATTAATTACGTGGTAAAATGGCACTTAAAATTACATTTAAACAATTTCATTGGCGCTGACGGGGATCGCGATCTTACCCGTGTTGCTTACGAACTGTAAAATTAACGGCAAGCTTTTAGCCCCTAAGGTGCCACGGCGTCCAATTAAACATAATAATGCATGTATAAGTAGAAACACAAGTTTCTTTGGGATATGAAATTTAATTTAAGATAAAATGTAGGATTCTCACATGAAATGTAATACATGCTATTTCTAAAACATTAGTGAACGGCGTGACTCTTTCAATATTATTTGGGCTGTACGTCATACAATAAGAAAATATCTGCGAATTTTCACACTGTGTGAAACGACGTCCGGTCGTCCACCGTACGGTGGATGCAATATCCGTCTAGCAACTTAGTTATCGTATCGTGCTACGTTCACTGAGTTATTACTAACTACATTCATTTTGCACAACTGCCCATGATCTTATAGATATATAACAAATTAAACTCAGTTTTAGATATGATTATAATAAATGAAATGTTATTAATCGTATTTTATTTACATATTTTTATAAGAGCGTAAATAATAAACGTTTTAAAGACAAACTCCAAAACATAGGATATAATACAGTGTGATTTACCATTTATGACCTCATCACCATTTACCACCAGATTGTATTGTGGTATTAAATTGGATTGTAGTTTTTGCATTGTATTGCATTGTAATCAAGTAATGGCTTATAACAAGTAAAAGTAGGTACAGATAAAAAAATATTTTCCAAACATTCATTTCCAGTCGTTATCAGATTTTATAATGTAACTACGTCGGTAAATGGCTGAAGAGATTGTTATATATCCTTCCGTCGCGTCGCCGGTCTGGATATTTTACATCTGCGTCATACTGTTTATTTAAAATATTTGACCATCTCGTTAATAATGACATGAAAGTTAAAACTAAGTTTTCGTATAGCTATAGTCACACTAATAGTGTTTTGTATAGCCGTAAACAATAATGTGAACTGTGTACTGTTATATGAAAACTGTTATTTATTTTAATTATAAATGTCAATTAGCTAATGTTATTTGTTGATTTATTGTAATTTTTAATAAATAATCGATATTTTAGTCTTGTTTTTACTTTTTAGTAGGCGTTTTTGTCGTAATTGGGTTTAAGGTTTAACCTCGCACGAATTTCTTTATTTTGGAAAATTCAAGAGATTTATTTTTTATGAACCGATTTAATATAATCCTATAGTTAAACAAATTCACATATTATATGTATATAAATCATAATTTACTCATCACGTTAAACGCCGAACAAGATATACTATATTTCATTTTCTATTTTGCGTCCTCATTTTTTTATTTATGTAAAAATGTTGTAAGTTTAATTTGATAAGACATTATACAGAGTAATATACCAGCCGTATAAATAGGACCTTAAAAAAAATAAAGGTATGTATGTGTATATTTTAATGTTGTCTGTTTATTACGGATTACACTCATTTAAACCTTTCAATGGATACTAAGTCTTTTTATACGTGGTAGAGATATGCTGCAACTATATACTCGTAGCACGAATAGATTGTTTCGAACGCTGAATGACCATGCTTTCACAGATTATCAGCGTAAAATAACAGCTTAATGCTAAAGTGTTTCGTATGGTGAACTATCGGTCCGTGGGGTCTACGTGCGATGAAGATCCTAAAGAAATTTATCCGCGACTCGTCGTCGCCGCTGGTGATAAGAAGGCTGGATTTTTCTCGCTCAAAGGTTAGCCATTCAGTGACAAAACGCAGCCAGCGTTCTTGGCACTATACCGCGGGGAGTAGGACTGTATGATAATTTAAGTTTTTTTTAGTATGGTAATAATTATTGTATATTTTAATGTCATGTAAATAAATGAGTAAAAAACTAAAAAGAATAAAAGAATTCCACATTCTGAATTCGGTGCTAAGACTGTGTGTAGAACATAGACTTAGAATATACTAGCGTATAGACCACCTGACAGCCCGAAAACGCGTGACCAATTTTGATTTGTCATTGTGTGCGTTAGCTAGTGATGTATAATTTACTTAAAAGGACTATCGAAAATGATTGTTAAGGAAGCGGTAAAAAGATTATAAAAAATTGTTTAGTGCATGAAGTTGAATAACTTCAAAAATTAACTGAATTTTACCATGATAGTTCTAAAATAATTAAAAAATATTCATATAACATGTTCCTGGGAATAAGCTGAACTTATCTGTCTTTTGTTGGATTTTAATTCAAATGTATAAAATCCCAGGTGACTTTACCGAAAAACCTAAAAAAAACTCCCCAATAATCAGATCAGAATGTTGTATTTTCAAGCTATGATCTTTGGAGAAAAATATTTACTGCCGTGGGCAGTTTCCCAGAATTTATTTTTAACATATTGTTAATATAAATAGGTAGATACTTAACTAAGTATATACCTATTTATATTTTATATATTTTATAAAATGTTTTGATGGGGAAACAAAAACGGGGACACGGAGTACAACATAATGGCTGCTTAATATTATTACTTGTGACAATTACAAACATTTAATAATTAATAATTAAATAGATTATAGAAGTTTATTTTAACATTCGACTTAAGTATGAATGTAAACTTAATAATTTAAGGAAGGAAACTTGTATGAATCAGTTAAATAAGATTGCTCTGTTTAAAGGCCAATATGTTTATGAGGCTTCATCATGCTTCATGTTTATATTCTTTCATCTGTCCCTGAAAAGTATAAAGTAATAATAAACTTATTATCATTTTAGCTGCATGAATTTTAAAAACATAATGATATTAACACAGTAAAGTGCACTAAGTGTCTGAGGATACAGATGAACTCTCTATTCTCTCAATCTCGGTATGATAAGAAAATGGTCACTCATTCATGGACTGACCGCGGCAAGTGCAACTTAATTTCACAGATCTATTGATCTGCGCAGCTATTACTTAACCACGAGTTCCTCTTCTCTACGAATAACGCTGTAGGGGATAAACCACGCTATTTAAGCCCTCGCGACAATGTCGTCGGCCATCAAACATGAATCGGGCATTGACCGTTGTGAGTATCAAATACTATGGAATTTATACTATCACGTCTCATGCGCGGTCGTCTAGTAGCACTTGAGGAGCATTACTAAATATCTATACCTAACTACGCTAAAAGTTTTATCGTTATGATTTGGGAATATAATCCGAAGTTCCGAAACTCCGCTCAACCCCTTGGGGAAAATAGCATGATGCTATGAATATTGTACTAGTGTGACCGTGAGGCTGTGCGGTTGGTTAAGCTAGGTTATACATTTATTTTGGTTGATAAATAGATACTTAGTTGGGTTCATAATGGCTTAAAGAGGATAATCTCAAGATTTTTTTGTCTTTAATGTACTACAGTTTTATAATGTATGAAAATCTGTCTCTATATTTATCTAAAGTTTTGAAAGTTATATTTTTGAAGTCTTATTATAACAATATTTTACTTACTGGTACAAATAATGTAGAATGGACTCCTTTTAATAAAATTGTTTTTATTCTACTTTTTCTTTTATACTTCTCAAGAAAATGTTTGCTGCAAATTGTTGAGTTCTTCTTTGCATTCCAACCAACCCGTCCAATGAACCTTAACCACTTTTTCTAATTATACAGTGTGTCTGGTCACGACCTAGCGATAATTTAAGGTTACAAAATATACCTAATTTCATCGACGAAAACACCCATATATGGGGGTCTACCCCCCCTCCTGTCGGAATGGCCGCCATTTAATTTTTTTTTTATTCTTGTAGATACCTCTGCCAAAAGATGCAGATTTCTCTGGACAGAAAGGTCCTACAGATGTAAAAAAAATGTTATTTAAAAGGTAAAAATAGCATCTATCAAATAAAAATAAACATCATGGAAAGTTTTCCCTACAAAATATCTTAAAACATTTACAATGCTAATTTAAGTTAAAAAAATTGACTATTTTTTTTATTTTTCTTAACATACTTCAAAAACTAGCACATTGATACTAAATTTTTTAATACTGTCCTAATACTTAAGGATATTACTTACGAATTGACATTAAAGTTATTGTTCTTAATTGCATAACTCGAGAGTTAGGGCTGTTTGAATATGACCCTTTTTCGACGGTCCCAAACCCATGTAGAGCTACCTGCTACATTGAATAGGGTTTATGTGACAAGGACGAAAAATGATTTGTATTATTGTTAGGGCGGTGAATAAGTAGGACAAAAAAATCATGTTTGACCAGCTCAGGTATCGAAGATAAATGTTTGTTAGATCAGTTGTCCTCCGCTCTGAGTTGCGATCGCTACTATTCCGTTCCGTTTTGTGAGCTATTCCTTCACCGAGATATTCTGCTGAGTTTGTTGTAGTTTGCAGTGACTACGTACTTTTCGGATAAAAACATGTCTAACTATTCGTCTCATCACATAGCTGACATGCATTTCGTGTATGGCAGATGTAATGGAAGCGCTGCTGCCGCCGTACGAATGTATCGTCAGAGGTATCCCGACCGGCCTACACCCAGTCGACAAACTTTTGTTGACATTCACTTAAGATTGTCGCAATATGGCATCCAAAGGCCGCCAAATGAACGCTCCCGCATAGTGTCAGTGCAAGCAGAAGAAGTTCTTCAACTTATTTACCGAGATCCCAGGCTCAGTGTAAGGCGAATAGCAATGATGCTGCATTTGTCAAAATGGGTTGTGTGGAAAATTTTAAAACGCGAAGGCATGCATCCGTACCATTTTCGTCGCGTGCAAGATATTCGAGAGCCAGACTATGCTGTGCGAGCCACTTTTTGCTCGTGGTTCAACGGTTGTGTGCGACGTCAACCGAGGTTTTGTAAAAAAATCATGTGGACCGATGAGGCGACATTTACAAGAGCTGGTATTATAAACCATAGAAACCAGCATTTATGGATGCAAGAAAATCCAAATGCAGTAAGGCCCAGTAAATTTCAACATGAATTTTCAGTAAATGTGTGGGCGGCTATGATTGACGACAAATTAATTGGACCAATTGAATTACCAAATACAATGAATGGCCCAAGATTTTTAGATTTTCTAAGGAACACATTTAGAGAAATCATGGAGGAATTACCAGTGATCAACCGAAGGCGCATGTGGCTACAGTTGGACGGTGCACCACCTCACTACGCACGTGCTGTGAGAGCTTTTCTTAATGAAAATTATTCACCATGGATAGGACGTGGTGGAACGGTAGCTTAGCCACCTCGCTCTCCGGATTTAACACCTCTGGATTATTTTTATGGGGATGGATGAAGCAAAGGGTTTATGCTACAGTCCCAAATAGCAGACAAGAACTGCTCGACAAAATAATGACGATTGCGGATGACATAAGATCCGACATAGTCTTAATATCAAGGGCCACACAACAAATGGCTGTAAGGTCAGTGGCCTGTCTACAGAATAGAGGTGGACATTTTGAACAATTATTAAATTAATAATAATACTTAATGCCATTAAAAGTTTCTTAAAAGTTATAGTGTATTTTTATTTAATCCATTATCGAAAATTAATAGCGCTTAATGAGGCTCTACATACATAACCCACGCAAAAGGGTCATATTCAAACAGCCCTAACTCTCGAGTTATGCAATTAAGAACAATAATTTTAATGTCAATTTGTAAGTAATATCCTTAAGTATTAGGACAGTATTAAAAAATTTAGTATCAATGTGCTAGTTTTTGAAGTATGTTAAGAAAAATAAAAAAAATAGTCAATTTTTTTAACTTAAATTAGCATTGTAAATGTTTTAAGATATTTTGTAGGGAAAACTTTCCATGATGTTTATTTTTATTTGATAGATGCTATTTTTACCTTTTAAATAACATTTTTTTTACATCTGTAGGACCTTTCTGTCCAGAGAAATCTGCATCTTTTGGCAGAGGTATCTACAAGAATTAAAAAAAAATTAAATGGCGGCCATTCCGACAGGAGGGGGGGTAGACCCCCATATATGGGTGTTTTCGTCGATGAAATTAGGTATATTTTGTAACCTTAAATTATCGCTAGGTCGTGACCAGACACACTGTAGAATCCGGAGGGAATCTGTTTGAAAAACGGCAAAATAAAATTACATTTTAGAACGCAAACCGAGGATTTATTTTCTTGTTGTGTAGGCAAGTCTATCGATTCATTATAAACATTCAAGATAAATATCGACATTAATTTTGATATAGTTGAGTCAATCCCTAGCGCACATGTAAAATATTTTGTATAAAAAATGTATTTACCAAATTCATGCAAATTATCAACAACGTGACTTTTTTCTTTGCAAAATATCAAAATTAACAAAATAATTGAATATATTCTATATTTAAAACAGTATGTAACATAAATTTTAACCAAAAATAAACGCGTCATAACATTGACGATGTCTTGAGAATTTACCTGATATGAAATTATCAGGATTATTTCTATTATTAACAGCACACTCCTCACGGAACAATTAACCATTTTGGGAAAAAGTTACTTACTAAAAATAACCACTATTATACTTTAAAAAATTACAAAATATCTCGGAGCTATTTCTTGCGTGCCGAATTGTGCCGACCTGTCATTCAAAATCGGTTACAGAGTCATGAGATTTGGTATCCTTTTCTATCTTGCATTTTTGCCATAAGGAATTTTTTTCTCCCATGCACACTATGTTGGTCTATACGCTAGTATATCCTAAGTCTATGGTGTAGAAGCATTATTTAAATCCGGACTTTAGAATGTGAAATATTTTATTCTTTTTAGTTCTTCGAAGTCTCGGCTTTTACTTTTTATTAAGTATCAGCTGGTACCCAGCGCGTTTCTGCCGCAGAAAAACTATTTGTGGAAATATCGTTTTAAATTTGGAAGGGTTATATTCTTCAATTAGTAATGATAATACCATATTTTTACCACAATTACTCTCTATTGAGAGTATAATATATTCATTGAAATTGAATGACATAATATTATGACTTTCAAATAAATATGTCGGTACGACACGCGCGCCACCTATTGTAATTTAATTGTACTATGCCTATAACCTTCGCGTAAGTGCAAGCAATAAGTTGACAAAATTTAGCGCAATCTGATGAACGGTATGGCAGTGCATAAAATACGAACAAACAAAAATTTATTTTTATATATTAGAATAGGTTACTTCAATCACTCTTTTGAGTGAACTAAGAAAAATCACAATGTCAATGTCGTCTAAATAGTTACATTAAAACTTCATCAACTATTTTGCCATCCTTGTGTGTGAATTGAGTGGAATTATCTCCTTCAATATTATATGGGTTCACCCTGATATACACCTATTTTATGTTAAAAGAATCATGAAAATCGGTTAACAATTGACGAAAATATCGCGTAACGTACTTCCAAAAAAAAACAGAGTTGAATTGAAAATCTTCTAATAAAATATCTCGTTAGAACGTTTAAATAATGCAACTTTATACAAACAGTAGGTACTAAACTCTATAAGGAGACCTATATTTAGTGGTAGACTTAGTAGAAATGAATGATGATTGGGTACTGCGGGTGTCATAGGAGAAAACTATGGAGAAATGCGGGATGTTAAGGCTTCTGAAAGAAGACGTTGTACCATGAGCCAGTATCAAAGGTGAGAAACGTGTAGTATTACTATTGCCAAGCTTGGTGATCCTTCCAGTAAAGTCAATGTTCAGTAATGGTCCATTAACTGCTGATTAAGTAGCAGAGAATATTCCTTAGAATTTTTATTCAAAATGTTTCAAAATGTCTATGGCCTGAAGAAGCAGATTTCGCAAAAGCGTAACGCAGGACTATGTTGTGTTTATTTTCAATTTATTAAAAATATTTACAGTCTAATACAACAACAATTTAACCATACAACTAGGTAAAATTCTGAGGCCGATCCCTGATTTTCTATAAGTATACAGACAAGTAGTTTAGAAATAATTTAGAAATAATACGTGAACGTTTTAGAATGGAGACATTTTGAAATCTTGTATAGTCTATTTATTGCAAATAATGAGCTTAAACACAGACTATTACAATAAAAGAACATAATGAGCACAAACCCTATAGATTCGTTTAGATTCCTTAAATAAATCTATTTCACTAAATCAATTATTATAAATACGAGCTAAACTAGAAAGAATTGTTTATTACGTTGACCAGTACTTATTTGTTTATTTCTCACAGTTTTCAATGTTGCTTTATATCCCAAACTAAAAATCTTACAGCGTAAATTATGTGTGTAAATTTTCAGAATGATAGATAAATTCGTTCGCTTGCCGATTTCTCATTTGAACCATTTTCATTCACAAATTTAATAACTAGGGAATGAAGATCAATTTAGAGATATGGCGCTCATACGCAAATGAACGAAGGAAAATCAAATTTCTTCAACGCAGCCTTTCTAAACTCGAGCAAAGCATATTCTATAAGACATTTTTTTAAATCATTGCTTTTACGTGTATAAGATAATTTAATACTACAAAAATAATGGTTAAGTGAACATGAGAAAGGTTTTTGGCTTTTACTTTGTTTCTTTCGATGTGGGATATGCTTTAAATAAATAAATATTTTTTAGTTTTTTTTTAATCGGACATAAATTGAATACATGTGGCTCAGGATCGTGCTTTGTGGCATATGATCAACAGTGGACTTGTGTAGGGTTGTAATGTGTATAGATTATTGGATGTTCCCAATATCCCTTCTAAGTTGTCATTGTGGTCTAATCCTCCCAAACCCTATATTACCCTATATGTATAGACCTAGTAATATGAGATAGTGTATTACTAGGTGTATACATATACACCTAGTAATACACTATCTCATATTATCTCATACTGTAACGACTCGTGCAAATTACAGTCACGCCGAGTCGCAGCGCGTCTTAAAGCAATATTGGGCCAGTGCACTTTAAAGGACGCATCGGGCCGCGCCGCAGTCAGCTGGTGAAATCGAGTGTAAATCATGAGTCATCCAGTCCAGTGCAATGGATAATTACGACGAAGAGTTGTCTTTATTGGATCATCTGATGATCTGACGAGTGGAAACAAAAAAAAAAACGGAAACGGAAACGTAGTATATTATGGTGTACGACATTTGCAAGGAAAAGTCGAAATTGGCAAGGAAAAGAAAAGTGTTTTGTGAATTTCACAACCTTTTTAAAGATTTCAGGATTCTTTTTAAGGATCCTTTGTGTGTGCTCTTGTATGTCCCCTGAACGGTGAGAGTATTTTCGCTAAGTGTTGAGCCAATCTGTAAGTTGGTGTATCGATTTGGCTCACTATGAGACGTAGTGAAGCATTGGGCTTGTGTATTTTTGGTAACCCATACAACTTCGGTGGTTTGTTACATCTGGCAGACAATGAAACTATGGTCAGTTTTGATTTGCAGTCTCTGTTCACATGCTTACCTGTTGAAGACTGCATCTCAATTGTAATTAGAAGGCTGGAGGAAAACAACATGCCCGTAGAATATGCAGTATTACTCAGACACTGCCTTACATCTGGCTACCTATTGTAGAAGGAAGAGTTCTACAAGCAAGTATATGGTGTGGCGATGGGCTCACCTGTATCTCCCATTGTCGCCGATATATTCATGGAAGACTTTGAGGAGAATGCCCTGCTTATTTCTCTCGTAAGTCCAAGATTCTACAAGCGGCACGTAGACGACACTTTCACAATTCTACCTTTAGATAAAGTAACCGCATTTTAAGACCATCTTAACTCCATAAATTCTAAAATTCAGTTCACAATGGAGTTATAGGCAAACAATTTTTTAGCTTTTCTAGATGTTTTAGTAATTCGGAATCCCGATAACACCTTGATCCACACTGTGTGTAGAAAAAAGACCCATACAGATAGATATTTAAACGGTGATTCTCATCATCATCCTTCACAGTTAGCTACCGTGGGTAAATCTATGTTTCAGAGAGCACGAGGGATCTGTGACAGTAAACACCTGGCCACCGAGCTCCAACACGTCAAGCAAGTTTTGCACGACAACAAGCTTCGGGTCCCGCGCCTACGTCACAGTGAACGAGTGAAGCCGGCCACAGTCGAGCGAGTGCCTGCTGTACTGCCATATGTCAGAGGTGTCACTGACAAGATTAGCTATATCTTGAAGCGTGCTTCCATTAAAACATACTTCAAGCCACCGAAGAAGATTAGTCAGTTTTTACCATCAATCAAGTATAATGTCCCTCTGCAAGATGTAGGAGTGTACAAGCTTGATTGTGAATGTGGCCTCTCTTATATAGGACAAACTGAAAGATCAATAAAAACCCGCATTAAAGAACACATAGCTGATGTGAAGAATCGACGCTCCGGGAAGTCTGCAGTCTGTGAACACGTACAGGGTCGCCCCCGTCACTACATTAGATTTGATAGACCACAAATCCTCGCTAAAGAACACCAATTCCTTCCAAGGATGATTCGCGAGGCTATTGAAATCAAAAAACATCCTAATTTCAATAAAGAAGATGGCTGGGTGCTACCATCTGCTTGGGATCCTATAATTAATAAAATTAAATCCCAACCCAAGCATACAACCGCAAGTCTTCAAGATACTGTAAGTTCATACTGCGTAGATCGGAACAAAAATTAATAATTTTAATCTGGAGGTAGCCATGGTTAACTATGACATTGAGACGTCAAACACCTCAGTCCCCCCCGTGACCATGGGTGCTGTAAAGTACTCGAAACGTCGGGAATATAAAATAAGTTAATATACGCGATAAAATCCGTAAAATTAGTTTTATTTATATGTCAATAACCATGCTGTTGATCAGTAAAAAAGTTTTGTAATCATGAAATACGAGTAAATAAAAGTAAGTCTTAATATTTAATTATTCCTTTAAAATTCCATCATAACATCAGTGTGTCTAGTAAACTATATCATTAATAATTGTCGAATCATTTGCGGAGCATAGCACAGGTATTTAGTAAATTGTATTCTTCTGAATATATTATAATTTTATATTTCGATCAAACGTTTTATACGTGGTCTGTCTCAAGAGTCTATTCTGCTACCGGTATTCAATGGATAGAATGAACGGTTATTTGAAGTCCAATATCATCATATGTAAGAGCGTTATTTATTACTAGGAACAAAAATTAATCTTTGAAAAAATTTATTTAATGTCTAGTATTCGTGTAAATTTTAGAAATCAATGTAAGAAATTTTTACGTGGTAGAGCCATGCTGCAGGTATATTATAGCTGTAGCATGAATGGGTCATCTTGACCGGGGTAAGACCACACACTCACGGAATACCAGCGTAAAATAGCAGCTTAATGCTGCTGTGTTTCGTATGGTGAGTGTAGAGAACCGGAGACCCTTTTTACTGAAAACGAGGTATTCTATCTTAGCCGTCAGGGGTGGCAGCGCGTCTGCATTTTGATTCTTAATCGAGGGTAGACGTTGATGTCTATGGGCCACAGCATCCGCTTACCATCAGGTGGACTGTGTTTTCGTTTGTCACCCTTATACTATTAAAAAAAAAAATTCATTAAATATAAAGCTTCATTTATTATAATAAATGTTTATAAATGAATTTATGGACTAATTATATAGGTTTATTTTCGAAACCTATAGTAGTAAAGAATAATTAGTAATAATAATATAATAATAATGTCCTCCAGACCGAATTTCGGTCACGGCGGCCAGCCACAATGGAGACTAGCCATCTGCGCAGGACAGGATTATAGTGCCCAAGTGTATGCGCAAGCACAGGTGCACTCTCTATTCCCTCACTCTCATAGACCGATGGGATGGTAAACCGACACGACCGGAGAGAGATCAGGCGCAGGACCAACAGCTTTACGTGCTTTCCGAGGCACGGGGGTGAGACACCGCCAACTTCCTGACTCCGGGCAGCTACTGAGAATTTCTTGATGGAAAACCCCAATAACTGATTTTTTTTTGCCCGACCCGGGATTCGAACCCAGGACCTCATGATCAGCAGTCGCACTACTACAACCACTAGACCAACGAGGCAATAATTAGTATATATATAATTAGAACAATTAATTATTATAATTAAAATTAATCATACTGAATTTTGTAAAATAATATATTTTACAACAGAATTTTGTAAAATAATATATTTCACAAAATTCGGTGTTGCACATATACAACAACATGACATGATAATACATCGTCACCTTTATGGTAAAATTGCGAATGTGCACAACCAAAGATTTTACAAGACAGCAGGAAAACCGATTTTTTAAATGTTTGAAATGGTTCCCTTTGACTGGTATTAGATTAAATATGTTTTTAGTTATAAAATGTTAATCATAACATTACGATCTATATAATAACGTAATATTTTAGCGCAGTAGCCAAATAAATCACATTCGCTACTCTAATTCCTCTTAGACAAAATTAAAGAATATTTTATTGGCACAAAGTAAATTTACGTAAGTGTCATATTCGCAATTATACAATAATTATTTGCGGGTGCGCATAAATTATTGCATTTTAAACTTGCGAATGGAATTAGAAACTGTATATTGTTTTTAGTTAGATAAAATATTTTAATTATTCTAAATAAATTGCAGTGGCAAATTTAACCATGTAATCGTCTATATTTTTAAATGTGTAACATTATGTATTATTTTATTGAATCGTCAATGATATGAAATGAAAA
This sequence comes from Parnassius orleans, assembly GCA_029286625.1. Classification (NCBI taxonomy): domain Eukaryota; kingdom Metazoa; phylum Arthropoda; class Insecta; order Lepidoptera; family Papilionidae; genus Parnassius; species Parnassius orleans. Next base: position 1,955,204 of record JAGSMP010000035.1, on the reverse strand, counting down.
ACTGTTGGTAGTGTGAAAAAATATTCTCCTTTTAATAAACTTTGATCTTTTTATAATAATTAACTTGTCTCACAATAATCAGTCATTTGTAAAAATAATAACATCTAGGATTAAAATACACATTATTGTACTAACGTTTTTAACATATTAAAAATATTATTTAAAATATAAACAAAAAATAAGACTCAAAAATAAAAAAAAATTCTTCAATGTGAGGTTCTGGTAAGGTTTCAGATACTGGCAGGTTCTCATAATATTGATGATAGCCCCTTGATTTTAGGAGATCCTGGCGCAATTTTACTAAATATATCTTTTTCGCCTTTGAAATAGGCAATCGGCCACTGTAAGCAGATATAAGTATTATATAGTTAACTTTTCCCTTTCTTTGCCTTCAGTTTTAGTTTTTCAGTTTTAACTCAGTGAACCCTTCGCTATTGCAATCAGTTTCTATAAAAATTGATTTCGAGTTTTTATGTCGACCTTAAAACTTTGAAACTTCAGGAAGGGTTTGCTGACTTTTTGTGTTCTTTTTATTTATACTGTAAACTGAAAATCGGAAGAGATGAAATCTAAAAAATCATGATGCAGTAATGTTAGGACAATAAAGGGTGAGGGTTAGTTCTTGCCATCCTTATAATTTGAACCCATCTATCCGGTGTATTAACTGGAGTATTTTTTATTTTTATTCTATTTTAGAATGAATAGAATCGCATTCCATATGGCTATGTCCTGATTCAAAATACACGTGGTCAGTAATTTTTATTGTTAGGTGGTCCACATCTAAAGTTGATTTTGTTTTGCTGTCTACCGCAATTGTCCAACATCATTCTTACGCATGTATCAGATTGATTAACAATATATTTACACACAGATGTTGCGATTTCAACGCTTCCTCGCTTGCCTTTCGTCTCATCACAAGTATATCAATCGACATTTTAGTTTTCCAAGTTATACAATGAAAAATTGTATAATGCAAGCTAACGTAGATAAATATATTTTTATGTACTTAATGTGTACGTGTTATGTATCTGCTTGTAGATCAAAATTGAATGCCTAAATATTAACGTCAATTTTTGCAGCTTGTTTGTCAAAATCTATGCGCAGATAAACAACATCTGAATAAAAATAATTTTAAGGATTTTGTCGCGTTTAATATTAACTTTTTGTTTAATTTCGGACTTTGGGCACTTTCCAGCACCCATGATCATGGGGTGACTGACTACTTTCAACTTTTAATTATCAACGAAGGTAGCCTTCGTTAACTATGACATCGGGACGTCAAACACCTCAGTCCCCCCCGTGTGTCTAGCAATGGGTGCTGAAAAGTGCCTGAAACGTCTGGTATAAAAAAAAAGTTAAAATCAAATGCGATAAAATCCGGAAAATTTGTTTTATTCCTTGTGTAAGACTACACATTTTTTACACAAATCCTTTTTCGGGACATGTAACTTTAATTTATAAGAATTTTTCACATCCCACTGGATATTTTTTATCTTTTCTTCTTTTATTCTATTTATTACTAATAATGGTAATTACTAATATTATCAGTAACTATTATTAGTCAACTAATAAAGAATTTTTAGTTCACCGTGGTCAAATCAATTCCTAGAACGTAAGTTGTGCCATAGCAATAATGCGAATGTGACACATAGGTTTGACCATAGGCCATCAGATACTTTGTAGTGAAAATGATACCATAACCAATTCACGAATATGGCACTTAGGCAAGTTGACCATGGTCAATTATATGCATAAGAACATTAAAAATACTTCAATATTCGCATGTTTACAACCGACTTTGAGGACTACATAAATAATTATCCCTTGGTAGAATATCTTACCTGCACTTTATAAATTTACCATGGTGATTGATTTCTATTAACTGTGATTCGCACATTTACTGTTATAATATATCGTAACCTATAATAGATACAGATTTGAAACATTGCCACAGTATGTATTACTACATTGGGGGCGGATAAAGCCAATAAACAGTTTTAAGCGAAAATGACAGATTCGCAAGTTTGCCATAGACGTGACGACATTTGCGACGTAGTAACACAGGATAAGTGCTTAATAAATTTTATAACACGTTAGCGAACCGAGTTCTATCTCCGCTGGCGTCACTGACATTGTTATTCGCAAATTTACGTGCCTATTTACTATGCGAAGAAAAACATCATATTTGAAAACCATGTCTAAAAAATGAAATAAAAAAAACATTTTTAGCAAATTGGAAATCTTTTCCTTCCTACCCCTAAAATCCAAACAGCTATGAGAGGAGGCCTGTGCCCAGTAGTGAAATGATTATAGGGTATTACTTTACTTTTTTATCATATTATAGTAATTTACTAACCAGTTTGGTATACTTTTTCGTAACATAATTTAGATCTGTATTAATAAGGCCAGACAATATTTATTGCGAGTAACTTGCTGTTTATTGCGTGGAATAATAAATGGATATGACAACTGTTTCCTCACGGACTAGTAACGTGTTTGATAGATTGGGTGTAGTAGTAATTTGCTTTCATCGTAATATGATCTATGTTATATGAAACGCAAAATAATGGTTATTATTGCTCGAGCGTTATTTGTCTTAATCATGGTTGCAAACCATTGTTACACTTCTATTCATACTCGCGTAACTATTAAGCATTGTAAATTATTTATCGATAACATTTTTACGTTGCACATTTTAAGAAGTTTTGTCAAGCTAACTATTATTTACTAGCTAACTAGTAATTATTATGTAATTAGTTAGTTTATTAATAAACTAACTAATTACATAATAATATACACATATAATAGTAAATTAGTTATTATGTAAATGCCACTACATATTTGCCACCAAGATTTTTTTTGTGTGAATATGTCGTTAGAGAATTCATCATCCCCATTTTTTCACGTGTTTCGAATTAAACAAATAAAGAACATTAATATATGTGGATAACATGAAGACCACTAGGTGGTTAAAGCCTCGTCTGTGAATAAATTGATCAAAGTAACTTACCTGTAAGTGTTCTTCGATCAAAATTATATGAAGTTGATGTCTCCTCTGTGTGCAACCCTATCCTGCTGTATATTCTTACCCACCCTTAGTGCTTGCTTACATTTTAATTATTTTTACGTAATTCTAGAGGATATAAATACAGATAAGGGCTTAATGATTATTTATTTTTGTGCTTTACATACATCAATACCGCTCTTATAGTACTGCCGCAGCAAGGTAAGTTTTGATGTAACCGATGGACAGTCCCCAAAGGAGATGTTACATGACAGCTATTCCCCTCTGGTCCGACAGTAGTACGTGTTGTTCTAAGACTTGTGCAAAATAAACATATTATAATGATACATAAATCTACATCTTTTGAGAAATTTGATCTGCCCTGAGAGTGTTTCACTATTATCATTCAGACAAGGGAAAATTCCTCTAAAACCCACTATACGGTGTTAATGGGAGACTTCAACGCAAAGCTAGGCACAAGAGAGAACGGTGAGCTGAAAGTAGGAAATTCGGATTAGGGCATGGAACCCAAGGGCCAGCAGCTGGCCGACTTCATGGAGAAAGAGGGACTCTTTATGATGAACTCTTTCTTCCAGAAGGGACCCCACAGGAAGTGGACCTGGTCGAGCCCCGACGGTTCGACAAAAAATGAGATTGACTTCATTATGACGACTAGACGCCAACTGTTCAGTGATGTCTCAGTGATCGCGAGGTGAAAACTGGTAGCGATCACCGAATGGTTAGAGCACACTGAACCTAAACGTTAAGTTGGAGAGGTGTCGTCTAATGAAGTTAACGCTCCATCCCCTCGTGCTCTAATCCAAAGTCCAGAAACCTTTCAGCTCGAGTTACAAAACCGTTTTCAGTGCCTAGAAGATTGCAATGCAGTGGACGATATGAATGACAAGCTCGTGGAAACTGTCCATGCGGTCGGAGCTAAGTTTTGTAAGACCCGCCGCAGAAGAACACAAAACTCTCCGATCACACTCTTAATCTCATGGCTGTTAGACGGGAAATGAAGCTGCAATCTTCAGTAGATTTGATAGCATACAGGCAACTGAACAGACAGATCTCCAAATGCATGCGGCGGGACTTGCGCAACTTCAATACAGCTCGTATTGAAGAAGCGATCGAGCGGAACCAGGCTCCAAAGTCTTTGCCAGAGATCTGTCTGCCAGAAAGAGCCAACTGTCGAAGCTGAAGACCGAGTGTGGCAGCGTCGTTTCCGGGACACCTGAGATTTTGAGAGATTGAGAGGTTCTATGGGCAGCTGTACACATCATCGTTGGAGCCACACGCAAGTGTGAGTAACGATCCAAGAGCGAGTCTTATCCGACACTATTCCGATGATATCCCGGACGTCAGTCTGAGCGAGATTAGAATGGCTCTCCAGCACCTTAAAAACAGCAAGGCCCCAGGCGAGGATGGAATTACAGCGGAGCTTCTGAAAGCGGGTGGAAAACCGGTACTTGAAGTCCTTCAGAAGCTCTTTAATTCCGTCCTCCATGGTGGCACTACTCCGGAGGCGTGGAGCAGAAGTGCGGTGGTCTTGTTCTTCAAGAAAGGCGACAACGCTCTCTTGAAGAACTACAGACCGATTTCCCTTCTGAGCCGCGTCTACGTGCTGTTTTCGAGTCATTACAAATCGTCTCGCGCAGACTCGACGACTTCCAGCCTCCCGAACAAGCCGGTTTCCGAAAGGCTTTAGCACCATAGACCACATACATACCCTTCGGCAAATTGTACAGAAGTCCGAGGAGTACAATTTGCCACTATGTCTGGCGTATGTGGACTGTAGAAAGCCTGATTCCGTCGAAATTTGGGCGGTGCTGCAGTCCCTTCAGCGGTGCCAAGTTGACTGTCGGTATATCGAAGTGCTGAAGTGCTTGTACAGTAGGGCCACGATGGCTATCCGAGTACAGAACCAGAGTACAAAACCTATCCAACTGCAGAGAGGTGTAAGACAGGGTGACGTTATATCCCGAAACTCTTCACCGCTGCATTGGAAGACGTTTTCAAGCTTCTGGACTGGAAAGGATACGGCATTAACATCAATGGCAGTACATCACTCACCTTCGATTTGCCGATGATATAGTCCTATGGCAGAATCGCTGGAGGACCTAAGCACTATGATCAATGACCTCAATAGTGCCTCCCAACGGATGGGTCTTAAGATGAACATGGACAAAACAAAGATCATGTTTAATGTCCATGTCACACCTATGCCGGTAGTTGTTGGGGCACTAAGCTCAGTTGTTGACGAATATGTTTACCTGGGACAAATAGTCCGACTAGGTAAGTCCAACTTCGACCGGAGGTCAATCGACGGTTCAACTCGGCTGGGCAGCGTTCGGGAAATTACGGCACATCTTCTCGTCAGGTATACCTCAAAACTTGAAAACGAGGCTGTACAACCAGTGCGTGTTGCCAGTGATGACCTACGGAACTGAGACGTGGTCCTTCACTGCTGGCCGGATGAGGAAGCTCAAGGTCGCTCAGCGAGCTATGGAGAGGGCTATGCTCAGGGTCTCACTGCGTGATAAACTTAGAAATGAGGATATCCGCAGTAGAACCAGAGTGACCGACATAGCAACAGATTAGTAAGCTGAAGTGGCAATGGGCCGGCCATATAGCTCGAAGAACCGACAACCGATGGGGAAAAAGGTTCTCGGTGGCGGCCTCGTACCGGCGGACGAAGTGTAGGGCGTCCCCACTAGATGGGTGACGACCTGGTAAGACATGCAGGAAGTCGATGGATGCGGGTGGCTCAGGACCGTGCTTTGTGGCATTCCTGGGGAGGCCTATGTTCAGCAGTGGACTTGTGAAGGCTGTAATGATGAAGGAAAATAGGATGTGTAATTGTGTTACAGTAATTTGAAACTGAATTATCTATTTGTGATTGTTATTTCGATAAAATATTAGTACTACATCTACTCTTAAGTTTTCGAATAGTGAATTTAAAAATGAAATATATGAAAGTATGAACTGTTTACGTCCCACAAATAGGCTCAGGTTTTCTTTATTTTCTAAAAGGTTTCTTATATATTGTAGATACAATCCTATGCTCACGGTTCTGGCTCGGCTAGGCCTCGCCTCCACCTCAATTGTATACTAACGACCCGCCCCAACTCTGCCTGGATCTCTTAATCTGGCATCATTTAGGTTTGTTAAAGTAATCATCAACGACCGATTTATTTTGTGTATAATAACGATTTATTCCATTATTTATTTTCCATTTAAGAACAAAAATATTACAGCTCGTCCTAAACTCGAGAAAATGTAGTTATTTCGATATTACAGACAGACACATCAATTTTATTTATATTATCAAAATGTATAAAGGACTTAATTAACGTAATTATAACAAATTCAACGTAATTATATAAAGTTCTCCTAAAAGAAAACATAAACATGTCAAATGCTCTTGTATTTCAGTATTCAGTGGCGGCTGGCCATAATGTATGCCAATCGTGCCTCTACACCGTACGTCCCGCTGAACACTCTATTCAAGTCTTGGATAAAATTCTTAACACGAAATATCTAAAAAACTTGATGGTCATCTTCATTAACTATATGACATCAGGACGTCAACAGTTTTATAGAAAATTAAGTTCTATTCACAGTGAACGCGTGAAGAACTACACTCATGAACGGGATTAGAAAAATGTTCGCCTTGTGGTGGCGGCGAAAGGGAATACACTCACTTCATATCGTCCCGTGTGTGTCATAAGAGACGACAGAGGAAAACAAACAGGAGATGGGCAATATCATCTTCCTGATAACAGTCAGTTCAGAAAATAATAAAAGCTGTGGTTGCCCACAGCGTGGCCACTATAGCAAATGTCCAGCCTATTTTACAATTTATGGGGGAGGCCTATGTTCAGTTAAGTAGACTTTCGATAGGCTTTAATGATGACGATGATGAGTTTTACTCTTTCGAATCTTTGCTACCCTTAATATTTACGGTAGAGTGAAAACATAGGGGGATGAGTCGCTCGCGTCCGTAGGCTTTGACCACCTAACCCTAGGCCCTCCCTACACGTGTCCCCCGGGTGGTGCTAAACGAGCGACAAAGCCGAAAGTATAGACTCGGCTCCTCGCCGTATGGTAGCGGCATAAAAGCTACCAACCCTTAATTCGCACCATGAGCCAGCAATTAAATTCGCCACCCGTCACGTTCTGTCTCCCGGAGGGGCGAAAAGTGGATTGCGGAGGCCCGTCTGGCTACGCTGAATGTGTGTGGAGCAATGAATGATAAGATGGATGAAGTATGCGAAATGATGAATGATAGAGGAATAGATGTGTTATGTGTAAATGAGACGAAACGAAAGGGAAAGGATGCCACTGCACATGGCATGTATACCGCTTACTGGTCTGGGGTAGACGAGACCGAGCGGGCATGCCAGGAGTCGGTGTCATCCTTTCAGAAAGAATGGTCAATGTGAAAGAGTATGAATGTGTGCCCAAGGCTGCTATGGATACGAATGAAAGTGGGCTTAAAGAATTTGTTTGTGCTAGGGTGTACGCCCCAGATATGTCTAAGCCCACTTATATCCGAGAGCAGTTTTGGGACATGGTAAGGATGGTGTTGATGAAATGTAAGGTAAATGAAAATATTATTATGTTAGGAGATTTTAATGGAAGGGTTGGGGTGAAGAGGTCTGGTTATGAAAGGATATTGGGAACGTTTGGCGATGAAAGTATAAATGAAAATGGTGAAGACCTCCTCACCGTATGTGTGGAAAAGAATCTTTTGTGACGAACACTTTCTTTCGTCATAAGAAGATTCACATGTATATGGGAAAGAGGTGATGAGAAGCATGATAGATTTCATAATTGTGGATGAAAGAATGAGGAGCGCAGTGGTAGATACAAGGGTTTACCGGGGTCCAACGTAGGACGGATCATTACTGGTCTTATGCCGAATTAATGGTCTATTCAAGCGTTGGCGGCATCGGACATCTGTGTCTACCACTGCGTTACAGCGTATAAGAATAGAGAGTTACAAGATGAAGGTGTGAAAGAAGTTCAAATGTAGACTGAGAGAAAATATAAGTGGTATGGATGAATTGTGTATGAATGATTTAGACTTGGAGACTGTGTGGTATAATGTCAAGAAAGGTTTGGTGGATGCAGCCACCGAAGTATGTGGTGTAACTAAGAGAACGAATGAAAGGAAAAATAATACGTTGTGGTGGGATGATGAGGTACGGATGGAAGTTGAAGCAAAGAAGAGAGCATGGCTAGATTTACTAGCAACCAAAGCTGGTAATTCTAGCGGTATGATTGATGAGATTGAAAGAAAAAAGGCAGACTTTAGACGTATAAATAAGAGAGTAAAAGTTGTTGAAAGGAAAAAGCAAGAAAGAACGGATAAGAATGATAGAATATATAATAATATATATAATATATAATAATATAATATAATAATAATATATATATAATAATATAATAATCTTTTATTTGCAAGAATATGGTTTTACAATGGTGTTCGAAAATAATTTGTTCTATATTCTACCTCATTGGTGTGCAAATATTAATAGTCAAGTACCCGTAACATATATATACTATCGATTTCTAACATAATTTTTAACATTACTCAGTTGATTTGATGATTTTTAATCATTTTTTATCATTAATTAATTACGCAACAGTGTCAGAAGAATAAATTACCAATAAGATGTATAAGTATTATTATAACTCAATGTCAAATATTAATGTTCTTATGCCAGTAAATATAAAATGTCAATTATAAATGTTACATATCGAATTGTCATTAATTTATTTCAATATTTATATCAAATTTATTAATTAAATAAATAAAATTTTTAATTTATAAGAATGACATAATTTAAACATTGTGTCAAATTCTAAAATGTATCGTCTACTTATCTGCAAAGAAATCTTTAATTGAGTAAAAGTTTCTGAATGAGCCATTTTTGAGGTGAGTTTTCATTCTCATTGTTGGTAACTCTCTAATCCTTTAGGTATCTTATTAAAAACTTTTACACACATTACGTAACAATTCTTATGAAACAAAGCTGTCTTGCAGGCAGGCATTAACAATCTAGTTGGATCCTTTACCTATAATAGAATTGTCGCGAGCGCTATGAAATAAACACTGATTTTTTGACAAATATACACACCTCTAATATATACAGTCCAGTCAGCGTTAGCAAATTGTTTTTTAAATAAAGATCTACATGATTCAAGGGGCCCGACGTTGCATAAAGCTCGTATACATTTCTTTTGACTGATAAATGCCTTGTTTATATCAGTCGAGTTTCCCCATATCAACAGACCATACCTCAACACAGATTCAACGTATCCGTAGTATGCAGTAAGCGCAGCCCTTTCCCAGCGACGCACTGTAGTCTACGCAGTGCATACACAAATTTATTTAATTTGGTGCAGACATTTTTCACATGCGACTTCCAGTTGCAATGGTTATCAACATATAGACCTAAAAATTGTGTTTCTGAGACCTCTTTCAAATATTCATTATTATATGAAATATTTAGTTTTCATTGGTGCATTGTAATTGGAAAACGTTATGAATTTTGTTTTGAAACATTCGCACGCAGATTATTGGTTTCTAACCAGGTCATTATGGATTCTATAGAAGAATTTAAGGTTATTTCGAAGTCACTTGCGGTAAATTCTTTATTTAGTTTTGGTATGACAACGGAAATATCATCAGCAAAAGAATAGACTGATGAGGCGTCATAGTCAGTAAGTCATTTATATATAATAGAAATAAAAGTGGACCCAATACACTGCCCTGTGGTACACCATTTTTATTGTGAGTAAAGAAGATCTAAATGACGTGCGGTTATGTTTTTATCAATACGTGTCATTTCAACACATTGTTGTCGATTTTCCAAATATGATTTTAGCCAATTTAATGCTGGTCCACGAATTCCATATCTTTCACTTATCTATTAGAATAATGTGATCAACACAGTCAAATGCCTTTGACATGTCATAAAATATAGCAACCACTAGTACTTTTTGTTTATGTAATCAGTTACTCTATGTATTAAAGAAAATGCGGCATGTGTTGTGGATTTTCCTTTTTGGAATCCGTTCTGTTCTTTACGGAGAATATTATATTTAGACAAGTAGTTGTAAATTCTACTATGCATCGCCTTCTCAAATATTTTCGAAAAATTGGTATTAGTGTAATGGGTCTGTAATTGGTTAATTCGTGATGATCACCTTTTATAGAGTGGTTTCACAATCGAAGTTTTTAGTTTCTCGGGAAATGTACCCTGTGTGAACGATAGATTTATTAGTTTTGAAAGAATAGGACCTATAATATCGGCACAATCCTTTAGTATATGAGTAGAGACTGAATCATTACCCACAGATTTTGTGTTGTTTAAGGATTTAATTATTCTTATAATTTCATTTACAGAGCATGGTCGTAAAAATATGCTATGTTCGAGGTTGTCTAAGCGCATTCTATGTTTCTGTATTTTTTTATCAACTTTTATGTCAGAGATGTCAATAAAATAGTTATTAAATTTTTCTGCAATGTCATTAGGATTCACAATTTTTATGCCGTCACTATTAATCCAATCAATATCTTTATTATTTGTATAGTCATATTCATTATTTTTAATGATATCCCAGGTCGTCTTACATACATTCTTGGATTTTTTAATTAAATTGTTATTTATTTTCCTTTTTGACCAAATAATACAAGATTTGAGTAATTTTGAATACTTAACATACCGTTCTTTGTTTTTAGTATTTTTGTTTTTATAATAGATGTATCTCAATTTTCTTTTGGTAATACATGATATTTTAATACCTGTAGTAATCCATTCAGGTGCTTGAGTGCTAAAATTTATCTTACATCTTTGAATAGGAAAGCAAAGATTATATAGTAAGCAAAACATTTCATGAAAGTTATTGAATGCTATATTAAGATCTTCTACGTCGATTTCCTTCCAGGAAAGCGCTGCCATTGACGTTTTGAACTTCTGTTTGTTCTCTTTGCTATAATTTCTTTTAGTAACATACATATATTTAAGTTTTTCTTGTTTTATTACCGGAAAGCTTAGTAATTGACTTGTATTATGGTCTGACATGTTGAACTCATATAAGGAACTATAGGGATGTTCTATGTTACTGGCTATATGATCAATGCATGTGTTTTGACGAGTCGGTTTATTAATGTGAAGTTTAAGATTATAGTTATGCATTAAGTTTGATAACTGTTCGGTTGTGCTGTTGTCTTTAGCGTGTCAATATTGAAATCACCGCATAGAATAAGTTTCATGTTGCTCTTAGTCGTTAGCTTAAGAGTAGTGTATCCAGCTTATTAAAAATACGGAAGCTGGTGATTGCGGTATTCTATACACGCAGACAATTTTGCATTTGTAGGCTGGTACCTCAATTCCACAACATTCAAAATATTTTTCAACCGATATTTCATTACATAAATTTATGGGCTTAGAGAAGTGTTTTATCTTTGAGTATGCACACTCCACCACGTCTTACTTTTGTTCTGCAGAATGTGGAAGCAACTTTGAAGTTTTCAGTTTAATGTTAGATTCTTCTCCTTTTTACAAAGGTTTCGGTGAGACAGATAAGAGTAATTTCTTTACCATTTTCCGTCAATTCGTTGACACATAATTCTAACATATGAGTTTTGTTTAATAATCCCGCGATATTTTGATGAAGTAATGTTACTGTATCAAAAGTATTTTCATCATTGTGAGCGAAAAAGAGGCTGAGTAAAATTGAGGTTGGATACGTTTTCAGGCAAGACTTTCGAAAATAATCTAGAATAGTTTTCTGCTTAAGTGTAGGGTATTCTTTAGATCGGGGCAAGATACAGTGTTTGAATAACAACTTTTTGATAGTTTCTTTCTGACAAAATGCGTGATACACCAGTTTTATTACCATGTAAATAGGTGGTTTTATAATCTATGCAGTCTATAAAAAAATCAATTTTGCGATAAACTATAATTGATGTTGTAATTATAAATATTATTTTCATATTTTTAAAAGTGTCAACGTAATAACAATTAGAAAAATTATTACATATTAGTTTTATTTTGTTGTTAAGCAGTTAGAAGGATATCTGATAACTTCCAGGCAAATATTAAAATGTTCTGGAAACTCGTAAGAACTGCCAGGGGAAATTCAATACAGCCTAGAATGAATGCTATACGAGACCAGAATGGCTGTATTCTGAATGACGAAGTGTCGAGTTTAAGGAGATGGAAGGAATACTTTGAAAGCGTGTTTATGAGTGAAGAGTCGTCTGAATTAAGTGAAATAGAAATTCCGAAAGAAGTGGAGAGAGGTAGGGAGATAAGTGTAGATGAAATAATGAAAGCAATGAAAAGCATGAAAGCAGGTAAGGCAGCCGGATATGATAGAGTATCACTCGAAATGCTAAAGGCTGGAGAGGGAGTGGTGGCAGGCCTGCTGTACACCTTGTTTAATATATGTTGGGAACTGAAGCGGGTACCGGAAGACTGGTGCAAAGCCGTTATAGTCCCAATATATAAGGGAAAAGGGTCACAGCAGGACTGTAAAAACTACCGTGGCATTAGCTTGCTTAGCATTGTGGGTAAACTGTATGCTAAGGTGTTAATTGAAAGAGTTATGGAAGAAACTGATGGTAAAATTTGGGATGTGCAAGCTGGATTTAGAAAGGGGATGGGGTGTACGGACCAAGTCTTTTCCATGCGCATGATTGCGGAGAAGTTTTTGGCCAAAAACCAGAAAGTTTTTTGTGCGTTCATGGACTTGGAAAGGGCTTATGACAGTGTGGACAGGAATGTGTTATGGCAAACACTGAACTCATTTGGGTTGAGCGCTAGTTTGATACAGGCATTAAGGTCTCTTTATAGGGACTCTAGTGCTTGTATTAGGATCAACGGGGTCTACTCGGACTGGTTTGGCATCCAAAAAGATGTCAGACAGGGCTGTGTAGCTTCCCCGTGGCTGTTTAACCTATTTATGGACAGTTGTTTGCAAACTTTGAAAGTTGAAGAATGTGGGTTGAGAATGGGTGAGTTAACCGTCAAATGCCTTTTGTACGCCGATGATCAAGTCATATTTGCATCGTCGGCGGCCGAGTTGCAATGATGGTTACTTTAATGAACCGGTCATTAAAAGAAAGGGTATGAAAGTGAACGCAAGTAAGACGAAAGTGATGGTTTTGAAAGAGAAGAAAGTAAAACGTTATGTGAAATAAGAATAGAAGGGAGTTGATTGAGCAAGTGGATGAGTTTGTATATTTGGGATGTTTATTTAGCAGGATGGTAGATATGATAAGGATACAGAACGACGAGTGAACGCAGGAAATAGAGTGAATGGGGCTCTACACGCTATTATGAAGAGTCAGAATGTGTCAAAAAAGGCACGTTTGGCAATTCATAATGCTGTGTTAGTCCCTACTTTAATGTATGGTAGTGAAAGTTGGGTCTGGCAGAAGAAGCATGAGAGTAGAATAAATGCTGTAGAAATGCGGTCATTAAGGAGTATGCTAGGGTTGAATCTGAACGACAGGGTGAGAAATAGTGTGATAAGAGAAAAGTGTGGTTTGCAAGATGACGTTTTGACCAGGATTAAGAAAGGAATGCTTCGGTGGTTTGGTCATGTAGAAAGAATGAACGAGGAAAGAGTGACAAAGCAAATTTATGTTGCAGAAGTGAACGGAAGAGTCGGGAAGGGACGCCCTAGACGAAGGTTTATCGACCAAATTGGCGATATATTGAAAATGGGCCAGATTAGGAGTACCCTTAACCGACGAGCGTGTATGCGTAGATATATGGATGTAAAGGAGGCGAGAGAAGTATGTCAGGATCGTGCCAAATGGAAGTCCGTAGTCTCTGCCTACCCCTCTGGGTGACAGGCGTGAGTGTTTATGTATTATGTATGAAAACAAAAAAGTAGCATCTCTAAAAATATGAATGAAATAAAAACTGCATAATTGCCCCATCAAAAGTAAAAAGTAGCATCCTACATACATGTCACTACTGGGCACATGCCGCAGAGGGTTTTTGGTATAAAAAGTTTTCGCTGCGCTGATCTAAACATGGGATCACCTCAACTAGGGAACTTCTCAGATATGCAAGTTTTCCTTCACCGCCGAGAAAGTGGTAAATCGACACTTCAAATTGCAATTAAAGTATATGCTAAAATATATAATAATGCTTATGTTCTATGAAATTTACGTTTGGATCAGTTTGATTACCGCCTATGACAAGCAAAATAAAAAACCTTGTTTAAGTAAAATTTACTATCTTTTATAATTAAAGTATTGTTCCGCACTGGGGTCATTGTAGAAGCGTGCGTCGCGACCCTGCCAGCCCTTTCAGGGCTGCAATTCTACAGCTGCGCACCCATGCTAACGAGGGTTAGGGCGTCCCCAAGGCGACGCACACCAGCTGGTCCCCGTTGGTGTGGAATGCAGCGCGCAAAGCGGCGATGGGGACCGCCACCCGTCACGCACAGCCCGACACGGCGGAAGGTGGAGGACAGAGTGCAGAGTTGGCACGTGGAATATTAGAGGAAACATGAAAGATAAGACGAATGAGTTGATTGAAATAATGAAAGAAAGAGAATTAGATGTCGTGTATGTCAGAGACCAAACGGAAGGGCAGTGGTACTGAAGAGCTCCCTGGTGGGGCGTTAGCTCTATGGTCCGAGTCCCGAGAGCGAGAGCGCCCGCCAGGAGTGGGGTGCTGCTGTCGTCTCGGTTGGTCGATGTTATGACTGAATATAAGATTGTGAACTCAAGACTACTCTGGGTTCGCTTTAAATTGGGACTGACGAAGTTATTCCTTTTGGCTGTTTATGCGCCGGTAGCTTCGTCGTCCAGGGCTGAGCTGGAGGAGTTTTGGGAGAATGTAAGAGAAGTTCTAGATTTGGCTAGGAAAACGAAAGAATTGTTGTATGTGGTGATTTGAATGGATGGTTGGTACCGCTCGACCAGGGTACGAGTCGGTGCTTGGAAAGTTTGGCGATAAAAGAGTTAATGATGCTGGCAAGCTTATACTAGCGGTATGCAAGGAAAAGGGTCTTCTTGTGACAAACACTATGTTTAATCACAAGAAAATCCATATGTATACTAGAGAAAGTAAGAATGAGAAGTATGATCGATTTGTTCCTGGTGGATGACCGACTGCGAAAACAGGTGATGGATACGCGAGTGTTCAGGGTGCTGACCTAGAACGGATCACTATCTAGTGATCACTAGATTTAGGGTTTGTTCGCGGGTTGGCGCTACCGGACGGCGGTGACAGAACCGCAATCGGTCTGTCGCATCCGAAGTTGGAAGCTTCAGGAAGCGGATACTAGGACAAATATCATGCGAGGGTAGCCGAAAAGCTTGACACCATCGATGGCAGAAATGAATGTGTGGAGAGAACATGGCAGAACCTTAGGGATGGAATGGTAAGTGCAGCGGAAGAAGTATGTGGAACAATAAAAAGAGGCAGTAGTAAAAGAAGAGATGCATGGTGGAATGATGAAGTGAAAGAAGCTGTAAAGAAGAAGAAGAAAGCATGGTTAGACTACTTGGCCTCTAGTAATGATAAGGATATGAGAGAGAAGATGAAAGAAAGATATAAGCTGCAGAAAGTTCACACGAAAGCATTGATTGAAATGCGTGAAAAGTGTAGAATGGAAGCGGACAAAGGTTGTCGCACAACTTTAGGGAGAACTCAAACTCTTCTGGAAAGAGGTTGGAAGGACGAAGTGGTGCGACGGCCTTAAGAATGAACAAAGTGCTGAGAACTAATGACGTCCTCACAGAAAAATCGGACGTCATGCAGCGATGGAGCGAATTTTATAGAGAAATGTATGCGTGTGATGATCTTAGTGAGGATCCGGGATGACTCCGTGACTGGTACGCCAGACCTGGACCTCGATGACGCTGAGGTCATCAGTATGAAAGAGATTGAACGTGCGATTCGAAGTTTGAAATGTGGTAAGGCCGCGGGACTAGACAGAGTTACTGCTGAAATGATCAAGTATGGTGGGCCTCGCGTCTGGGACAGCTTTCATCTGCTGTGCAATTTGTGCTGGCGGACGGGGACGTCCCGGATGATTAGCGATCCGCAGTCATTGTGCCTTTATATAAAGGTAAAGGTTCACATTTTGACTGCGGGTGCTATCGGGCGATCAGCCTGACCAGTTTAGCAAGTAAAGTATACTCGAAGGTTTTGACGCGTAGGATGCAAGAGAAATCGGAAAGATTTCTATGGGAGGCTCAATGCGGTTTAGACCTGGAAGAGATGCACGGATCAAATATTTTCTCTCCGCATGATCACGGAGAAGCTTCTGGCTGCTAACCAGAAGATTTTCTGTGCTTTGTGGATCTTGAGAAAGCATTTGATAAGGTTGTAAGGAAGAAAATGTGGGAATTGTTGCCGGGGTACGGTGTGGATGGTCGATTGCTAAGGGCTGTGCAGGCACTTTACTGCGACTGTAAAGCCTGTGTGCGGGTAGGGCATGACCTGTCACCCATGTTTAGCGTCCAAACGGGAGTAAAACAGGGTTGTGTCATGTCTTCCTGGCTGTTCATACTATATCTCGACAGCTGTTTACAGAAGCTGAAAGATAGCTGTCTGGGTGTGAAATTGGGTGACATAAAAGTAAATTGTCTGCTGTATGCTGATGATGCAGTGCTTATTGCACCATCAGAGGCAGAACTGCAGGCATTAGTCACGCGTATGAAAGAGGAATGTGAAATTAAAGGTCTCCGTTTGAATGCCAATAAAACTAAGGTTCTGGTATTTGAAAGGGACGAAGAGAACAAGTGTGAAATATGGGTAAATCAAGAATGTCTAGAACAGGTAAATGAAATTGTATACTTGGGAGTGCTTTTAGCCGGGATGGAAGATGTGATTTAGATGTGGACAGGCGTGTCGCTGCCGGGAACAAAGTCAATGGTGCCTTGACTGCTTTAGTCAAAAGGCAAGGCGTAGTGAAGAGCGCACGCCTTGCAATACATAACGCAGTGTTGGTACCAACTTTGTTATATGGCAGCGAAACCTGGTATGCCAGAAGAAGCATAAAAGCAAGTTGAATGCAGTGGAGATGCGATCTCTTCGTAAAATGTGCGGCGTTACCATGGCTGACCGAAAGCGAAACGAAGAGATTCGCAATATGGCAGGTTTGAAAGATGACCTTATCACAAAATCGATAAGGGCGTGCTTCGATGGTTTGGGCACGTTGAGCGAATGAGTGAAGACCGAATGGTGAAGAAAATATATAGCGCGAAAGTTAATATTAAAAGGTGTCGAGGTAGACCGAGACTAACTTTCGAAGACCATGTGAGCAAACTGCTCGAAGAGGGGAGGGTCAAGAGTACTAGGATACCTAGACGCATGTATGAAGAAGATTATGAATCTGAAAGAAGCGAAAGAGATATGTAAGGATCGTGACACTTGGCGATCTGTTCTTCTGGCTACCCTGTCAGGGATTGTGCGTGAAGATAAGTAAGTAAGTTCCGCACTAGTCTGTTCATTTACATATACTCATGTGAGGTATGAAACCAAGACTGTCACAAAAATCTTACTTTGTCTGCTTTGAAAGCTATCTTAAATGATAAACTGATTTATAAGTCTCATTAAAGGTAAAAAAGTAAAGTAGCAGCACAGGTAGCAGCTTACATACGTCTCACTACTGTGCACAGGGATCCTCATTACCTATAGTTTTTTGTGGGCAGAAAAGAGTAAGTATGCCGCAATGCTTCAATGCGTATTAACGGTTTTCCCATTTCCACGACTATTTTAACTATTCAGACATCTAGGATTCCTCACGAAGTTATTCTTCAACACTTCACCGGACACGTGGTAAGTTAGCACGTAAAATTTCCCATTACAGATTTATTTTTCCTCAAAGAGATCGTACACTTTTTGCTCCCGTTCCCCGTTGAAATCTCACGGCCAGCTACACGGCTCTCGTATTTATTTAAATAAAGTTCATAAAAACTGAAACAAAGCTATTGCACGATTGTTGAAGACATTTACCTAGTAATTAGATATCCAACGATGCCACGAACTATTCCATCAAATAGAGTTCAAAATCTCACAGCTATTTTCAATTATTTACATCAGATAACTTAGTGATTTCTTATATTTACGCGAACACTACACATTGAATAAAACTACTTTTGCGGATTATATCGCGTTTAATTACTTATTTTTATTAATTCCCGACGTTTCGGGTGCTTTACAGCACCCAGTCCCCCGTGACCATGGGTGCTGTAAAGCACCCGAAACGTCGGGAATTAATAAAAATAAGTAATTAAACGCGATATAATCCGTAAAAGTAGTTTTATTCAATCAGATAACTTGATAACAAATGAAGTTGTTGAAATAAAAGCTATGCCGATAGACACCCAATATATTCAACTAAAGAGCTTCTCTCTTAATCTCAGTACTGGATACTGTGCACACAAAACACATATGTTTTGTACAGTATCTAGTGTAACAATGTCGTTAATAATTTTGCCAAACGTGGTAATTGCGGTAAATCATCCCGATAATCGTCACCAGTCTGTTTAAGTGTGACAATTTTTGATGCTGCACGAATAAGTATTCAGTACTTATCATTAGTTTATTTAGCAGATAGTAGATGATGCTATTATTACATTAAAACTATGAAAGCCAAAACTATACTATATACCGCTGTGTTATTTAATGTGATAACTTTATCACCACCCCGTATAATATCAGCGATAGAAGGTTGGGGTGCAACTGGCTCAAGAGCCACCCCAAAGCCGCTAACATTTATTTATTATACAAATAAGGCATAAAGTGATGTTGATTCTGTTAACAATTCTGTTTCTGTTAACAATAAGCTATCAGCGCCGCTAGCGATGAAAACTATTTGACGATATGACCATGTCATGAAACAGCAATGTTGTGTTTAGTTATTAATATCGTCAAACGATCTCTTTTCATTGATCGGGTCAAGCTATATCATGACATGGTCAACAAACTGTGTTAAGTAACATGAAATGACACCATTTCATGAAATGATAGACTACTTTAAAATATATGATCAATTCTGCCACAACATAATATGTAAAAATATCTTTGATCAAATTATAAGGATAATGAAAATTTTACAATAATTCCAGGCAAACCAGTTTTAATCAGTTTACATATTCTAAATTAGTAATTGAACTAAAAACCATATCAATTTTTATACATTTGATAGACGTCACTATTATCTATTTAAATTATTACGCTTTTAAAATGAAATAACGAAAAAACTAAAAAAAAATAACGTTAAGGATTTTGAAGTGATTTTCAAAATCGAATTATTTAAACATATAAATGTAAGTTAATTATATTATTTAATTTATTAGTAACTGAAGGCAAAATATACTACTTTTTCCATTGATAGATGGCGCTATTTTGAAAACAAATTTTTTAATTTATTACACAACGGTTGAAACTAATTTTAAACTTATTTATGAATATGGCATTTATTTGAAAAAAACACCCATCATCCCGCTTATAACTAACAGAATCATATATAATAGAAAATTAATATCCTAAGGAAGGAAATAACTTAACCTTCTTTTTTTGAAGTTCCGTAATCGGATAAAAAGTTGCCTATAAGTTGCCCTGGATTAATAACTACCTACGTAAAAAAATTCATGGAAATCGCTCCAGTAGTTTTTGCGTGAATCTTGAATACACAGACAGATAGATAGACAGACAGACAAAAATTCTAAAAACCACTAATTTGGCTTCAGTATCCTTTATTTCGTCACCTGGACTTGTTTTTTCAAGAATATATTAGAATTACAGACACGACTTTTCTTCAGATTTATTATATGTATAGATTGAATTTCCACATCTTTCTAAACGCGGCCCGCGACTGATCCCAGGAAGACTGCCGATGAACTGGCAGGATCGCCATATAAGGTTGGGAGGTTCAGGGAATAAATATAACACATCTAGTGATCTTGACTGTAGATTTAATATTAACTTAATGCATCTATTGTACATACACATGAGCATACACTACAAAATTAATATTTGTTTGTTCAGCTATCTCTTATGGGTAAATGTATACAAAACATTACAAAACATTCACATTAACAGGCGGGTACTACTTTAATGTTTACTCTGGATTACAATGTTTTGATAAAATCCCCATGGCTAAAATACTACTAGATTGTTATAAAACTACAGCTATATCATACATAAGTCAAATGGGTAGCGTGTAATAAACACATCTAAGTGACATAGCTTGTAAAATTGATCTTGTAAAATATATATATTACTTTTTGCCTTATAAATAACATCCATTAATAATTCTCTCGTATGCAAAGAATCCAGTAAAATTAATGAGGAAATAAAATGGGACTCAAATTCCCAAACCTATGGGAAAATCGTCTCATAATTTGTTAACTAAAACTTAGAAAAAATCTAAATGCATGAAATTCTTGGGCCAACCTTAAGTTTTATGCACTATTGTCCTCCATTTTAAAATAACTTAAAAATAGAAATTGAAATGGAAGAAGGAATAACTTTCTAGTCTTCATAAGCCTGATTGCTATACTTATTTTTAAACGATTTACTAAAATTCTTAACCTCATAAACAACTGTCATGTAACATCTCCTTTGAGGACTGTCCATCGGTTACATCAAAACTTACATTACTGCGGCAGTGCTATAAGAGGGGTATTGATGTATGTAAAGCACAAAAATAAATAATCATTAAGCCCTTATCTGTATTTATATCCTCTAGAATTACGTAAAATAATTAAAATGTAAGCAAGCACTATTCATTTGTTATCAAGTTATCTGATTGAATAAAACTACTTTTGGATTATATCGCGTTTAATTACTTATTTTATTAATTCCCGACGTTTCGGGTGCTTTACAGCACCCATGGTCACGGGGACTGGGTGCTGTAAAGCACCCGAAACGTCGGGAATTAATAAAAATAAGTAATTAAACGCGATATAATCCGCAAAAGTAGTTTTATTCAATGTAGTGTTCGCGTAAATATAAGAAATCACTAAGTTATCTGATGTAAATAATTGAAAATAGCTGTGAGATTTTGAACTCTATTTGATGGAATAGTTCGTGGCATCGTTGGATATCTAATTACTAGGTAAATGTCTTCAACAATCGTGCAATAGCTTTGTTTCAGTTTTATGAACTTTATTTAAACAAATACGAGAGCCGTGTAGCTGGCCGTGAGATTTCAACGGGGAACGGGAGCAAAAAGTGTACGATCTCTTTGAGGAAAAATAAATCTGTAATGGGAAATTTTACGTGCTAACTTACCACGTGTCCGGTGAAGTGTTGAAGAATAACTTCGTGAGGAATCCTAGATGTCTGAATAGTTAAAATAGTCGTGGAAATGGGAAAACCGTTAATACGCATTGAAGCATTGCGGCATACTTACTCTTTTCTGCCCACAAAAAACTATAGGTAATGAGGATCCCTGTGCACAGTAGTGAGACGTATGTAAGCTGCTACCTGTGCTGCTACTTTACTTTTTTACCTTTAATGAGACTTATAAATCAGTTTATCATTTAAGATAGCTTTCAAAGCAGACAAAGTAAGATTTTTGTGACAGTCTTGGTTTCATACCTCACATGAGTATATGTAAATGAACAGACTAGTGCGGAACAATACTTTAATTATAAAAGATAGTAAATTTTACTTAAACAAGGTTTTTTATTTTGCTTGTCATAGGCGGTAATCAAACTGATCCAAACGTAAATTTCATAGAACATAAGCATTATTATATATTTTAGCATATACTTTAATTGCAATTTGAAGTGTCGATTTACCACTTTCTCGGCGGTGAAGGAAAACTTGCATATCTGAGAAGTTCCCTAGTTGAGGTGATCCCATGTTTAGATCAGCGCAGCGAAAACTTTTTATACCAAAAACCCTCTGCGGCATGTGCCCAGTAGTGACATGTATGTAGGATGCTACTTTTTACTTTTGATGGGGCAATTATGCAGTTTTTATTTCATTCATATTTTTGGAGATGCTACTTTTTTGTTTTCACTCTACCGTAAATATTAAGGGTAGCAAAGATTCGAAAGAGTAAAACTCATCATCGTCATCATTAAAGCCTATCGAAGTCTACTTAACTGAACATAGGCCTCCCCCATAAATTGTAAAATAGGCTGGACATTTGCTATAGTGGCCATGCTGTTGGCAACCACAGCTTTTATTATTTTCTGAACTGACTGTTATCAGGAAGATGATATTGCCCATCTCCTGTTTGTTTTCCTCTGTCGTCTCTTACGACACACACGGGACGATATGAAGTGAGTGTATTCCCTTTCGCCGCCACAACAAGGCGAACATTTTTCTAATCCCGTTCATGAGTGTAGTTCTTCACGCGTTCACTGTGAATAGAACTTAATTTTCTATAAAACTGTTGACGTCCTGATGTCATATAGTTAATGAAGATGACCATCAAGTTTTTTAGATATTTCGTGTTAAGAATTTTATCCAAGACTTGAATAGAGAGTGTTCAGCGGGACGTACGGTGTAGAGGCACGATTGGCATACATTGTAAGCGGCCGCCACTGAATACTGAAATACAAGAGCATTTGACATGTTTATGTTTTCTTTTAGGAGAACTTTATATAATTACGTTGAATTTGTTATAATTACGTTAATTAAGTCCTTTATACATTTTGATAATATAAATAAAATTGATGTGTCTGTCTGTAATATCGAAATAACTACATTTTCTCGAGTTTAGGACGAGCTGTAATATTTTTGTTCTTAAATGGAAAATAAATAATGTAATAAATCGTTATTATACACAAAATAAATAGGTCGTTGATGATTACTTTAACAAACCTTAATGATGCCAGATTAAGAGATCCAGGCAGAGTTGGGGCGGGTCGTTAGTATACAATTGAGGTGGAGGCGAGGCCTAGCCGAGCCGGAATCGTGAGCATAGGATTGTATCTACAATATATAAGAAACCTTT
Organism: Parnassius orleans; assembly: GCA_029286625.1. Classification (NCBI taxonomy): domain Eukaryota; kingdom Metazoa; phylum Arthropoda; class Insecta; order Lepidoptera; family Papilionidae; genus Parnassius; species Parnassius orleans. The sequence continues at coordinate 1,932,232 of JAGSMP010000035.1, read as the reverse complement.
TAGAAAATAAAGAAAACCTGAGCCTATTTATGGGACGTAAATAGTTCATACTTTCATATATTTCATTTTTAAATTCACTATTCGAAAACTTAAGAGTAGATGTAGTACTAATATTTTATCGAAATAAAAATCACAAATAGATAATTCCGTTTCAAATTACTGTAACACAATAACACATCCTATTTTCCCCTTGTCTGAATGATAATAGTGAAACACTCACTCTAGTCATTATAATATGTTTATTTTGCACAAGTCTTAGAACAACACGTACTACTGTCGGACCGGAGGGGAATAGCCATAGCGTTTTTTACCGATGCAGAACTGTCTGTCATTTTTGTGGGGAAATTTGCACACACAAAAACAGTCGTCTGTCACTACGACACGCACACATAACAATTAAAACAATAAACATTATAACAGTATCGCTCAGTGACAGCGACAACTCGGATACAGATCTGTGTAACTCTGAAACAAGACGATCGTTATTATTGTTATTTTTAATTTTAAAAACAAGTAAATAGCAATAATGTGAATAAAAATTACTTTCATTTGAAAGGTAATGCCATCTGTTTGTAAATTTGATGTGGGATCTTTTATGCAGCAAAATCTGAACAAGTCGGCATTTTGTAGGACGTCGATTCAGCCGCACAACGGTTTTATTGTACGCATAGGACTGCGTGGACTTATACTTTGACAGAGGGGAACGCCTGCGTATGGCTACTCCCCTCTGATCCGCCGGTAGCCCGCGTTGTTCTATGACACAAGTTATCATAGCCAGTAGTGAATAAAGAAGGAAAAGATAACATCATATAGGTATTTGACATTTATGAATTCCGCTCGACTATATCGCAATTTTTTTCAATAAAATATTAACAGTAAAAATCTGCACAAGATTGTACTGTGAAAGTTATTTTAACTACCTTAGATGTTATTAACCGAGTTCAAAAAACGATAAGAGCTTCTTTGATTGACGCGTATGTTTTTTTATGTATGTTCACCGATTTCAATCGCTGAACCGATTTTAACGATTCTTTTTTTATCAAATAGTTAACAATACTTCAGAGCTGGTCCAATATTAATTTAAAGAAAAAATTCCATTTCTAAACAACATTCTAGGTGTATCCTTGAACTTGTGATATTCCTTAGACCACTCAAGATGGTACAATAATTAATTGAGTAGTGAGGGAATAAGTGTTCGCCATAAAATTAGAATATAAAATGAAATTACAGGATAAACGTACTGGAGTACGAATAGAAAAATTGTTAGAGCGGTTTTCACTATTCGAAAGGCCTTAGTCTAACTTAAAATCTGTGATCATTATCATTTCGAAATATGAGAAAGTTTCATTGAGATAGCTTGAGTCCTCTGTATTATGCGATCTCATACTCATAATAAGCGTAGGTGTTGACTGCCTGAACGTAACAACCTGGACGCGGGTAACACCGCGGGGCAAAAAGATGGTATAGATACATAATTTCATACATTTCGTTAGTATCATTAGCCACTTAGTTTTAGGTAGGCATTGGATTGTAGTTTTTATAACAAATTCTTTTTTAACCAAGGCCATGATAGAAATATATGGTATCTTATACCGTAGTACTAATAATTGGTGATGGAGCCTACTTTTTAGGGCAATGTCTTATTTGTTGTATTAGAATCAATTGTCGCTAGACGAATTCGGAAACTTCAGAAATTTTAGATTACGTTATTGAAAATGGGTCGATTTTTCTGCTTATGACCCAGACCCTGAACGGTGCTAATTATTTAACCGAAATATCTCATCCCCACACGTCACAACAAATTTTTTCTGAATTAGTGAACTTTACACAGCTGCTGGCGTAGTAGGGAATCCTGTCGCTCAACTTCGTTTTACAGCAGATAATCTATGTAGCGGCCATTTGCTGATTATTTACAATATGTAACATAAGCGTATAGTTTGCCCATTTCCGCTGAGTGTTATTTTCATCAACATATTTCAATCAAGTTAAAACATTGATCTCTCCGATATTAACGGCGTATTCATCACCAACTTCTACTACATCTGAGATAAAACTCAATAAACTTCTAACGTAATTATATTAATAGTTTCTACGGTAACAGATTAGAATACTTATATTCTTTTCTTGGTTTATTTGTGGGTCCGTCCGTTTGTTTGTTCGTAGGTTTTTCTATTTAACTAACTGATTTTTATCCAGAATAGTGCCTCTGGGTTTTCGTGACAGTTAAAAAAACGAATAAATCATCATCATTTATCATAACAAAAGTAGTAATTCAACGCAAACGTACTCCAGGGTACAGCTAATATACAGGCGTATATTTGCTTTTACTGACTTCCTGTTGATAACAAATTTTATTACAAAAAAAAGTTACAAACATTTCTATCAGTGAAAATCTTTTAGAAACTGACTAACAAACTTTTCGTTCCGTATCTGGCTACGGTTTTATTTCAGTCTTTTATGTGTTAAAAGCAGTTAAATGAGTGAAAAGAGAGAAAATCCTACTATTATAATAATCATTGTTAAACAAAAGATCATTCAAATTCATTAAATATGCATTTTCATGTAAGCAAATAATTATGGAGCATACGAAATAAACTATAAAATAAAATAAAATATATTTATTTCTTTGATGTAAGTAATTAAAATCCCGTTAATAACATAAATGTGAAAGGGGGCCAATTTCGGTACAAAAGACGTTCGGAGTTCTCGGTTTTGCCGATAAAAGCATGCTTAGAAGTGGCGTAAAAGGAATTGAAAATAATTTTAAATGACCTACTACATGTTATATTAATGAAAACCTACAATTTGTTAAACAATTCACCCTCTTACGTGTTATTAATACTCAGCGAAGTGTTTAATCATATAAACAATGAAGGTGTTCTGGTAAATATTTTTTGAAAGCTTTTTATTTTTATATAGAATATATGATATGAATATAGTTATGTATAATATGTCATGTATGTATGTGTGTATATCCCTAAATGTATATATAGGTATATTTATGAGCAACGAAATATTTCAAGTTATAAAATAATTATTGAAATGTATTTCATAAACACATCCAGGTGGTTCGTGCGTGTATCTGTGGTTATGACAGAATTATCAGCGCTGTAGGTTACCCTGCAGCATTACGCTGAGTCATAATATCACACCCCATCTCTTGTAATTTTAATCCACCATACTTTTAACTGTTTATTTTTTATTTTTGTGACGTGTACAGTTCCAGTGAATAAATGTCTTTCTTTCTTTCTTTCTTCTTTCTTTAAATGCTAATCCATATTAAACTAAGAATTTAAAAAAACGAAGGGACAATATTATGATTATCAATATGTTTAGTAAGTACGTTGTTATACGTTACGTGTACGTTGTGCGCGTTGATAACTAAAGAAATATACGAGTATGTAAAAAAATGACGTCATTTCTTACCAGGGTTTTAGATTGTATAAGGGGAGTTTTCGATTTTTTTTCAAAATGTTGACCGTTGCACAGTGCCGATCGACACACGGGATTCGGACGCTGATAAACCCATAAAAAGCAAAATTAAAATTTTGGAAAAAACTAACGACGGACGTAAAAGTTGTAATCAAAAAAGGACTAAATAAAAATTTTGAATACCCCCCGATTAAAATTAAGTAAGTCACGAAAGATAAAAATAAAAATCCTTTAAAAAGGGTTGATTTGTCTCGAGGTGTATCATAATAAACAACTAATTATGACTTTCCTTAGTCCTTTCTACCTTTGTGTACCTGTTTGTTTATCATAGTGATAGACACAGCAATAACATCAAATATAGGTACTACACATATCCACCTACCTAGTAGGTAATATAATTACAAACCCAAGTAAATGCGTCGGGGCTGCCATTCCCTGCCCTGAAATTAACAATTTTTTTTGCATCTTTATAAGTTTGGGACTAAAATTACGTTGAGTACGTAAATAAATGTAGTGTTTAATTAATATAAAAATGGGAACGTGGCAATGTTTGTTTTGACCATCACGTTTTTACTTTTCCAATTTAAATAAATAAATATTTATTTCAAAACAATGGGTACATTATATTACGTAGCGCCATTTTAAGCTAATGAGCCTGTATCAGGGAGCAACGCTCTTCCATTAATTCAGGTCGTTTTAGAAGAATGTACAGTTTAAAAATAATAAATTTGGAGTTCTGTGTGTATGTGTTTTTGTTACAATTTAATTTTAACTAGTAACGCCTCTAGATCATCATAGGTTTTATCTTCCAAGCATAACTGTAAGCACCTCTTACAGTCGCGATATGTTTTAGTATATAAGTTTAGGCTTTTATTAATCATTTTGTAGAGGTAGACCGAAAGAGCTTTATATTGTCTTGAAGCAAAAATAGAATTGCATTTGACGGTTTCATCATCAAATTTCAGGGTTTTGTGTTTACTCAGAATTGTCTGAATAATGTAAAGCTTTCTAATTGAAGGAATTCGGGTAGTTTGATAAAGTTTATCAGTTGAAAACATTTGTTTTTTAAAACACATGACCTCTATCATACCACGTGTGTGAGTGACATGTTCAAGCTGAGGATACCAAGAGAGTCTTTGATCCAACCACACTCCCAAATATTTAGCTTCGGTTACTTTTTGTATAGTGGGGCAATGGCAGTTTTGTCTATCTGTTGTGGTACGGCAATGATGTATTCTCACCGCAAAATCTAATTCTGGCTGAGCGTTGTTATAAATGCTAAAGCAAATATAGCAACTTTTGGCCGTATTGAGCGTAAGGAGATTAAATCACAGCCATTTACCTATTTGCTCAAGACCTTTTTCTGCATTCTTTTTAGCAATTTCCCAGGATTCTCTCATGAAAACAACGGCAGTGTCATAAGAGAATATTTTGGCATTTTTAAGGTTCATGTTACATAAATCATTCAGATAAATTAAGAATAATGTAGGGCCAAGAACACTTCCCTGCGGGACACCAAACACCAATTAGTGCAATCGCTAGTATAATTTTCTAGTTTTACTTTCTGCCTCCTGTTTGCAAAGTAGTCCGAGAGTAATTTTAGCGGAACACCCCTGATACCGATTCTTTCCAACTTGTGTACAAGAATGGGGACAGAGACCGTATCAAACGCTTTCTTCAAATCCAAGAATACTGCTATACATTTATTATGTTTATCCATTTCCTCTACTATCAATGAGCTCAATGCAGAGACTGATCTCATATTTTTGTAAGTAGGCGTTTAATCTTACATTTATAAGTCGTTCAAGTACTTTGGATATCGCAGGCAGCACCGATATAGGTCTATAGTTGCTTACGTCATCTCTATCCCCAGTTTTGTAAACCGGAGTAATGATCGACTGCTTCAGGGGAGCTGGGAATACTCCTTTATCAAAGGACAGGTTTGCTAGGTGAGTTATGATAGGAACAATGACTTCTTTTGCATGTTTAAGAAAAGCAGTCGGGATATTATCCCAGCCTGGAGAACTTTCAGATTTTAGGTTCATCAAAATGCTATTAACTTCATAATGATCAGTGTGCAGAAGTACAAAGGAGTTCGGATGTGTTGGCAGGTTTTGGATGTAAGAGTTAAAGTCGCTTTTAATATATTCAATCCGTTCTGCAAGTTGTTTGCCAATATTAGAATAAAAATAAAATAAATAGTAATTTACAGAATTTGCAGAGGCTATCGGGTTATCAGTAACATTGAGAAGTTCCCTATTTAAAGTCTTGAGTTTATTAGTGTGAGTAATAGTTTTGATATTTTTCCATAATTGTTTGTTATTATTGACCGATTTGGCCAACAACTCTCTCTCATAGTCTCTTTTTAACTTTTTAATGAGATTGTTACAATAATTTCTATACTTCCGGTATGTTATTGTGATTGTTTCATTGTGAGGCTCATTACGTGCTTTTTTTGAAGCTTATTATGGTTTTTTATGCAGCGCAAAATACCTGGTGTGATCCAAGGTTTTAGGATACGATTTTTTTTTTAAATAGTTGTGGTTACTGTATGTTCTTTTAGTGAGTTGGTAAGTGTATAAATCAACTGATTAGTTATAAACTCAGGGTCATCGCATTGTAAGCAGTTTATTTAAATTTTGATTTTTAAGGTGATCTAGAGCTTTGTCAAAGTCAGTGGATGTTATTGATTTAAGTACAAAAAGCTTAGGTTTGATTTTTGAGAGTAAGAGGAAAGTCGCAAAATGGTCAGTAGTGGTCGTGTGTAATACAAAAATAGATGCCTGTACTTTGAGCTTATTTATATTTAACATAATATGGTCTAAGCAGTTCTGTTCTCTAGTAGGGATAGTTTAAATATGTTATCTGAGCCGGCCGATATACCGTGCTCAGATAACATATTTAAATAATTTAGTCGATTTTTCTGTTCTTGGGGTAGTTCTATGGGCTTGAGAGCTATGTTAATATTAATGTCACCTGTGATAAAAATATTATTAAGTGACTTTATAGAACTTAAGTGTGAATTCAATGAATTTATAAAACCATCAGCATTTTTAATTGATGGTGATCTATAGATACATAAAATTATATTATTTAGTATGTCGAGCTGTAAACATGATGCATGCGTCAAATGTATTTCCTTAATTTTGTGTTTTAAGGCATTCTTTACATATACTACGACCCCATCGTTTTGGTTCAGCCTACACTCAGTAAAATAGGAGCAATAGTTGGGCAGAACAGGTAGAGGTTTGTTAGAATTAAGTCTGCACTCCGTCAGTACATTAACATCAGTATCGAAGTTGAAGCTAGATAAAGTCAATACAAAATCATCAATGTTACAATATATACTCCTTATATTTTGAGATATCATAGTAAAGTCATTTTTCTTAACATTCACACGCTTAATAAACTCCTCCAAGTCGCATTCAGAAGACCGTGCCAACTCTATTCTGTCTATTTCTTGAAGTGTGGTCATTGTATTACTCATAAGAAAAGAAAAATAGGCAAAAATACGTCAATTCACAAAGCGTCAAGATGTGATTGTAGGCGACATAATATTATTATAATAATATGTATACTTTGTAAAGCTTACAGTTGAATTTTTTTTTGTGACTTAGGTATGTTGATATAAAAAGTTTATCTTTAATTAATGTGTTTTTGTATATACGTGTTAGGATCTGTAAAGAGTGTTTGCTAGGGCATAGTGTAGTTAATTGGGTAAGGTATTGTGTGTGTGAGTGTATGTATAAGGGACATTTGTGTAAGTACAAAGTAGTGTATTTATGTGTGTTGCACACATATAACAGATACAGTGAAAAATTATTATGTAATCGTATTTCCAAGAAAAGTGTATCAAACAGTATGTGCGCAATAAACGCGAGGATAGGATAAACAAGACGAAACAACAGACCTTGGATATGCAAAACTAGTCATTTTTCCTTTAGCAGCTGGTGTACTTGCTCTTCGGCTCTAACCAAGATAATAGGAGAAAGTTCATTTTTTCTCACATATATCTTACCATAAGCGGTCCAGCAGTACTTATAGCCCTTTGATTTTGCTAAGTCTCTAGCTAAAAAGAATAGACGTAATCCTCTAGCAGTCAGGTGCTCAGAGAGGAAGAATAAAATAGAATAGAATAGAATAATTTTTTATTCAATATAGATTACATGTGTAATTCTTATTGAAAGTCATTTTTTACTTTACCACTGGTTCGAAAAAAAAACCTCTGTCCTGGGAAGAACCAGCAAGAAACCCAGCGGGACATTTTTTTTAAAAGTAAATTTTACATTAATGGTTGTACAAACTATTTAAGTACAAAATTTATTTTAGAAACTGCTTGGTAGCGACCACCTCATTCCCAGGGGTTATTATCAATCATATATTCATTTGTACTATAATAACCCTTTTATACAGTTTCAGCTTAATAAAACATTTAAACTTGGTAATAGAGAGCCTGTACACTTTCCGGGACCTTGTTGTAATAGCGTATACATTGCCCCAAGAATGAATTACTGACTCTGTGAAGTCGAGAAACTGGTATCACTAGCTTGTGTTTGTTCCTAGTATTTACAGAATGTATATCACTTTTTTTTACTAAAACTACCTTTGTTTTTGTGAACAATTTTCGTAAATATATACTGAGAGGCCAAAGTTAATATATTTATTTCTTTAAATTTATCTTTAAGAGACTCTCTCGGTTTTAGGATGTAAATAGCTCTAATGGCTCTTCTTAGGCCCTCTTCTGTAAAACAAAAATAGTTTCTGAATCAGCCGCATTTCCCCATAGCAAAATCCCATAAGACATTATACTATGGAAATAACTGAAATATACTAATCTAGCTGTCTCGACACTAGTGAGACCTCTAATCTTTTTTACAGCATAGGCTGCAGAACTCAGTCTGCTTGCTAGGTTGGATATATGGGGGCCCCACTGAAGCTTTGCGTCGAGAGTGATGCCAAGAAAAACAGTGAATTCAACAGGGCTCAGTTCTTCCCTGATTTTTAACATTCGTTGTTGTAAATTTAATACATTTAGTTTTATTTCCGTATAAATGTAGATTATTAACGTTAAACCAATGCACTAATTTTGATATAGCATTATTCACTTCGTCACATTTAAATGATTGACGCTTAAGTTTAAAAATCAAGGAAGTATCATCAGCAAATAATACTATATCATGATTATCCCTACAAGGAAGGTAAGTCATTAATATATACCAGAAATAGGAATGGGCCGAGAATCGAGCCCTGAGGACACCATTAGTACAGGTGACCCGGAAGAACTTTTACCATTGATAACAACTTTCTGCATTCTATTACTTAAATATGAAATAATAAGTTTAAGCGCTGTGTTCTTGACACCATAGTACTGTAGCTTCCTGATTATTTTCTCATGATGAACACAGTCGAAGGCCTTGAAAGGTCACAAAATATACCCATAGCATCCTCCGAATTCTCCCATGCACAAAAATATGTTTAATAAGCTCAACTCCAGCGTCAGTTGTCGAGCGACCCCTTGTAAAACTGAATTGATTTTTATGTAGCAATTTATTAATATTAAAGAAACTTAAGATCTGATCTAAAATTATTTTTTCAAAAATTTTACTAAATGTTGGTAGTACAGAAATCGGTCTAAAATTGGCGGGGTCTAATGTACTACCAGATTTAAATAAAGGTATGACTTTACTATGTTTCATTAAATCAGGAAACACACCAGATTCGACGCTTGTATTAAATATAGTGGCTAGATAAGGTGCTATTATATCTATTATAGATAAAATAACTTTAACGGAAATCCAAGACAGGGGTGTCTTCATTGGTTTTAAAGCCTAGATGTTTAGCACAAATCTTAGTTTTGTTCCGAATGTTGAATGCCTTCGCCATGTTCATAAAATCTGTTTTTAATAATGCAGAGTTTGTTTCTACAATTATGGGAGTGTTTTTATGTTCTGGCTTTTTTGCACGCACCCTGTAAATATCCTTAATGTCGCTTTTGTTTATTTTACAATCTATGGTCTCTGAAAGACGTATAGTCATGTCAATTAGATCTTGCTTTTTTTTCTTTCCTAGGAACATTTTTCAGCTCGAATGATGTTTTGCGGGTGGAGATTTGCAGATCCTCCAGTTTATTTTCTAAGTACATTATATATTCCCTGTCTTCCTTTGCATGATTTTGCAGAGCTACAATTTGTTTTTTGAACTCTTCATTTTGAGCGGTTAGTAACGTAAGCGGGCTCTCAATATTTTGAATTGACAGGCAAACCCCTTTAAGTGTCGAATTGAGGTCATTGAGATCTTTTGCTTGTTTTTTCGTGATTGCCATTAGCTTAGCCATTTATGCTTTTAGATACATAAATTGATCCTGCCCTATGTTATCCGAATTATGAATGAGTCTTTGTTGTGTACGTTGTGTAACAAAATTTGGTGGAGTTTTTTCATCTTCCGAGACGCACAGCGACATCTCTGGGTCCATGTGTTCGCTACGCCGCTCAGTCATTTTGTACCAGGGCAACAGAAGTGTACGGAATATGAGTCACAAGAGGGCAAGGCTTCTTACCGACGTCAGCGCAGCAAGTTGATGGGGTGCGTGGAGCTTATTGGTCAAGCGGTGTTACGCCTCCCGGGGCGGGCAGCAAGCTGTGGTGGGCTGCGGTTGCGCGGCGGGTCGCAGCGATGAGTCAGCGTAGCTGGTGCACTCGGCGCGTACCAGGAGCAGTCGCTGATATCACGTCCTCGCGTTCATGCACTCCTATTTTTTTGCGCTCGAATTAATGCGCAATATTTAAAGTATTTTTGGAGAATAATTTTAAAATAAGGTTTAATACAAGATACGTCTGAACACCTCAGAAGTCCGGGAGGAAGAGGGAATTTAGTTTGGGATATTTTGCTGCCAGTACCACGTATATAGTTATCGTGAAGGCTGATGTCTCCCTATTACCATATGTTGTCTCAAGTCACGGCGAAGTAGTTGTACATGTTTTCGTGAGGGAAATTTTAGCTTATAACAATTTACCAAGTCCAGTCGACTAACAAAGTATGTCTTTTAGAAGGAAATACTAGATCAACTTCGTGCGATTTGAGGCGCATTTGTTACTGCGATTATATTGCGTGATTTTCACGATATCGTCATCATCGGATCTTCTTAAGCAGAAGGCCTTTAAATCAATGGTATATTATCTGTATTTGACACCCCTTCCCCCCACTCGTTTTAGCCAGCCATAAATTAGAATGCGCATAAAATCTCTTCTATATAAATAAAAGTGGTGGATCGTTGACGGTTATCGATTCTGGTAAATGTAACATGAAAATAAGCCAGCATACTACAATTCGTCGAACTGTGATATTAGATTAACTTAAACGTTTTAAAAATCTAAGCTGAATCTTTCAGTAAGACTATAGACCATACAGTTAAAATGAAGTCATAAATATCTACGACGCCAGGTGATGCATGCGCAACAGAAATAAAAAAAATTATCTATACATATAATAAATCTGTAGAAAAGTCGTGTCTATAATTCTAATATATTCTTGAAAAAACAAGTCCAGGGGACTAAATAAAGGGTTCTGAAGCCAAATTAGTGGTTTTTAGAATTTTTGTCCGTCTGTCTGTCTGTCTGTCTGTGTATTCCGGATTCACGCAAAAACTACTGGACCGATTTACATGAAATTTTGTATGTAGGTAATTAGTAACCCGGGGCAACTTATAGGCTACTTTTTATCCGATTACGGAACTTCAAAAAGAAGGTTAAGTATTTTCCTTCCTTTAGATGTTAATTTTATATTATATCTTAGTCATAGGCGGGATGCCTTGTGATGGATCTGCTTCCACAATAACCTTTAATTCTTCATTTTCCACTTTGGTCTCCGGCCGTCCACGGGGTTGGTTCTGAAGGTCGAAATTTCCAGAACGAAAACGTTGAAACCAAAAACGTACCGTGCTTTCTTTTGCGACACCAGCGCCGTATACATCAGTAATCCTTTGAGCTGTTTCTGCAGCACTGGTGCCACGGTAGAACTCGTACTCGTAAATATACCGATATTTCATGTTTTCCATTGTGCAGTAATAAGCGACGCCAAAGAAAAAAATAATGAGGAAAAAACAAATGAATGACTGTTTTCAAAACTCAAATGTACCAGCTATATGAATTTATAAAATTGAATTTGGAATTCTTAACCAAAGAGGAGATATTTCAGATCAAAGTGGTCAGTACGACAAAACGCTAATTTCATATGTAAGGACCTAATATTAAGTAGTCTATCATTTCGTGAAATGGTGTGGTCATTTCATGATATTTAACACTGTTTGTTGACCATATCATGATGTAGCTTGACCAAATCAATGAATAGAAATCGTTTGAAGATATTAATAACTAAACACAACGTTGCTATTTCATGATATGGTCATATGACGATATCGCTTTTCACCGCTAGCGGCGCTGATAGCGTATTTTTTAACAAAAACAGAACTTTTAACAGAATTGGCATCACTTTATGCCTTATTGATATAATAATTAAATGTTCGCTTCTATCGCTGATATTATAAGATAGTACAGTTTTGGCTTTCATTATTTCATCTAATAATAGCGCCATCTATTTACTTCTAAATAAACTAAAATGGTAAGTCACTGATAAAATTAAATAACAGAATGCTCTCGATTTACTTTCGTCAATTTTAATAATGAAGTGTCGATTACCACGTTCTCGGCGGTGAAGGAAAACCGGTATATCTGATAAGTTTCCCAGTTGAGGTCATCCCGAGTTGAAATCAGCCCTGGGCTAACACTAGCTAGCTAACTAGTAACATGTATATAAGCTGCTACTTTTTTACTTTTCATGGGGTAATATATGCAGTTTTTATTTCATTCATATTTTCGGGTATGTTACTTTTTGTTTTCACTTTACCGTAAATATTAAGGGTTGCAAAGATGAGTAGAACTCATTATCGTCGGCCTATCTAAAGTCCACTGAAATGAACATAGGCCTCCCCCATAAACTGTCAAATAGCTGGATATTTGCTATAGTTGCCACGCTTGGTAGGCGGGTTGGACACCGCAGCTATTATTATTTTGATCTGTTGTCAGAAAGATGATGGTGCCATCTCCTGTTTGTTTTCCTATGTCGCTTCTTACGACGGGACGATATGAGGTGGCGGATTCTCTTTCACCGCCACACAAGGCGAACATTTTTCTACTCCCGTTCATGAGTGTAGTGCTTACCACGTTCACTGTGAATAAAATTTATAAGGAATAAAACTAATTTTAAGGATTTTATCGCGTTTAATTTTAACTTTTTTAACTCCCGATGTTTTGGGCACTTAACAGCACCCATGGTCACGGGAGGACTGAGGTGTTTGACGACCTGATGTCATAGTTAGAATAGAATAGAATAATAATAGAATAGAATAAATGCAGTAGTATGCTTGGGTTTGAATTTAATTTTATTAATTATGGGGTCCTTAGCAGACGGTAACACTCAGCCATTTTTCCTATTAAAATTAGTATGTTTTTTAATTTCAATAGCCAATTCAATTGGTAGGAATGGGTGTTCTATTGTAAGGATTTGTTGTCTATCAGATCCGATATAATGGTTGGGACGATAGTAAACATGTTGACATACTTTGGACTTCGCGGAGCGTCGGTACTTCACATCAACGATATGTTCTTTTACGCGGGTTTTTACGGAACTTTCATCCAAAGATGCGTAAAAAAATCCCAAGTTAAAAAAAGTTAAAATTAAACGTGATAAAATCCGTAACATTAGTTTTATTCCATGTGTAGTATACATCATTATAGAACTGCGTTTATGAAATTTTGAGGTCTACTCGAACGTAAAAAAAATATCTACATCTATTTTATGGTGCCAATCAATATTAAATATGACCATATCATTATCATATCATTATAGAATCATATCATTATATGAATAAAATATCTCAAATAAACATTATCCCGTAAATTGATAGAAGACCATGAAATTTATCTTTATTTTTTTTAAACTAAATTAACTTTAATTATGAATGAATGTAAAAGTAAAATGTAAATAATAATAATAAATTTTGATTCCAAGACAATTTTTCTTTCTTATGGATACATCGGAATAAACGCCCGATATAAAAAATAGTAGGTGTTTCTAGGCATATATATATAAACGTCCTGTAGCATATTATATCTATGTCTGAATTATATTTTTACCAATCATCTACGTCTAATAGTCTTTTAGAATTCAAAAAAAATCTTTGACAGACATAAAGACACAGACACTGAGGTGACTCTAAAAGTGACCGAATTTTGCTAAATTTGGCATGGAACAGCATTTAATGATGTTCCTAAATTCAAGCTCACGCGAGCGAAGCCGCGGGTAAAAAGCTAGTATTGTAATATAATGTAATATAATATAACAATTTAATAATGGTTTGATAATAAAACAGTCAGATACTATATAATTATTAATAATTAGTGACTGTCTTCTTGGCCTAGTGGTCATAAGAACGATTGTTGACCATTTGGTCCCGGGTTTGAATTCGAGGTCAAAAATCAGTTATTGGAGTTTCCTGTTAAGAAATTCTCAGTAGGCACCCGAAGTCAGAATGTTGCTGGTGTTTTGTCTCCGTATTTCGGAAAGCACGTAAAGTCGTTCTTGCACCTCTCTCTTCGGTCGTGTCGGGTTACCGTCCCATCGGACTGCAAGGGGTTTGCACGTTCAATATTATTGATAACATCAGTTTGTCAATAATATTGACAATAACTGTGTATTAATGGTGCTGTTGATATCAATAAATAATGATGCCACTCACGCACATAGTTAATCTGATCGTGGAGTTAAGCGGACACAAAATAAGCTTACAAAATAAGCTATAATAGTAGCGATTGGACTAAAAATGAGAGAAAACGACGATGTTGGATAAATAATTGGATGGTTAAATGAAATGTGTACGGTCATATGAAATAATAGACGGCGACAACATGATCTCCTTCAGCAGACTAACTGTGAAATATTGATGAGGTTGATGCGCACGGCGTTTGCATTTGTCCATATTATTGACTTGACACCACGCCCACATACTGAACTGGATTTCAAAACAATCTGAATTCTCATCAAAATTGCATCAATATTGTCAATATCATCAATATCATATTAATATTTTTGACAATAATATTTATCGTGTAAACCCACTTTATGAGTGTAAACGAATAGAGGATTCACCTGTGCTTGCGGGCACACTCGTGAAAGGAATTCTGAAGGACATTATTAATTATTTATTTACAGAACATGTTGCATTAATGGATTTAACAATAAAAAAAACACTATGTCTTGTCAATTTTTTAAATAATAAATACAAATATACGTATCACGGTCTAAGTTCCCATGTAAAAAAACATGCCCCATACTCCATACACCATACAGAATTAAGTGCTCCTTAAGTGCTGCAAGTATAGGCAATGACAAGGCGCCCCTAATAAAGTCGTTATTCAGAACAAAGCAGATCCAAAAATCAGGTCTTCTGAAAATTAGAATAGAACCAAAATCAGGTATTAATTCTTAATTTGATTATTAAGTGCTAATTAAGTGCTTTCAAAAAACATAAAATAGAAACAGTGATAATGGAAGGAGAGAAAATTGAAGGATACCTGATTACAAAAATCCCGTAATCATTAGTAGAACAACGCAAAGTCAGGAATTTGCATTTAGAAAAATACAAAATTAGGAGCTTTTTAGGTGCTAATTAGGTGCCAAGTTTAAAAATTAGGTGCTCTAAAATTTTCACCGCAACGAACTGTTGAAATTTGCGTTTCTGGCAAAACGTATCTCTAGCAACGCAGTGACGATAATAGATATACGATAAATATTAAAAGCAAGGAATTAAGTACTAATTAAGCGCTGAAAGATTATTGAGGTCGGATGTAGTAATCGGTAATATCCTGGGAATTATCGGGTATAAGGTATGGACGGCATTTTTTGTTCTTTATCAGTTATATATTATAGATAAGATAGTCGAATCTGTACTAAAACCGAATCAGAACGCCCCGACTCCACGTAGACTCCACGACTTGTCTACCCTACCCCTACAGTGTTTTTGCAAAGCCGTAGACACGGAGGGAGAGTAGCCCACGCCCGCTGTTCTCACCTCCGCAGCACCGCCTTATTGGTCGCCTTCGGCGACCAGCCTCAGCCACTAGAGCTCCCACAGATGCTTGCGATTTGCTACGCAAGAGCGAAGGGGCTGCACTTCACGCAGCGTCGAAGCCGTTGCAGAAGTAACTGTGTCAATATTCCTGTGTAAAAAAGTGAGGTTATGATTTTACAAAAAAAAAATATTACTCATAAACTATACATTTCCGCAAGGGGGGAAGGGTAGGGGGCTTTGCCCAGAACCCTCCCCCTCTGCCCACCCCCATGCCACCCCCGTACGCAAGTACCGGATGTCTATAGTTTTACTATTTTCAAAACATTTTCAGAAGATCTGATTATTGCATCTGCTTTGTTCTGAATAACGCCTTTATTTTTATTATGGGCACCTTGTCATTGCCTATACTTGGAGCAATTAATTAGCACTTAATTCCTTGCTATTAATATTTATCGTACATCTTAAATTTCAACAGTTTGTTGCGGTAAAAAATTTTAGATTACCTAAATTTTAAACTTGGCATCTGATTAGCACCTAAAAAGCCTCTAATTTTGGCGTTTTCTAAATACAAATTCCTAACTTTGCATTGCTGGAGAGACACAAGTGACAAAATTGAACAAGTTTTATTATTATAACACTGTTTCTTTACAAAAGATATGCGTTTTGTGTAACAGAACTAATGGCCATTCTAAACAGCTTTTTACTGTTCTTTATTCTCAGAAAAGCATTATAAGATTACCATTTTGCGCATTGAAGTTCCTCTTATCGATCACATAGTCATGATTTCGCGGGTATACTTCAACACAATTAAGGTCAATAGCCCGCCCCAATTGCATCAACGTCAATACTAAATCTGAAACTGGTTGTCATTGAAGGAAATCTCAAAGAAGTGGATTGATTAATTGATTATATTTTATTTATTTGGAAAAGCAAACAGTTACACAATATTATGATATTTAACAAAGCTACAATAACAGTTACGACAGCCTCTTTGGTCGAGTGGTTGCAAACGCGACTGCTGATCATGAGGTCCAGGTTTCGAATCCCAGATCGGGCCAAAAACAATAAGTTATTGAGTTTTACCGTCAAGAAATTCTTAATAGCTGCCCGAAGTCAGGAAGTTGGCGGTGTCTCACCCCCGTGCCTCAGAAAGCACGCAAAGCCGTTGGTCCTGCGCCTGATCTCCCTCCGGTCGTGTCGGTTTTCCGTCCCATCGGATTATTTGAGTGCGGGAATACAGAGTGCACCTGTGCTTACGCATACACTCGGACACTATAATCCTGTCCTGCACCGATGGCTAGTCTCCGTTGAGACTAGCCGCCGTGACCGAAATTCGATTTGGAGGACATTAATAATAAGTAAATAATATAAAACTAGTGGTGGTAGTGGTGGTAAATTTTTAAGCTCGTATATTATGCAAGCTGTATTTCACTTTCAACTACACACTAAAATATAAAGCACAGATATCCAATATACAAAATAATAACATAAACGCTTTTTTGCCTTGACATACATATGTATACTCCATAAACTATACAGAAAGGAACATTGGAAATCATATAAAATTCACAGATTCTTCAGTCAATCTCTCAGTAAATATTTGTTAGCAACATTTTAAAAATTTTCGGCCACAATCTCTTTTTTGATTTAAGAGGTGGTAAACGAGCATGCGGCTCACCTGATGGTAAGAGACTATCGCTGCCCATGAACTGCAGTTGTGGAATTTTAAACGCGTTGCCAGCCTTTATAAAAGAGTAGGCTTTTCTTGATGGTCCCTTAAACGTATCTGTCCGGAAAAAACGCTGATGGTATTCGATTCCACAAGGAATTTTTGTGAGGAAAAAAACTTCTGGTGAATCGAACTGTGGTGGACCGCCAAACATCCAGATGGTATGGACGATATCGCGAGTTTTCTCCCGAAATGCGTGAATTCAGCAGCTGGAATTAGTCCGAACAATTCCTCTGATCACTCGCCGTAATAGATGCGATAGAAAATGCAAAGGGATGTAACATCTCTTTGCAGCGCCAGTGTCAAGCTGATCAGAAAAAAACTTATTTGTCGACGATTTGGGCCGCTCTGCGCTGGATGCGGTTAATTGTAAGGAATTGGCACTAGGGTGCTCCGGCCGAGAGATGAGAACAGTATTCCATATGAGGCCAAACTTGCAGGTTGTGAAGTGCTCGCTCTATAAAGTACGCTAAAGTATTTAGAAGCCAATTTGGCTTTCCCTTCCGAGTGACCGCGGAACTCTTTTGAAGGACCTGGAGGAAAATAACATATGTACAGATAAGAGGTCAGCAGAAGATTCAACAGGGAAGGTGTATGATCCTCCAGATCTGGTGGAGAATCATACACCTTCCCTGGTTACTGGATGGTAAATGGTTGCTGTGACCCATAGACATCTACATCTATCCTCAATAAAGAATCAAAATGCAGATGCGTTGTCACCCGTGAGGACTAAGATGGAATACCTATTTTCCAGTAAAAAAGGGTCTCTGGTTCTCAACACAGCAGTGTTAAGCTGCTATTTCACGCTGGTATTCTGTGAGAGCGTGGTCCTTCCCCGGTCGAGCCGACCCATTCGTGCTACAACTATACTACTAATATAGCTGCAGCCTGGCTCTACCACGTATAAAACATTCAGCGTTCAACATTCAGCGTGGTTGGCGTTAAAATCGCCAAGGATCACGATTTCTGCGGATTCGGTTGTACCACGTAGTCTATAGCTATTTGGACGTGGTTGATGAGTTGGTCCGTGTCGGCATTTTCACTATGGGATCTATAGAGGCACCCGTAGACGCGGAGATGATTGTCGCTATCTTGGCGCAGCCAAAGGACGGACAGGCTTATTCAATTCCCCCACTCTCCGCACTACACAACTTATTTTGCTACGTGTATAAAACAGACGGATCGACCGTTATTAGGGCGGTCTTGGCTCTGACGTGACACGGTGCACTTATTGTATTCCGCTACTAGCCATCATACTAGCAATCATCCTTGACAAATAGGAAAATTAATTTGTGCAAACGAATTAATTCTTAGCTACAAAATTAGTCTCAGTACAATTTATAGTTGATTAGCTCTGTTCTTATCAATGTAATTGTGATTTAATTAAAATAGTTAATATACAGACACCTATATCATAAGTTCAGGCGCATGCGTGCGGTGATAACTGATAGACCGTATTCTGACGGTTTACTGCTAACCGCACGAAGACGTGCGATAGTCAGGATTGACCATATCGGTGCGTCTATAAAATACCGGATGGATCAAAAGTGAGCGAGAGGTTGCATCACTCTAGCGGAGTGTCATATCGAAGGTGGCGTGGTAGAGTTGAGGGTATATCGATACACCCCCGCTCGTTTGTGCAGTATAAAGTTTACTGTGGGCTCCGAGAGATTCCGTCTAAGTCATTCGACAAGTGCTAAGAATCGTAGAATGACAGTATTGTGGTTCTGTCCGTTGTAGTAATTTTTCTAGTACAGGCAAGGAAGATGGTGTTGCTGAGAAGCTGCTCTGTGTTACACTGAGATGTGTAGTGTTGCTGTTGGTTTGCATACTTTAGTCTTATCATGTAATAACGTCTATCATGTTACACTACTGTGTAATTGTGACGGGGACATATTACGGTATGGTCGAACTGTAATTGCACTATACCGAATGTATAGTGCAGTTCGCTGTTTTATTGCCGATAATGATTAATTGCGTAGGCAGGAGAGCAAGTTGAACATTCGCTCTCACATTATTATTATTTTTAACAATTGACTTCCTCTTGATGTATTTCCGACAATACGTAAACAAAGTATGTTTTATTTCATTTTATTTAATGTATTTGTGACACATATTATATTTATATTTTAGCTTTCTGCATTCTTTCTTCATATAAACTCACACTCCTCCCTGCGCGCAATATGCTTATAACTTTGTACCTCTTTGAAACTTTTACTTTAACTTTTTAAAATGTTGTTAAAAGCGAAAAATTTGTACCCCTTAATATTTCGCTTTTAACAACATTTTAAAAAGTTAAAGTTAAAGTTTGTACCCCACAAAGTTTCTCTTCATATATTAATAAATAGATAAAGAAAAAAACAGGGCTTAAAATACACATAACTAATTATGTAACCCATACTGTTATCCACAGGATGATATATGAAATTATGTTATACAAATCAATTAAAATATTTGCAAATAAGCATTATGAAATGAAGCTGGCGATACTTTGTACTTTTTAATATCAAAAACCTTCAATAAGTATCATAAAATATAGTATTTTATGATACTTAAGCCTGTCGCGCCTTATTGAATGGAATTTTCATTTTGCAGTAAGGATAAGGTGCAAATTGGGACGCAGCAATTTATTGTGGACATTCACAGAACTCTGTAACGTATATGGAATTACCATATTTATGTACTTTTTAATTCAACAACATGCCAATACTAAAATAATGAAATTAAAAGGCACTAACATATACAAGTACGTTGGACTGACTTTACACCGTGACATAATGAGGCGATTTGATTTTCGCCATTTTGGCGCTTACGGCAGTAGTGAGCGTCCACGTAACGAATAATAGAGATAGGACAGTGTGACAAAATGTATCGAAACATTCTATACCCAGGCCTACCCGTAGCGTCCAATCTACTTATGTATCATTTTTAATATAATGACTCATATAAAACAAAAATCGACGCTGCTGGTTTCGGTGATGTTAGTGCTGTTAGCCTTTTGGCTTTTACAGTCCAGTCTCAACAGAGACAAGCCATGTGCGCAGGACAGCATTATAGCGCACGAGTGTGTGCGCAAGCAAAGGTGCACTCGTCAATTTTCGTACTCAGGGGTGCTTATGAGAATTTTTTAATAGAAAAATCCATTAAGTGATTTTGGCCCAAACCGGGATTCGAACATGCATCATCATCAGCAGTCGCACTTAAGACCACTAAACCAACGTGGAAGTCGATTTGATAAATAGTAATGTATCGGATCAGCGAAGTAAAGAGATAAAACCGGAGATATAAGTAGCTCGAAGAACCGACAACCGATGGGAAAAAAGGGTAAAAAAGATTCCTTTGCAAAAAAAACATGCATGAGTGTCGTGGAACACTTGGTTGGAACGAAGTTCCTTTCGTAGTATATTATTATTGATAAACGTATTATATTATTGAATATCAAATACAAATGAATGAATTACTAGCGTTTACTAAAATGAAGCGTCATTTAAAATAAAATAATATTTCTTTCATGGCAAGATAAGGAAAAGTGCTCTTCTTATCTTGCCATGAAAGACTTTATTTAACTTTAGTTTGTAAAATTCATCTAGCATCAGTGTATATTTTCGGAATCACTTTTTGCGAAACATTCTATCAGGTTTTTCTGTTAAATTTTTCTTCACCAACACGTTAAAGGAAAAACTTTAAATTATGATTTATTTATATTATTTTTATAGTGGGGATAAAACGCAACATTTGTGAGTTACCGGGTATACCACGACTTTATTTAAGGTATACATATTTATGTTCTAGGACAAAAAGTTTTATTAACAGAACATACTTCACTCTAATTAGAAGTTCTTATATCATAGAAACAAACTAAAACTTGTAAATCTTTATACCATAAATGGGGATTACATTTACATGTATTGTCCTTATTTCTTATAAAAATATAATACAAGATATAAGCAGCATCATTATCTAGATCAACTTTAGAGATGTTGTTCCTTTCTGTTTACTTGTTGCCAGCTGAATGAAAGTTTAATGATATTAGGGGTTGGTTAATATCTCGTCTAAAGCTTTACAGGGAATAAGTGTGGGTTGTAAATGCTGGTCAACCTTTTTCATAAGCTGTTCCCGAAACGAGTAAATAAGTAGTTTTGAAAATAAATTATTTATTATATTCTTAAATATACAATATTCAAATATTAAAATACCGAAAACGAAGAACTAAAATTATTATACAAATTATATTGGATCTATAATTTTAGGTTATAAATTCCTTCCATTTTGCGCTACAGATGTTAAGATGTTTTTTTTTAGCGCAAAAAAATTGAGAGCTGTAAAAAACCAGCTGCATTGCTCTGTTTTACTCTAACATTAAGTGTGTAACATGATGTAAATCTGACCAAAATTAACATCATAACCTAGATTCTTTGATATTGTTTTCTCTGACATGAGGTTAAAAATATAAATTTAATATCAAAAGATAATATATTAAAAACGGCATGATTCGTAGAGCACAAGGTACAGCCACTTAATTACAAAGGTAGGGTTCGTAGAGAATGAAGAACACGTAAGCATTATAACAACAACGTAGCAACAGCATGCGCCTCCGAATCTGCCGTCAGTAACTTACAAAGTCCGCCTCTTTACAGGGTTTAACTAAAAACACAAATCGCAAGTACCTACTCTTCTCCTTTTAAATTCGGTAGAAAATTATATAATACTATATGCCATTAAGTTCACCGTTAGTAAAAAAGTGAAAATTAAAATTTGATATTTGATATTAAAATACAAACCAAAAAGGATTTAAGCAATTAAAATGTGCAAAAGTTTTTTTTTTAATGTAGAATAAGGGTGACAAACGAGCTCAGAGTCAACCTAATGGTATGTGGATACTGTGGATACTACCTACATCATCGGTTAATAATCTATATGTAAAGCATTGTTACCCCTGAGGACTAAGATAAATAATAATAATATTATACCTTGTTACCAGTTAAAAGAGTCTCCAGTTCTCTAAACTCACCATATGAAACACAGCAGGATTAAGCTGCTATTTTATGCAGGTAAACTGTGAGAGCGTTATAAGGACGAGAGAAATGAAACGCTCGAGTGTTGGCATAAGACTGCGTGTATTAACGATATTGTTAAATTTATATATTAGTTTATAATATCCTAACATACGTCCTTCCCCGGTTGAACCGACCAATTCGTGCTGCAACCATGATATAGATGCAGCGTGGCTCTACCACGTTAACTAAATAAGAATTATATACATTTCAGTAAAGACATTATCTTTGTCCACCTTTTTATTACAAAAAAATAACGGCAGATAGATAAAAAAGCACAATATGTTTGCTTTGTTACAATCTCAGGGGATAAGTGACCTTATCGATTGAGTCAGAATGGTGGGCTTTTGCCTGCACCAAAACCTTCTCAGTAATAAATGAAGTTCTGTACCCAGCTGTGAGACGTATGTAGCCTTTACTTTACTTTTTACTGGTATAAAATATATTGAAGCACGTTCGCGTCATTTTTTGCTTTGTTTTTCTGCGTGAAAGTTTTACGATACATATTGGCGGTTTATAATTCTTTTTAGAGTTATTATTTTTGATAAAAGTGCTATTTTACGGTAGCTACCTTTTTATTTATTAAAATAATTTTTAACTTAAAAACACAAAATGATTTACCTTTATCAGTAGCCTATAAAAAATAGTCATATTATATTTAGTTCCAAGTAGAAATGAAAGAACGCCTTCAAGTACAAATATTATGTCTGTATCCTCCTTCCTCCAGCCTTGTGTGATGTTTGCCAATCTAATTCCAATTAAATTTGTATAGATGCAAATGCAACACATGGAATACTCTTAGCACAGCAAAATAAAAATTAAAGCAAAAATAAAATTATGAAGGCGTTTCTGTTTCCACTTGTACTTGGCTAGTCATTAAACGAAATAGTTAAATACACAAGTGGCCCTTGACAAGTCAGATGTATTAAAAGTGATCAAATCCAAATATAATCTTATCCAGATAAGAACATTTAAAGAAGTGGTCATAGACCGCTTAAGTGCCAGCCGTGAGTAAGAGGTTTTTAATATTAATAAATATAAAAACATGCTTCTGGTAAGCATTGCCCAATCTTACTAGAAGCATGTTTTTATAAATTTAACGTGGTAGAGTCATGCTGCAGCTATATTTGTTGTAGCACGAATGGGTTGGCTCGACCGGGGAAGGACCACGCTCTCACAGAATACCAGCGTAAAATAACAGCTTAACGCTGCTGTTTTTCGTATGTTGAGTGTAGAGAACCGGAGACGCTTTTTATTGGAAAAGAGGCATTCTATCTTAGTCCTCACGGGTGACAACGCATCTGCATTTTGATTCGCAAACGAGAATAGATGTCTATGGGCCACAACAATCACTTGTCATCAGATGGACCGTGTGCTCGCTTGTCACCCTTATCCTATAAAAAAAAATTAAAAGTGATCAAATCCAAATATAGTCTTATCCAGATAAGAACATTTTAAGAAGTGCTCACAGACCGCTCAAGTGATAGCCGTGAGTAAGAGGTTTTTAATATTAATAAATATAATAACATGCTTCTCCCTATTGGCCTCTTACCTACAGGTTGAGATCAGATATAGTTTCGATCGTGTCATCAATCACTATCAGACAACAGACAGACATTTATTTCTTTGTTAAGAAAATCAAAATGATTATATTTTAATGGTAAAGGCAGTATAAATTTATTTGAGAATTATTACTACGGCATTATACCGTGCGAATATCTGTATAAAACTAATAATTTAAATTGTCATTTAAATTATTAGTTTTATATAATTATGGTCTTTTAATATTGTATAATTGAATGTTATGTATACAGTTAGAATTATTTATATTATTCATATGCATTAAGAAAAAATATTTTTCGAGGAAATGTGAAGTCCGTCAACACGCAATTTTGGCAGCACTTCGACCTTTTCCCTACTTTAAAATCCTCTCGAAAATAAAACGCCTGTGCCTAGCGGAACACGTACATCATACATATTATACACCCTCGATAATAAAACATTTTGTTGAATGATTACAACGCATCTATTTTTGAATTTCAGAAGTCTCATCACGTATTTTATACATACAAAGAATTTTAATTTGGTATAAAATAAATAATATGGAATTTTCTTGTAAGAAAATCCACTCACACGTTACCAACACATCGCACCTCAAGCATTTCTCGGCGTATTTCCCTTGGCGGTCTTTATAACATCTGTATACTTCCAAATTAATTGAAAATTCAACTGCAGTCGTTAATTTTGGTTTATATTTGTCTGTATATTATGACATTCAATTTATGGTGAAGAGCAAACTACACTTAAAGAAACCTGAAATGTTAAGAACTGGTCAGAGTTTTTATGTGAAAAAGAAAATTTAGACCAATCACTAATGAAGCGTTTTATATTTTTTCTAAGTCTCAATATAAATAGATACGTACTTAATTACCAAACTGCCCGAGAAGGAGGGTAATGTTTTTAGAGAGTATGTATGTATGTATATGTCTGTCTGTCCAATTCTTTGGCACGCTCTGTAGCCTAAATGACTTGATGAATTTTAACATATGTATAAGGTGTCGTTAGATTCTTCTTAATTGTGAAAGTGATATAGTCTATATAATATTTATATATTGCAGCATATATAAATATTATATAGATTATTATATTGGCAGGGTAAGGCTTTTTTCAGTAAACTTACTGACGCTTTAATTTTTTTAATTACTGTTTAAACCATTAAGCTTGTTGAAAATTAGAATTACTAAAGCGATGATGAAATATTTTTTCTCTCATTGACTGGACCCGGATGTAAATTCTATCAATTAATCAAAGAACGAATGTTATGACTTGTCATAATTTATAATTTCTTCTGCCATTTCCCCTATTAAACATTGTACAAGGAAAAATACAAATTTTTGTACAAATGTAATGTACATACCTGTCCTTACGACTTTTTGCGCACAAAGCTTTAACAATACATTGGTTGTGAGGCACGTAAAAATATTTCTTTACAATTCTTTACTTTGAAAGATCAAACAGAGGAAATGCAAGTAAAATAATGTTTATACTTGCTTTAATGTGATGTTTCGGCGCTAAAAAATCGTGATTGGCCGTAATAGAATATTCCTGACAATGATATAAAGAACTAACACAAACAAATTATGTACTTATATTAAACTGAGACAACCTATTCAAGCGATGAAGATCAACAAATTATAATTCAACTAGCTGTTACCCGCGGCTTCGCCCGCATAGTCACTGGGAAATGAACTATCCATTGCTTTTTGAATTGAAAGAAAACTGAGTTTTATAGATTTGTCAGAGATTCAGCCATTAAAAGGAAACTGAGCAAAATTGATTCGTCAGCCTATTTAAATGTTTTGAAACGCAGCGTATAGAAAAGCATGAAAATAGCCTGTTTATTCCAAATGGAAATGGGATATTTTTTTAATTAAAGGAAACTGAGCATAATTATCCGTCAGGGATGCAGATTTTGAAAAGAAACTGAGCTAAATTGATTCGTTAGAGATGCAGTTTTCTGAATTGAAAGGAAACTGAGCCAAACAAAAGATCCGTCAGAGATGCAGCCTTTTGAGTTGAAAGGAAACTGAGCTTAATAGGTCCGTCAGAGGTGCAGCATTTGGAATTGAAAAGAAACTGAGCTAAATAGGAAATTTTGAATTGAAAGGGAAGATCTGTGGGAATTCTGATTAATTGATTGTGGGAATTTTGGAAAAAAAACTAACTGAACACTATTTTAAGACGCTAGTGTACACAATGTTATATCTTTTTCCATTCGGGGAAAGAATGTGGAGATTCTAGGCATTTGACACACGCGAACATGCTACATACAGCTGACCATGAGAGAAGCACGGTTTTTCTAAGTTGACCCCCGCTACTTGTAACGTTTGCCCTTGCGCTTTATTAATTGTCATTGCAAAACTGAGCTTAATAGGGAACTGCAACCTTTTGAATTGAAAAGGAAGATCTGTGGGAATTATAGGGATCCGTGGTATAATAACATTTTCACCTTTTCCTACGCCTGTTAAAATTGTAGCACCGATTATGTTCCGCCCAAGATGTGTCACACGCAGCCTTGTCCCGTTACATAACCGAGGAGCATCTAAATTTCGCATTAGCATGACTGGGACGCCTAATTTTAATTGAAGTTTATGTGAGGGCACACCTGACAACTCTAGAGAATTTAGAAACTCTACGGGATATGAAGTGCTCTGTTTTGTGTCCATAACTGTGTCTACTGACAAATACTCTGTTATTTCTCCTGCTATTTCGCTTAATATATCTGAATTTATTTTGTTAACGCTCTCATTTTTTGGTGCAAGAATCGCCCTTTCACATAACCATTTGTCTTCATGCATGTTGTTCCTTAAATCTGAATAAACGCTCGCAATTAATTCGGAATGACTCTGTACTAAATTACAAAAATCTCTCGTCAATTTAACGCAGCCCTCAGCATCCGTTTTCAACCGCCCATCGCCAATTTTTAATAGTGTGTCAGCATAGTTTCCAGCATTGATATCATTATACAAATGCACTCTCATATTCGTAGTTAAACTGAATTTTGTCACCTTGTTCCATAAAATAGACGACTTGAGGCATGCTTTAATTTCATCTGCAGGTGTGCCCTTTTGAATGACAGGTAAAGTTTGGTGAAAGTCACCAGCCAGTAAAACCACCATTCCTCCCATTACATCGGTATTGCTGCGCAAATCCTGGAGCGTTCGATTTAGTGCTTCTACAGCTTTTTTATGCAACATTGTACTTTCGTCCCACACTAAAAGTTTGCATTGTCGTAGCATTATACCTCGTGCACTATTTTTGCTAAAGTTGCAGATCGGCGATTCTTCCTGGGCTAGATTTAGAGGGAGTTTTAAAACAGAATGTGCAGTGCGGCCCCCGCTTAGCAGCGTGGCGGCTATACCGGAGGAAGCTACGGCCACAGCAATGTTTTTATCTTTCCGTACTTGCGCTAGTAATAAATTTAACAAAAATGTCTTCCCAGTTCCTCCAGGGGCATCTAAAAAGAAAAGTGCACCATTTCCAGATTCAATTTGTCCTAATACTTTGTCAAAAACTCGTTTTTGTTCGGGAAGCAAGCGGGGTACAAATTCGGCTACTTGCTGCTGCAAAGCTGGTATATCGTAGTTTGTTTCACGTATAATTTCATCACTTAGTTCATTTTCGGTTGTTCGCTGAGGGCTTATCATTCCAAAGTCGCTTAATTTTTTGCCTACCATTGCCATTACTTTATCTTCAATTTTTCCAAGTGCTTCATTATAAATGGGTTCATTGTATGTCGTGTTCGCGTGTGTCTGCTGTAACCTTCGCAAAATATCTTCCGCCATGTACTCTTTATATTTGTCCCACAATTTATGTGCATTAGATAGCCCGCAAGATGATATGAGAGTTGCATAAAGATCCCTAATTTTGGCTGTCTGGCACTGCACAGCTTCCTTCATGGTTTCATCCCAGTGATTATCGTTTTCTAAAAGATGCAGAGCTTCACATGCTTCTCTATAAGTTGCGCATTCCTGACCGTTGATAGTTTTAAGGTCTTTATATCCTGTAGGACCCCGAACATGGTGCAGCAGCAATCGTAAACAGAAACATTCAAAATTAGTTACATGGACGGTATACACACGACCAAGGGCATCTGATGACTTTACACTGGGCCAATTTGCAACAGGCGCGCCTTGAATACGGCGTTTCCTCCTTCTAGATGTGTTCCAAGTATAATAGCGGGGACTTCAGAATATAACAACGTTTTTGCAAAGGGTCGGTTTGACAAAGTTGAAAGAAGGCTGTTAGTGTAGTTTTGGCGGTGATGCAATTCTTTCTTGGAAATTTATTTCGGTGAAATATACACGCTCTCCATTTTCTAAGTGCACAGCAAGGTGAGTAACTGTTGGGTGCCTTTCGTGTAAAGGAAAGCCAAGGAGACGCCACGCTGCCTCGTTACTGCTGACATAACGCCCTGCTTGAAAGGTCTGTACTTCATTAACGGGATTTGCCTCACCTTCACTCCTGAGATTAAATATTGCTTGGTCGCTTCCTTTATTTATATACTTACAGATATACTTGATTGCGCGGACAGAGCTACATGCTTCTACATTAATGTGGGCATTAAACATTTTACATAGAATGGGCGAATACGGGACAATCCAGCTGTTATCTAAGGTTTCGAACGCTCCAGAGCGAGATTTGATTGTAACTTTCCTGCCACCATCTTCGGAAGCTCTGCGTCTGTATAAAGGGTAGCCATTGTCATTGTGCACTGTTTCTTTTAATAGCTGTTCAGGGAATTTCTTTGTACATTTTCCTTCTTTCATACATGGCGATATTGAATTTCGTGCTCCACATGGACCGTGAATCATATTTCGGATGATGGTATCATACAATTCTTTATCTTGCTCGAGATCCGAAATCTCGGCGCTTATTATGTCGTCTATTTGGCTGGGCCGCAACTTCTCTTTAAGCCATATTAGAATGTGGGCATGCGGTAATCCTCTTTTTTGCCATTCAATTGAATACATGAAGCACAGCACCTCTCCGAAAATTTTCCCTTTGTTAATTACATGCATTAATTTTTGTACTTTTAATCTAATTACTCTAGCAACTAAATCGTGTCTGTCAGTACTTTTTTGGCCCGGCATTAGCTTCTCGGTTATTTCTTTCCATGTGGGATTGCAAGTAAAAGTAACAAAAAGATCAGGTCTTCCGTAAGTTCGTACATAGGCGAATGCGTCTTGTGTGTACTCATGCAGGTAGCGGGGACTGTTAACGAATGATAAGGACAGAATTACCATTTTACCTAAATCTCTGGGGTTTACATTGGTGTCGCTAGAAACTGCATCTTGTAAATGTATATAATTCTCAACGCGCAGCTTTTTTTGATTTAAAGCTATATAACAGAGACGTTCACTTTCTACCTTCACATACATGTCTACCAAAAATTGATGAAATAATTGTCTACAACGGGCTAAGAGGTTAAAATCATTTTCTCGCAACATCAAATGATACGCATAAAAATCCATACATGATACTTTTTTGTTCGGAGGAGGCTCCTTTGTGACCGGGTTAATGAGTGGAATTTGAAAATGATAACCCTCTTGTCCTTTGCAATAAATCAATGGGTATTGCAGAGCGTCATAAAACTTGTGTGTATCGGCTACCCGTTGCAACGTATCATCACGTGCTCGCAAGACAATGTCTCGTGAAGAAAATTGATCACCACTAATTACGGCTGCTATTTCGTTTATCAAAGGTGCATTGTAGCGCCTTTCATGCTCTCCTCGAGGGGTCCGATCTGCGTGAATGACGACTTTATAATCCTCTTCAGGTAGGTTTTCTAAAGCAGTTTTAAATTTTTTGACTAAAATGTTACGTTCATGCAAGAATCTTTGAATTTTGAACACTGTGTCTCTCTCAACTCCCTGGATAAATTGGCAGCGATGGTCTACCTCAATTTCTTCGTCACCCATAAAATATACTTGTAAAAATTTATGCTGTTCGTTTTCAGCTGGAAAAGTGAACCTATTCTATGATAAATTTGCCCTTGCACCGTAAACGTAGGCGAAAATCCCGGCATTATTATTTCCCGGTCAACTCCGAAGGACGTCATTTGAAAGCATGAGTTATATTTCCGGATCCTGTTTAAAAAGCGCCGTGACTCATTAGCATCATATAAAAGAGTTTTCAAAGGTTCTTCTGGTTCCCCAAGTAACGGAAGAGACACTTTGCCATTGGAACAGCACATGCCTGCGGTCTCATCTTTCCATTTTAAAGCGCTGCAAAATCGACATGCCTTGTCCATCAGTCCGATAACAACTAACCTGTGATTTTTATAATCAATCAACGGATCATAATTGAATGCTGCGTCATTAAAAACCGACCAATTGTTTCTTTGAAAATTTTGTGGACGTTCAGCTTGGAGTTGTGCATTTGCATCTCTTCGCGCCTGTGTCTGTTCTGGTGTTTCAGATGCCCTTATAGTAGATTGACGTTCAGCTTGCTCAATGAGTCTGTGTTGAGTTTCATCAGGTGTTTCCGCGGCTCTTAAGGCGGCCTGACGTTCCACTTGTTCGAATAGCCTTTGCTGACTTTGAGCAGGTGTTTCAGTAGCTCTTAAAATAGATTGACGCTCTGCCTGTTCAAGACGCCTTTGCTGACTTTGATCAGGTGTTTCAGTAGCTCTTAAAGTAGCTTGACGCTCTGCCTATTCAAGACGCCTTTGCTGACTTTGAGCAGGTGTTTCGGAAGCTCTTAAAGCAGCCTGACGCTCTGTCTGTTCAAGACGCCTTTGCTGACGTTGAGAAGGTGTCTCAGATGCTCTAAAAGCAGCCTGACGCTCTGCTTGTTCTTGCCTTCTCAGTTCAGCTTCTTCTAAAGATTCTAGCGATCGAGCTAATCTTTTCGCTTGTCTTTGAGAAGATACTCTTGAAAGGCTGGACTTACGTTTGCGAGGCATTATGAAGTAAGAAAAACCTATTTATAAAAAAACGTTAAAATACCTAAAAGGAATTAAATTTCCTTTTAAATATTTTTAAAGCAAATCCAAAATATCTAAAAGGAATAAATATTCCTTTTAAATATTTTAAAATCAAAACAACAAAACCGATTCAAGACACAACACGAATCCGAAAACGATAGCCAAAAAAATCGAATCAACTTAAACCAAATCACAAAACAAATCGCAGAAAACCGAAATCGAAAGCAGTAGTCAATATAAATATAACCAACGAAAAAGAAGTAAGTGTATAGGTACCGTATACACTATCTATACTATTAATATTCCTTTGAAATATTGTTAAACAACCTAAAACAACGAAAACCAATTCACGATTCTAAATAAACAAAATCCAAAATCAAAGCCAGAGTCTAAATATGTATAAAGGAATACCAACCAAATCAACAAAACCGATCCAAGAAAATACACAAATCCGAAAATGAAAACCAATATAAATCCATTTATAATATTAGTATGGATTCAACCTTAACCAAATCACAAAGCAAATAACAAACAACCGAAATCGAAAGCAGGTAGTCGAATAAGCTACGAAATAGAAACAATTTAAGCGTATAGGTACCGTATGCACTATAAGTTGACGCGTGGCTCAACGGCGGGAGTTAAGTACATGTCAGGAAACATTTCGTTACCGCGTTTTAAAAACCTAGTAACGACATCTAGCGGAATCAATTTAAACTATGTATACTTTAGTTAATAAGAACTCTCAAAAATATTTTTTTTTTATAATTTTGCACAATTTTTCTTATTGTAATACCGATTCATTCATAACCACATATAAGAACTGTATTCACTTCCGTTCAATAAATATTACTAAGGCTTATTAATAAGGCTTACTAAGAACTGTTTCTACCATTGTTAAGTAATAGTTAAGGGTGAAAGCGTGACAGGTGGTGATAGTATTTCTGATCCATACTTATAATCACGCCTGTAACCCTTGCGGGGTAGGCAGAGCATCAACGGATTTCTTAATATCGTCTGCGAGGTTATCGCCTATTCTGTGAATTACGATGCACCAAAACGTTTGAAGAAAATCAGCTGGTGAATTTTATGTTTTTTATCGCTCTCTTCCCGGTCCTGCGTGGAAAAATACAGATACATACATTTTTTATCTTAATTTTGGTAAAAAGACATAATAATCCAGATATTGTGACCTTCTGTGTTCGTCCATCGTACCGTCGTCCGTCTTGTAGAATCACGGTGGCGCCACCTAGCTGAATTTAATTTTGCAACATATTCGATTTTCCCACGGAATGATATGTTTTCCGCTGAAAAAGTAGCCTTTGTCACTCTACAGCCACCGAACTATCCCCATACAAATAATCATGCCATGCCGACGCTCTGTTGCGACGTGAAAGAAGGACAAACTTGTGCAACATATTCAATTTTCCCACGGGAATGAGATGTTTTTCCGCGGAAAAAAGTAGCCTATGTCACTCTACAGCCACCGAACTATCCCCATACAAAAAATCATGCCATGCCGACGCTCTGTTGCGACGTGAAAGAAGGACAAACAAACAAGCAAACAAACAAACACACTTTCGCATTTATAATATTAGTATGGAAGTATGGATAACGTTATCATGATCACAGCCCTTCCAAGTCCATTACTAATCATAGGCCTCCCACAAGGAATGTCGTAGAACACGGTCCTAAGACATCAGCATCCATCGACTTTTGCTGCATCGACATCGACCTGTATTTTTTACCGGGTTGTCGCTCCATCTAGTGGGAGGCTGATACTATAGAATCTTTGTTGCCCATAAGTTGTTGGTTCGCTGAGCTATGTATATAGAAGGTCCATTGACCTTTAAGTTACTGAACCATTGATCTATGTCGGTTACTCTGATTCTAATGACTGCCTCGTTGGTCAGATGATCGTAAACGCGGTTGCTGATCATGAGGTCCCGGGTTCGAAGCCCGAGTCAGGCCAAAATCAGTTATCAAGTTTTTCTGTCAAGAAATTTTCAGTAACAGCCTGGAGTCAGGGAGTTGGCGGTGTTTCACTCCCGTGCCTTTGAAAAGCTCGGGCTCTATAATCCTGTCCTGCGCAAACGGCTAGTATCCGTTAAGATTTTTACGTTGTAGACCCATGCTGCAGCTATATGAGTGGTAAAGTTGTAGCACGAATGGGTTGGCTCGACAGGGGAAGGACCACGCTCTCACAGAATACCAGCGTAAAATAGCAGCTTAACGCTGCTGTGTTTCATATTGTGAGTCTAGAGAACGGGAGACACTTTTTACTGGCAACGAGGCATTCCATCTTAGTCCTCACGGGTGACAATGCATATGCATTTTGATGTGTAAACGAGGATAGATGTAGATGTCTATAGGCCACAGTAACCACTTAAAATCAGGTGGACTGTGTGCTCGTTTGTTACCCTTATCCTATTAAAAAAAAAGACTGGCCGCCGTGACCGAAACTCGGTCTGGAGGACATTATAATGCGAATATCACTATCGCAAATTCTATCACGCAAAAAACTCCGAGCAAAGCCCTCTCCATAGCTCACTCAGCGATTAAAGTTGGTAAAAATTACCTTGCGTACATATATATACAGATAAAATAAAATGATGTGTCATACTTAGTTTGAAGAGCACCTCCCGCCCTCCCTCAATTGCGTGCACTATCCCTGTCACCACTAATCCCAGCACCACTACTTCCAACACCACTACACTAGGAAAGACACACCACTGACGACAATACAACACGTGTTTCGCCTCTACACGAGGCATCTTCAGGTGATGTAGACTCTGCGGTGGCCGACCGCTAAGTGAGCGGCGAGCGGCGAAATAATAAAGATAAGTTGGATATTCGTCAAAAGTCGGGTGTTTACAAACTTGTTTGTGACGAATGCCACGCCGTTTACGTGGGTCAGACTGGTCGCAACTTCGAGACACGTTATAAAGAGCATTTAGCCGCGTACAGGAATTGCAATCCCGATAAATCCCATTTTGCTAAACATCTTTTGGACACTGGACACAACCTAGCCAATGACCACTCCTTTAAAGTCTTACATACATGTAATTAAGGGCTGCAACTGTGTGTGCTGGAACAGTTAGAGATATTAAAAAATAATAATAGTAACATTACACTGCTGAATGAACAAACAAATGTTTCTAACTCACCTCTCTTAAATATCTTTAAGCCTCTATTAAAAGCTCTCTAATAACAGACAGTATTATCGCATGACGAAGTCGCTCGCTACTTAAGTAGGGAGCGGTTGCGTCAGCGGGCTGTATAAATTGCAGTTGTTTTTGGCTCGCCGCTCACTTAGCGGTCAGCCACCGCAGAGTCTACATCACCTGAAGATGCCTCGTGTAGAGGCGAAACGCGTGTCGTAATGTCGTCAGTGGTGTGTTTTTCCTAGTGTTGGGAGTAGTGGTGCTGGGATTAGTGGTGACGGGGATATTGCACGCAATTGAGGGAGGGCGGGAGGTGCTCTTCAAACTAGGTAAGACACATCATTTTATTTTATCGAGCGGATGTACGCACGGTAATTTTTACCAACTTTAATATAATGGATTTCCGCAAAGTAACGCCTGATTCTATTAATCACTCAGCGATCTTAAGCTTTCCTATATTTTTATTATCAATAAGAACTAAGAAGTTTAGTTTTTTTTTTTGCTTTATATGAATGAAAACAGTTGAAGAACAGGCATTGAGTTCTATGTACTATGAGAAAAGGTAAAAAATAATTCTGGTCAAGACACCGTCGGGGGACTTATTTGAAAAAAATAAGCATTTTTTGAAAAAGCAAGAGGGCGCAATCGCGCCCTCTTGCTTTTTCTTATAAGCGTATAAGAGGCTTATAAGAATACTAGGATATTCTTGATCACCAAATATAAGGCATTGGGTCAATATTACCGCTCTTAAATAATAACGAATAAGTATCATTATATTGATTAGATACTATACTAGTTATGAAAGGCATTAAATATGAAGGTATTTTTGAGTTTATAAAATAGCAACAATCAATCACACAATAAACACAAATACAATTAGTAACATGAATAGTATATTGGTGTATATTTTATTATATCCCTTGTTGGTGCTGCTGATCATGTGCTCGAGGGTTTTGATTTTCGGGTAGGGCCAAAATCAGTTGTTGAGTTTTTCTGTTAAGAAATTTTCAGTAGCAGGCCGGAGTCAGGAATCTGGCGGTGTTTCAACCCCCGTGCCTTGGAAAGCACGTACTCGTAAACCCGTTGGCCCTGTGCCTTATCTCTCTCCGGTCGTGTCGGATTACAGTCCTATCGAACTATGAGAGCGAAAGACCTGTTTGTGCACTGTCCACTATAAAAATATTTTTTTCTACGCAGATGGCTAGGTGAGTGTCGTGGAACACTCGGTTGGAACGGAGTTCCTTTCATAGTATATTATTATTGACAAACGTATTATATTATTGACTAACAAATACAAATAAATGAATTACTACCGTCAAATAAAATGAAGCGTCATTTAAAATAAAATAATATTTCTTTCATGGAAGTAAAAGTGCGAGGGAGATGGATATTATTCAATCTCGCTTCCTTATAGCCGCCAACGCCGTCTACACTACGTCAGAAGGGATCGTGACGGAAAATCTTACACTTTTTGTCGCCTAGCCCCCATCCGCCAAATCCGTACCGTCCGATAAAAGACTTCGTTCCAAAAATTTGTGATTACCAAATTATCTTTGCTGTGATATATTTATAGGAATTTTTTTTTCCACTGCCAATTTATATTTCTCATTTAATCCGACTTACCTTTTCGTTAGAGAAAGGTTAATTGAAAATTATTTTTACAATAAATTTACGTTATTCGTAAATCGGTATCGAGAACAGACAAAAATAGTGGAGATTGATAGAATAGAATAAAATACTTTCTTATTCCAAATAGATTACAAGTAATTCTTATTGAAAGTTTTTTTACTTACCATTGGTTCGGAAAAAAACTCTGTCCTGGAAAGAACCAGCAAAAAATGCAGCGGGCAATTTTTTTTTTTGAAATTATATTTATACGTTAAAACACAGGTTGTACAAACTACTTACAAAACTTAATTAAGTAACAGCTTGGAAGCGGCCACCTCATTCCCAGGTGTTATTTTCACCCACGTATTCATTTATATTACAATAACCCTTTTTATACAGTTTTTGTTTAGTAAAGTATTTTTAAGTTAAGTTCCTAAAGGAACTGTATTCGCGACTAGTCGTCGCTGCTGGTGATAAGAGGGCTGGTTCTTTTCTCGCTCAAAGGCTAAGTATAGCCATTCAGCAAGGAAACGCAGCCAGCGTTCTTGGCACGATACCACGGGGAGTAGGATTGTATGACAATTAAAATTTTTAGTTTTAGTTTTTCTTTATTATAGTTTTTTTTTAATATTGTGTGTAACCTTTTAGTTAGATTTAATTTTATATTATGTAATAAAAATGTAAATAAATAGAATTATATACTTGGTAAAAGAGAGACCTTGTATATTTTCTGGGACTTTGTTGTAATAGAGTATACATTGACCCATGAATGAATTACTGACTCTGTGAAGTGTTTGACTGAGTGTTTGTTCCTGGTGTTTACAGGAGTATATGTAACTTTTTTATTAAAACTACTTTTGCTTTTGTGAACATAGATTAAATTTTCGTAAATTTACTGAGAGGACGAAGTTCGTATATTTATTTCTTTAAAATATTCTTTGAGAGGCTTTCTCGGTTTTATTTGGAACAATTAAGGCGCGATATCATCAGATCATAATATATTTGATTTTTTGCTAACATTTCTTTCCTTGGGGGAGACCTATGTTCAGCAGTGGACTTGTGAAGGGCTGTAATGATGATGATGATGATGATAACATTTCCACTCGAACTACAAAAAGAATACGTACGTAAGAATAGTACGTTAATTATTTATTAGACTATAAGCACAGAATATCTAATAACCATAACCATCCACAGTGTACAAAGCACCATACTGCATCGGTCCGTTGTGGATTTTAATTCATTTATCTTTAAAAGGGTCTGACTGATGTAGCCCTAAGCCGAATTAACATATTAGAGAACTTTATATTGTACTAGCTTTTTACCCATGGTTTCGCTCGCGTGGTCTTCAATTTAGAAACACCATTAAATGCTATTCTGCGCCAAATTTAGCAAAATTCGATCACTTTTAGAGTCACTTCGGTGTCTGTATATCTATGTCAGTTTGTCAAAGAATTTTTTTGAATTCCTAAAGACTATTGGACCTAGATGATTGAGGAACACGTGAATAAATAAGTTTTTGAGAATTGCATTAATATCATATGTCTAGAAACATCTACAATTTTTTATATTGGACGTGTCTTCCGATGTATCCATAAGAAAGATAAATTGTCTTGGAATCAAAATTTACTATTATTATTTACTCTTTACATTCATTCATAATTAAAGTTAATTTAGTTTTAACAAAGTAATGATGAATTCATGGTCTTATATGCGATGTTTGATTCATATCTGAACGAATACTGTGTCATGTTCGCGGACGATATTTCTATTCTTATATCAGGCCAAAGTTCAATAAATCTAACAGAAAAAATTAACAATATATTATTTAAAACAACGGACTGGCTAACTAAACATAATCTGCAGATAAACTTATCAAAAACTAAAATAATTTCACTCACCCATATCAAAAACCAAAAATAGATATAAAAATAGATAATGACAGCTTCACTATAGATACAGTTAACGAGCACACACTACTAGGCCTGATAATAGATACCCATATTACTTGGAAACCACACATAGAAAAATTACATAGAAAGTTAAGCAGCTTTATGTACGCATTACGAGAAGTAAAAAAAACAACATGTATAATCACCGCGATAACAACCTAATACGCGTATGCATATGCATGGCTCAGCTACGGAATTGTCCTATGGGGAGGCAGTACTGATGCCTCAAGTTTATTAACTAAACAAAAAAATTAATACGAATCATAGCTAATATACAAAACACAGAAAGCTGTAAGCCTTACTTTAAGAAGTATAACATTTTAAGCCTGCCCTGTATCTATATTTTGAAACTATGCAAAGTCAAAAAAAATCCAAGCTTCTACACAAAACGAGATGACATCATATATAGGAATCTAAGACAGAGAAACAAACTAGTACTGCCAACTTCAAAACTAAAATCTCATTCTTCCAGCCCATTCGCCATGTCTATAAAAGTATATAATAAATTACATTAAACACGAAAAACCATTCGTAAAAAAATTAAAGCAACTACTTATAAACAAGTGTTACTATAGTAATTCTGAATTTTTAGAAGATAAAAACATAATATAATATATATATGTAAATATAAATATGTTAGATAATAATGAAATGCCATCCTATTAAATAAATTACAAAAAAAAATTCTAATAAAATTTTAAATGATTCAAATAATTTAATAAAAATTCAACTGGGCTAATTATACTAATTATAATAATACCTGAAATGTCAAGATCAATTCACTAATAAATAATAACAATTATAATAACCGTATTTCAAATTTAATGTGTGTATGTTTAAATAATATAATAAATGTTAATACTAAATAATTATTTAACAATACTAATAATACTAATAATAAAACAAAATAAATGTTCCTCCTTCATAATATTGTTGTGCCCATCAGGGTCCATAGAGATACCATAAAACTATGTAACACCTTTTGTAACCTATTGAATGTAATAAAGTTATTGAGTATTGAGTATCATTGTTCCCATTTAATATTGATTGGCACCATAAAATTGATTCTGATATTTTTTCTACGTTCGAGTAGACTTCAAAATTTCATAAATGCAGTTCTGATAATGATGAATACTACACATGTAATAAAATATATTAAAAACTTTAATTTAAGGGTTGTACAAAACACATCTTTGGAAGAAAGTTCCATAAAAATTTGCGTAAAAGAACATATTGCT
Organism: Parnassius orleans; assembly: GCA_029286625.1. Lineage (NCBI taxonomy): Eukaryota > Metazoa > Arthropoda > Insecta > Lepidoptera > Papilionidae > Parnassius > Parnassius orleans. Next base: position 1,893,446 of record JAGSMP010000035.1, on the reverse strand, counting down.
GATGTGAAGCACCGACGCTCCGAGAAGTCTAAAGTATGTCAACATGTTCAGTATCGTCCCAAACATTATATCAGATCTGATAGACAACAAATCCTCACAATCGAACACCGATTCCTACCAAGGATGATTCCCGAGGCTATTGAAATTAAAAACATGCTAACTTCAAACCCAAGCATACTACTGCAAGACCTCAAGATACTGTAAGCTCGTCCTGCGTAGATCGGACCAAACATTATTAGTTAAAAGTTGATTGTAGTCTTCGGAAATGTAATGTATGACATCAGGACGTTAAACAACTCAGCCCCCCCCTCCCCGCATCCATGGTTTTTTAGTGCCCGAAACGTCAGGTATTAAAAAAGTTAAAATTAAACACGATAAAATCCTTAAGATTACTTTTATTACAAATGAAGTTCTATTCGCAGTGAACGTGGGTAGAACTATACTCATGATCGGAAGCAGAAAAATGTTCGCCTTGTTGTGGCGGCGAAAGAGAATCCGCCACCTCATATCGTTCTAAGTGCTAAGAGGCGATAAAGGAAAACAAACAGGAGATGGGCAACATCATCTTCCTGACAACAGTTCAAAATAATAAAGGTTGCGGTTGCCAACCCGCCTGCCAAGCGTGGCAACTATCGCAAATATGCAGCCTATTTGACAATTTATGGGGGAGACCTACGTTCAGTTCAGTGGACTTTTGATAGGTTTTAATGATAACGATGATGAGTTCTATTCTTTCGAATCTTTGCTACCGTTAATATTTACGGTAGTGTCAAAACAAAAAGTAACATCTCGGAAAATATGAATGAAATAAAAACAGCATAATTGCCCCATTAAAACTAAAAAATTAGCAGACTACATACATGTCACTACTGGGCACAGGGCACAGAGCTTTTGACCAAAAAAGTGCCAACGCGCGATCACCTCAACCGTGGAACTTCTCAGATATGCAGGTTTTCGTTTACCGCCAAGAAACTGGTAAATCTATACTTCAAATTGCAATTAACATATATGTAAAAATATATAATAATGCTTATGTACTATGGAATTTACGTTTGGATCAGTTTGATTACCGCCTTTGACAAGTAAAATAAAATAAACCTTTGTTTAAGTAAAATCTGCTATCTTTGATATTTAAAGTATTATTTCGCAACAGCCTGTTGTTCATTTACATATCTTATGTGAGCTGTGAAACCAGGACTGTCACAAAAATCTTGATTTGTCTGATAATATGAAAACTCAAAAATACAAAAATCTTAAATGACTAACTGATTTATAGGTCTCATTAAAGGTATAAAAGTAGCAGCTTACATACGTCTCACTACTATGCACAGGGCTCCTCATTACCTATAGTGTTTATGGGCAGAAAAGAGTATGCCGCAATCCTTCAACTACTACTCAGACATGTAGGTTTGCCCACGAAGTTATTCTTCACCACTTCACTGGAGTCGAACACGTTTTGCTCCCTTGCCGTGATGAAATCTCACGGCAAGCTACACGGCTCTCGTATTTGTTTAAATAAAATTCATAAAAACTGAAACAAAGCTTTTGTACGATTGTTGACCATATCTACCTAGTAATCAGAAACCCAACGATGCCACGAACTATTCCATCAAATAGAGATAAAATCACACAGTGCACTTAATTTCCAATTATTTACGTCAGATAACCAGAAAGTAGAGGGCGCTATATTACATTCATACTATGAAAGTCAAACCTATACTATTTAGTAATATCAGCTATAGAAAGTTGGGGTGCGACTGGCTCAAGAGCCACCCCAAAGCCGGGAACATTTATTTATTATATAAAAAAGGCATAAAGTGATGTTGATTCTGTTAAAAATCTGTTTCTGTTAAAAGACACGCTATCAGCGCCGCTAGAGGTGAAAGACTATTTGACGATATGAACATATTATTATCATGAGATAGCAATGTTGTGTTCAGTCATTAATATCGTTAAACGATTCATTGATTTGGCTAAGCTATATCATGACATCGTCAACAAACAGTGATAAATATCATGAATGACACCATTTCACGAAATAATGATTTAATGAGAATTTTGCAATAATTGCAGGCAGACCAGTTTTAATCAGTTTACATACAGATATAGTATCAAACGTACGAAAATTGATATGTTTTTTTAGTTAAAAAAAATGTCAATTTTCATACTTTTGATAGATGCCACTATTATCAATTACTTTTTAAATTTTAATTATTACACTTTTAAAATGAAATAACGATTAAATTAAACGTTAGGATTTTTAAATAATTTTATAAATGTAATTATTTAAACATGTAAATGTAAGTTATTTATATTATTTAATTTATTAATTACTAAAGGCAAAATATAGGCTTTTTTCATTTGATGATAGATGGCGCTGTTTTGATAATTAAAACGTATATTGTCAGCGGAGTTTCAAATTGTTATGCAAAGGTTAAACCTAACTTTAAACTTTATTTACAAATATGATATTTATTTGAAAAAACACCCGTCATCCCGCCTATTAACTAACATAATCATATATAATAGAAAATTAACATCTAAAGGAAGAAAAATACTTAACCTTCCTTTTTAAGTTCCGTAATCGAATAATATGTAGCCTATAAGTTGCTCCGAGTTACTAACTACCCACAAATAAAATTTAATGGAAATCGGTCCGGTAGTTTTTGCGTGAATCGGTAATACACAGACAGACAGACAGACAAAAATTCTAAAAACCACTAATTTGGCTTCAGTACCCTTTAATTAGTCCCCTGGACTAGTTTTTTTAAGAGTATATTAGAATTACAGACACGACTTTTCTACAGATTTATTATATGTATAGATTATAAGTTACGAGTAGGTTGTACGGCGTGTGCGACATATAATATTACACAAAAATTATTATCTATACGTGGTAGAGCCATGCTGCAGCTATATTATGGCTGTATGTATGGGATCACGCTCTCAAAGAATACCAATGTAAAATAGTAGCTTAATGATACTGTGTTTCGTATGGTGAGTGCAGAGAAACGGAGACCTTTTTTACTGGATACGAGGCATTCCATCTTAGTGCTCAAGGGTGACAACGCATCTGCAATTTGAATCTTAATCGAGGGTAAATGTAAATGTCTATGGGCCACAGTACCCACTTACCATCAAGTGGAATGTGTGCTGGTTTGTCACTCTTATGCTATAAAAAAAATGTGCGACATGATAATATTGTATTCGTATTTATTAAGACGTGATTCTTTTACTAAAGGAAAAATGGCTAATGTGTCGTAAACCTAAAAATATTCGAACAAAGCCTTCTAAATTACAAACTAAAGCTCTTATTTAGCGTTATGAGCGCCATAAACAAAGAGATTGATCATCGCAGTACATTATATCCAGCTTTCACTTAATTTACGTAAAGATGATATAAAAAGCATTCTGGCAACGACTCTGTATAAACGTGAATCTGAACTTGATACTTAGTGAACAAAGGCGGAGAGTTGCTTAATCTCCAGCTAGGGCAGAAGATCGTTAAAATATGTTTGGCTCTGGTCTTTAAGTGAAAATCTATTTAATTTTTTTATATTTTAAATTGTCCTCACTTGCATATACAGGGATTAAGGTACTGCCAAGTTTTTAAAATTAATTAGAAAGTATGAAATCATTTATTACAATTTTTCATTTAATGTTGAAAATTCAAGCCCCACTCTCCTGACAGAATTTTTTTAAGTTTCGATTAAAATTATTGTATCTTCGGTGAATGTTAGGAAGCTAATTATTTTATGCATAATAGGGCAACTCATAAGGATCATGCTACAAACAAAGAAACTTGGAAAAAATCTCACAATTACATTTTTTTTAATGTTAGGCTGTTTAGGGTGAACATTTTCAAAAAAAGGATAAAAAAAATCATAACTCGAAAACTACAAAAAATCGCGGAACATACATAGGGTATTTTCGGATACCCCTAGGTGTGAGGAATCAAAAAAAAATTTATAACCTTACTGTTTGGACCATCCTGTATAACATTCAAATTATATATTCTGTTATAGTATATTTTATTATAATACGCTTAAGTAAGTAGCGAATGAAAAAGCATTGCGTGATGCAAATATTTTGTCTATGTTTGTCAAATATAATTGTTAGGGTCAAATCTTGCAAATGAATTTTCAAGCAGTTATCCTCTACCGATTAAGCTGAAATTTTGCATATATGTTTAGTTTGGATGACAATGCATGGTTAGCTAAGTGACGTCAATCCAATATGGCGGACAGCTCAAGATGGCGGTCTAGTTATTTTCTATGGTCTCCCATGATATGGATATCAAATGAAAGGGTTTGCTGAGAAGAATACAAAAATAAAATGACGTCACTCTAAATCCAATATGGTGAATTTCCAAAGATGACGGACTATGTTTTTTTATTCACCCCCATGAAATTGATATAAAATGAAAGGGTTCGCTGAGAAGAATACGTACGTCCGCGTTCAGCTCTTCGACGAGATGGTGTACTACTACCCGACTAAACGGTAAGACTTCGCGGGATCGCGTCTTAATTAATATCGCCCTACACCCTAGCAGATTCTAGCGGTGGTAAAAAAATTCAAAATGGAGGAAAACAAGATTTATAGAGTTATAACTAGACAAAGGTTAGTGATAGTTTGATGGTGCTCGATCAAATGTTGTAGGGCCCAACAACGGTCAACTGCTGGCGATAAAAAAATTCAATATGGTGGATCTAAGGTGACGATCAAAAACCAACAATGTCGCATTAAATTAAATTAACAGACTTAAAAACATGTCCAGCAATGACTAAAAAATAAAAAATAAATTAATAATAAAAATATATTTTTAAAAACAAGCTTTATTGAAATGCTCTAAAAAGAGGAAAATAAACATTAAATTAAATCAAACCCATCAATTTATTATAATATTACACAATTTATATGATATAAAAGCTTGTACATAAACAAATATACAATATTATGTAACTTGATATTGACAGTAGGTAATTCTAAGAAAAAAATAATGCTTTTATAAAACAGATAAATCTCGCGACAAGCTTTTATATAATATAAATTGTGTAATGTAATAAATTTTATTTTCTCCTTTTTAGAGCATTTCGATAAATCCTTGCTATTAAAAATGTTTTTTAACTATTAATTTATTTCAATAATTTAAAATTATTTACACAACGTTTGCTGATTGGGTGTATTAGTTTTGTCTACTCTAAAGGTTTTCACTTCTCTAGCAGACGTAAACAGGCCATTGTGTCTGCAGTTATGATTTGCACAAGTATTGGCCCCGATAGATATGCAGATGACTAAACTAAACAATGCAAATATGCTCATCAATTAATTTAGAATAATACGTTGTAATATAATGTTATATGCCTTTTGTGATAATAATAGATACCTAAACAATAATTAATAAACTTTTAAGGTATGCAAATCAGTTCAAGACCTCGTAACTGAAATGAAAACACTAGTTTTGTTCAGTGTGCACATTGTGTACACTGACAAACTACATAAGTATTAACTTTATTAAGCACTTAGGGGTTGAATTCTTGCCAAAGCTTACATATTAAGCGTTTTCGAAAAATAAGAGTCGTTCGTTTTGTCAACATTAAACTATATTTTAATGTTAAAAACGTCGAACAAAATGCGTGTATTTAACGAAGACCATGGAATTACGATTTAGATTTTGAAGTAGGTCGAGTGGCGTTGAGGAAAAATACTATTGACTTCAAAAATCGTTGCTTTCTTCAGTTGCGATCACTAAATCAAAACAATCATATGTGATTGTTTTGATTAGTGATATTTACAGACAATTTGTGTGCGTAAAACGCATCCACTACCGTATCAGTAGAAAAATCCTCGTAAATAAGGGTAATTTTTTTTAATTGTAATATTTATTTTGTGGAAAAACTTTAAATAATTGGGACAGGCTAACGTCCTTTACCCGGTTTCAATCAACTACCGCATAGTACCAAACTTGTTGGAATTCCCTGTTTTGTTATTGGATTCTTAACGCAACCAAAGATTATATCAGAATACATAATATGAGTAAATTACTGCTTGTGACAGTAATGGAGGATAATATCGGAAAAGTTATTATTATTATAACTTAATAGCTGGCTAGACGCTTAGTAAAACACCAATAATCAACTGAATGTCAAAAGCTTTGCCAACATAGACTTCTATGTTTTTTTTTATGGCGGCTCTTCACGTTGGCCAACATAGTGGCGAATGTGTTGGCCAATACCGATGGCCATCGTGTAGAGCGGGTGTTTGTGCTTCACTTGGTATGTATTGGAATGATGGCCCACAAGTTGGCGCGAGATCCGTGTGGTGTCGGTTTTTACAAAAGATCAAAGCGTTGTGGCAGAGTATTGGCCACCGCGTTCACACGTTGGGCGCACGTTTAGTTTGCTACGAGCTCCCAGAGTGATCGCACGCACCTGATTTAAATTTTATATTCACGCATCGTAACTAGTGTCTACAAAATGGCAGTAACAATGACCAATGAAGAAACTTTTCGCTTTATAGAGCTCTAGCAAGCCGAAAATTAATTGTGGAACACAAGAAATAAAATTTCTTTTTTACCATTTCTTTTTGATCACCCTTTTCTTATACACATTCACGTAGTAGCGGTATGCTGTGAATAAATAAACCACAGCAGCCGTTAGCGCCTCAATATCCATTTTAATAAATTCGTCCGCACATTGGCCTGAACCAAAGCAAACTGAACGACCTTCCAACGTGTGGACGCCATCACAAACTCTTGGCTAATATCTTTGCCAACACATTCGCCACTATGTTGGCCATCGTGAAGAGCCGCCTTTATATAGAATAGGGGTGACAAACGAACACACAGTCCACCTGATGGTAAGTGGACGATGTGGCCTATAAACATCGACATTTATCCTCGATTAAAAATCAAAATGCAGATGCAATGCGACCCTGCGGACTAAGATGGAATGCCTCGTTTCCAGTAAAAATGGTCTCCGGTTCTCTAAAGTCATCATACGAAACACAACAGCATTAAGCTGATATTTTACGCTGGTATTCTGTGAGAACTTGGTCCTACCCCGGTCGAGCCGACCCATTATGCTACAACCATAACATAGTTTAAGCTTGGCTCTACCACGTAAAAAATATATTTATACTACGAAGTCTTTATTTGTCATGGTAATCGCAGTACCAGACGTCTCGCATCTTTGACGTTGCTTCCCATCGCCAGTTTTGATATTTTTGTCCTGGCTTAAACAGCTACATAGAGCGGAATCTATGAGATCTTTCTAGCTTTTATCCATTGTCATTTATATCCATTGAAATATGTAAGGTAACAGATTCTTTACCTGTTCTATTAACTGATAAAACGAAATCATTAAGGTGTTTTGGTTACTAATATTTTCTAAAAGTACGACGAGGAAAAAAATTTATTTGAAAGTCTTGGTGACTTTTTTATAGGATAAAGGTGACAAACGAGCCCACAGTCCACCTGATGGAAAGTGGTTGCTGTGGCCCATAAACATCTACATCTATCCTCGATTACGAATCAAAATGCAGATGCATTGTCATCCGTGAGGACTACGATGGAATGCCTCGATTCCAGTAAAAAGGGTCTCCGGGTCTCTACACTCACCATACAAAACACAGCAGCGTTAAACAGCTATTTTACGCTGGTGTTCTGTGAGAGCGTGGTCCTTCCCCGGTCGAGCCGACCCATTCGTACTACAACTACACTACTAATACATATAGCTGCAGCATGGCTCTACCACGTATAAAACTAAACTCTTCATTTAGCAGAATCATATTTAATTATTGTGTAAAGGTCTATGCATCATTTGAATACTGGCTTTAATTATCGAGCTAATCTTTTTGCCCTCTACGTCCATATACATTATACATAGTCGTAGGTTCTTTGAAACGTCACGTAATACCACTTGTAGTATTGTATTATAATTTAATATAATAATTTTGCGAAAGTTCTCAAGCGTATCGGTAGTCTTGCATTATTTACTAAATCATTCTCTTTCCAAGGTTACGTTTCGTTACGTGGATAAATACTGAGTGGTTTTGAGTAAAAGTAGCAAGCTATTACATGTATTGTAATATTCAAGCTGTTAGTACTACATAATTAAAAACTTTTATGACATTGTTACCCCTATCTTAGAGATATTTTGTGAATAATTTGAGTATGTTTATGTTATTTGATATTGTAATAGCAATAATAGCTGTGTATTCTCGATTAATCGGTTTATTTTTGTTTTAAAAGACGTTACCTCCACACTAAAATTTTCTCCTGTATCGTGGGGGCAGTTTACATACTTACATTTTACAAAGAAATACATCAAGACCCGAAACAATTATCGGTAGGCCATGCATATACTTGTTCCGTGTGGGATACGAAGCCGCGGCTCTTAGTGCTACACTCATTGCTAAGCCACTGCGTCACGGAGCCGTTACTGATTCAGAGAGGCTATAAAAGTGGATGGATATAAGAGGGGAGGGTGGCCTTAAAAAAATAGGTGTACTGTATTAGGGATGATATGTGTAAGAAAGGAGTGAGTGACGAGATGACAACTAATAGAGGAGAATGGAAGGGGAAGACATGCTAAGCCGACCCCAAATAACTTCGGATAAGGGCAGGAAGAAGAAGTAGATTAATAATAATATTGAATATAACATTTTTTAATTTGTTACTTCTAATTTATGTTTATTTATCTTATTACTAGAATTTCTTTGATTAAATACTCACATAATTTTATAAGTGATTACTAACACAACTGTGAACGTGTGGTCTTAAATAAAGTTATATTATTATTATTATTATTGATATAGTTATCTCTTCTGGTTAGGTTGTATAAATATATGTAAGATATAATTTTTTATAAATATATATTACTATTATTATTATAAGGACTTGTAGAGAAAGGTAAGTAAGTAATTACTTCTCATTGCGTTGCAACGAATGTTTCTTTTCTTTTCAATTTATCACATCATTCTGAATTGGTTATTTATAATTGTAGGTATGTTTATTCATAATTATTAATAAGATTATGTTGTGGTCGTTATCGGCAGAATCTAAATAAATCACGTCAATCAAAAAATCATGTACACATGTTGATAACGATTTTCTATGTGCATAATATATTCCTAAGAAAATATAAATATAAATATATCTGTGATAAAATTATGTGTAATATCTGTTTCTGCTTTGGCACCAAACGTGTTAAATATAAATAAAAGATACCAATTTAACAACACAAGAAATCATATTGATATAAAATGCTAATTTTCTTCTTAAAATAGAAAAACTTCACGCGTAAAATATAATATTATTTAGCATAAACAAAACGTATTAAAACATCATGTGGTGAAGGTGTAAGAAAATCCAATACTCTATGATATCACCCCGTGGGTATTCTAAGGGGCGCAGAGCGAAATAAAACAGGAGATAGACAGCAGCATGTATCTAATAACAACTAAAAATAATAAAAAACTGCGGTTACCAACCCACCTGCCAAGCATGGCAATTATGGCAAATATCCTATAAGGCAATGTATGGGGAAGGCTTATGTTCAGCAGTGGACTTTTGATAGGCCGTAATCTATAAAGATGAAAACATAAATAAAGCCCATTAATTCTTATCACTACATAATTGCTTGGAATTATCGTACTAATGCACGACTGTTTGATTGTGATAACATTATGTAATAAAAGTGCTAAAAGTGTTATCTTTGCTGAAACCGAAAGGCATTTTAAAACGACGAAAGTTCCAGTGATTTGAAGTATGGAGTTGTTAGGTAGAGGTTCAGAGTTCAGGCACTCGGTTACTGAATACTGACTCAGTAATTCAGTGCTATCAGAACGGTCACGGGTATCGCGCGCGCGTTTCGCTCCTGTCTCCACTTCGTATACGTACTTTGGGAGTGATGTAAAGTTATTTTATGTTTTATTTTAATTTATTCTTATTTTTTATGTAATTAAATAGAGTGTTAATGTTTATGAAAACCGTGAAAATCCTGGAATAAAGTGACTTAATCGTTAACAAACATTTATTATTCCACAAGGTTAGTAAATAATATTTAATCAATATATATTTAATAATTAGATAATGTTCAGTATATAATGTTTGAAGATCGAAGTAGTCTCGAGTTATATCAGTCTTGATATCAAATGACCCCGGCATTGAAAGCGATATTTGCTCAATTTGTTGCTACAGACCTTTGTAGTCGTAGCGACGATTTAAAATGTTACAAAAACATTTTTTGCATATTATTATTTCTATATTGGCATACTTATGGCCATGATGACATATTGCTAAATGACTTGTCATGTTTATTCACGCTTACTTAAATATTACCTAAGTTGACTTTTATAAATATGCCATTGAAATTATAAACGCGTCGCCTAATTTGCAAGTCAAGAAATTGTTTTATTTCATTTTAAAATACAGTTGTGTTAGCGGTCAGTAACGCGAAAAATGTGTTGACTTAGGCGCATTTATATAGGTTAAGTAAACATTTAAACTTGTGAACCCTATAAGCAATTAAAACACGAACATTTTTGCCACTTTGCGGTAAAAACGAATTTAATAAAAGTAACATGACGGATATATATCAAACATTGTTTTTTAAAACATAATATTTATTTGAAAATATTTTATTGAATAATAAAATATTTTCAAATTAATATTATAGGTTAATATAAATACATATACACATTCAACTTCCTTGTTGGTATAGGAATGTTTTTCAATATGTTCCCGATCACATAAAACCAATAATCTCTGTAACTTTTGCTATAAAAGGTTGGGGCTTACTCGTTCAAGAAAAGTTTTCGATGCGTCTACTCGCCACTCAAACAGTATTAAGCTTAGAGTAATACATAAGCAGCTTGCCTATGTTATATACTCTAAGGTATTGAGGAATTTTTATCCAGATTATACTAGTTCAGACCCACCAATATCCTCCTCCTACCTAAGACCTTAGAACACGAGAAAAACAGAGTTTTAAGATGAACTGGTAAAACCGGTTAATTGCTTGACCTTTCACACTTTTTTTAATTTTCTGTAAAAGTTATTAATAAAAAGCCCTTTCTTCTTTAAAATAGCTCTTCTTTAATAATTAAGTTATCATCAACGTTACACGATGTGTTTGTAATAATTTATGAATGTTCAAGCTTTTGGAAGCAGTTTTCTCAATTTGGCAAAATTGACTGATAACTGGTTTTACTAGTAAACCCTCGAAATGTGATCAGATTGTCTCTATATCTATGATCAATTAACAAGCGCTTTGTGCTTGTTAGTTCGAGGCTGTCTTAAAAAAATCGTCATATGTTGTCATTTTTGAGCTATACAGGGTTAGTTTTCAAAGAGTAGCCAAATTTTAAACTTAAGTTCAAATATATAAATAATGATAAACCGTTCTTGCAGTTTTTGAAAATACGAGTAAATAAGGCTTCTACTTTTATTTGAAATTATCCCAAATTGAATGTGATGTATGGGCAACAAAATTTTTGCATACCGAACGACCCTTACGAATGTATGCGTGCTCAGTAAAAATCAGTTAAATAATGCATTACCACGCATTTTGAATGTAAAAGATAAAATGGACAGAATGTTTGAGATTTTTTTAATAAATTTTTCTTCACCATTTGCCTACTATATTACTTATTCTGAAGCTTCTCTGCGAATCTGGCTGGTTATTGCAAAATAACCCCTATATAATCCGCCTATTGACACCACTTTAGCGTTTTAATCCGTTGGACTATCAGAGCTACTATTGTTCTGTTGCGAGTATCCTCGTTGCGTATTTTATCACGCAGAGAAAAGGTTTTATGCGAGTTTCTCTGTAAAACTCGCATAAAACTCTCTATAGCTACAATGAATCACTGCATGAAGCTGTAAAATCCTGGTAAACAGGACAAACAAGACCAAAACGACGCTCATTAAGAAACTTTGAGGTTTTCATACCGCCACCAAGATCAAGATTTAAATATAAGGCTTCTTACGTGTGACAATAACAACGTCTCTGATTCTTTCATATTTGGGAGTGCCACCCATTGTATAAATTAAAAAATACTTTAAATAATAATTACCTAGTAAATAAGTAGGTTTTTTTTTTCAATGTGGAACATCTGCCGTAGAACCATGGTGATAGACATAAGGAAGACATAACCAATTATAAGTAGGGTAAAATGACAATAATCCGTTCATTTAGCTCAAAAAACCAACTCATATTGGTGAAAAGTTTTCATTTGAGAAAACACCCCCGAACCTAACCTTTTTTTTATAACCTGATATAGCACACAGGTAAAAAATGCGATTGATAAAGAACCATGATTTGCATAGTGTTTTTATTGTATTGCCTGATGTTTAACAATTAAGTTGTGATTAGTTATAGTCTCTCCCCTTCTTCGTGTTCTTATTTGTTAGTCTGCAATAGTCTTCTAGGATCTAAGTACAGGAACAAGGGCCTTTCCTTTGTTTATCGTATCCGCAATACACAGAATATAGATGATACTGCTCCCGTCATCAGTCCGGATATATTACATGTGGCATTTGCGAAATGCTATACGCCTTTTAAGGGAATTAATGATTCCTTTTAGTTTTGTCCTATAGTCGCCTCTTACATAATCCACGTTCAGAAATGGAGTAATGGAACGGACACGGACAGAATTGAACTAAAGTTGTTGTTACGAATAGCAAAGGCTATTATATATGACTGCTACTATGAAAATGTAACGTCCATGTCACACCTATGCCGGTGGTTGTTGGGAGCACTAAGCTCGATGTTGTTGACGAGTATGTTTACCTGAGACAAATAGTCAATAGTCAATAGACAATGCAGGTGGCTCAGGGCCGTGCTTTGTGGCATTCCTTGGGGGAGGCCTATGTTCAGCATTGGACTTGTGAAGGGCTGTAATGATGATGATGATGATGAAACTGCGGCTCACATTCCGTTTTATAGTTCAACGGTTGCCAGCTACAGGGTTAAGTACCTCGGTTCGCCATTCTATACCCGAAGTCGTTGTTAATATAAAATATTTGATAAGATTCCTTGAGGAACTCTGGTAAAATAATCTTGGAATATTGGCTACACACAAAACAATGGTTAAGACGTGGAGAAGCGGAAACCAGCTTGGCTCAGTCAATGAATAAGGGGACGCTACGCTGCCATCATATTGATTGGTTGAAATGATGATGATGACGATGACTTATTAGGAATATGCATTCCTTTCCTCCATTTCCAACATCAGGCGATTACGAATTATTTTTTTGGATCATTTCTTTATTTAGTATTATATGATCTTACATAACCAAAACCCTCTCAGAAGTGAGAGGAGGTCTGTGCCCAGCAGTGGGACGTGTATAGGCTGTTACTTTTTTATTTTATATGATCTTTATAATAAGTAATTTAGCAACTAATCGCATAAATGGATATAATGCCTTATTAAATTAAAGCGTTAATTTAAAAGATATAAAATTTTATGTTTCTCAGTCGCTACATTTTACAAAATTCAATTTGGCAAATGGACTTAAAGACATTTCATAGGAAAGTAACCAACACGTCCCGATCAAAGTAAAAACCGTGAGTAACGTCCCGTTCCTACACATAAAAATGGCCGTTAAGCTGGATCAAACCTCGTTAAGGCAAGCACTTCACGTCCCCGGCGATACAATAAAAATACTTATTGAAATAACCACACCTTCTCCGCACTATCTCTTTTAATAGCCTAGATTGAGCCATTTACCGTTTAATCACGTTCCTAATCCTATTGATCCCTATTACGAAGAGAACAAATTTCACTTTATTTAATTCAGATAAACTTAAATAAATATGAATTGCATTTGTTTATACTACCTCCATCATTTGAATTTTAAAATGTACACAAATATGTAAGTAACAAATGCTGATGCCTTTTAACATATAATATGCGTCACATAAGATAGAATCATGCTGCTACTATATGTTATTTGTAGCAGAGTGCGTCGGCTCGACCGGGAAAAGATCACGCTCTCAGCTCGACCGGGAAAAGATCACGCTCTCAGCTCGACCGGGAAAAGATCACGCTCTCAGCTCGACCGGGAAAAGATCACGCTCTCAGCTCGACCGGGAAAAGATCACGCTCTCAGCTCGACCGGGAAAAGATCACGCTCTCACAGAAGAACAGCGTAAAATAGCAGCTTAGAATTGCTGTGTTTCGTATGGTGAGTGCAGTGAAATGAATACCCTTTTTACTGGAAACGAAGCATTCCATCTCAGTCTTTAAAGGTGACAACGCATCTGCATTTTGATTCTTAAGGATAGATGTAGGTGTCCAGAAACTATTTTTACTGCTAATAAAACATCCCATCTCAGTCCTCAGGGTACCAATGCATGTGCATTTTTATTCATAATCTAAATAAAATAGGTGTTTTATTATTCATAAGATAAATAAAACAAAATAGGTGTCTATTGGCCAACGTATCCACTTCCCGTTTGATGAACTGTGATTCGTTTCGTCAGATTCCCCGAATATTCTATACATTATACACAGACAATTGTTACTTAAAATAAACGCGCAGTTCTGCCGTCTCTGCTTGCATTTCAGGTATTACACACAAATAGAAACGCCCTTTTTACTTATGATGGCAATGTTTTAAAAAATATTGCGTATAATAATACTGAGTTCAATCTAACCTCTTATGTCATCACATAATTGTTAAAATTTATACAAATAGGTTAAGATTATTATTGTATTCGAAAGTTAAAAATTAGGGAATATTTTTGTGTAATTAAATAAGTGTGGGCCAGCGACACGTTAATATTATACGTGGTGGAGCCGTACTCAAGCGTGTTATGACGGCTTGACCTGGGAATAATATAGCTTACGTAGCAAAATGCTGCTATGTTTCGGATGGTGAATCATGAGAACCAGAGACTCATTTTACTTGTAAGAAGAAATTCCAATTTAGTCCTCGGGAATGATAGCGCATCTGCGTTTTGATTCTTAATTGAGGATGAATAGATATAGGCCACGGCATCCACTTACGATCAGGTGGGCTGTGTGCCCATTTACTTCTAAAAATATTGCCCCTGGTTGAGATTCAAAGGCAAAACCATCAAACACATACAACTTTAACAAATCTGAAGGTACAGCCTATTATAATTTGATCTTGCTTATTACAAAATGCGTATTGTTTTTCAAAATATGATCGTAAAATATATGGGATTGTGGTAAGAATATTACCACAATATTCTACGTACTTACATATTTAATTCGATAATAACCATGCCACGAGCCTACGAATCTTTATTTTGTAACTCAACCGTTCTGTTCTCAGAAAATTATTCTTGTTGTTATGTATATATCAAAAATTTAAGAAGCTTTTTAATAAATATATAAACAACACGTATTTTATCGTAAAATTATTCTTATGTTTAATTTACCATTGGTTCGGAAAATACCTCTGCCCTGAAATAAAACTCAGCGAAACATCTGTTTTTTGAAAAAAGAACGGTAAGTTTAATTATTGGAATACGAGTGAATGATTTGTTTTACCGTATTATCCAAGGTAAAAACAAATCATACAATATGGACATAATTCATAGAAAGGGGGTATCAAACGAGTACACAGTCCACCTGACGGTAAGTGGATGCTGCGGTCCATAGACATCTAGAACTATCCTCAATTAAGAATCAAAATGCAAATGCATTGTCACCCCTGAGGACTAAAATAGAATGCCTCACAGCCTACTATTATGCTGGCTTTCTTTAACCTAAAATTATATTTAAAAATTTTACTAACAAAACAGAAATTACAAATTCAGATTAAAAGTAATCCTAATGAAAATCAAAAAAAAATTTCAGGAGATTGTGCCGAGAAAAAATTAACTTTGTAGGTGATGCCTCATATTTTCTAATAAATGCGACCACCACAAATCCAGATCAATCAATATATATCAATAATCATATATATCATAGATATCAATATCAATAGAGTAGTAATCTATATTTAATGTTTCTCTTTTGCTTCAATCTTGATAGCTGCATAATAAGTTATTTTATTGGCAGTAGTAAAATGTTCACTGATGTAAATATGATTCAGCTTATGCATTTGATGCGCTTTGTTACAATTTGTTACAGCGGCTATTAGATTGCCCTGTTGCAGATGACTGGATTCGTTTTAAGGGTTACAGATTATACAGATCTTGGTTTTTTCGATAACTGATTTATTTCTTGCAATCTAATACACGATTATATTTTGCTCTCGGTAATGTATTGTCGTCGTAATGTATTGTACCGTATTGTCTAGTTGTATAACAATATCTACTAAATTATCACATTTGGTTTTCCTCAGACAATGACTCTCTGTATTCTCTTGCCTTGCGGTTCTATTTGTGAAATTCCGTCACTCTTATGTTGAAGAACGTGAAACATAAAACTTACGAAAAAATTTAATTGTCAGGTTTAACATAATGATTTCTTATATTAACGCAAATACTACACATGAAATAAACTAATTTTATGGTTTTTATCGCGTTTAATTTTAAGTTTTTATAACTCCTGACGTTTCGGGCACTTTACAGCACCCTTCCCCCCACGGGGGGATCATGGGTGCTGTAATTAAAAGTACTTAGTAAAGTTGTAAAAGTGTAGTTAAAATTCACGCGATAAAATCCGTTAAATTAGTTTTGTTCCGTCTCAGGTTTAAACTAAAATCTGTTTCAATAATTAAGTCCCGCGAAGAATAAGGCAAATGCAAATTTCGCGAAGACTGGCGTCACGGCTAAGGGACTCTTTTCGTAACAAGGACTCTTCTTTAAACCCAAGAATATCAATAAACACGTTTTATATTAAGTCCTTAAGAATTTGTGCTAACAATTGATTCATATTTTAATTAATTTTGTGGACTTTAACCTGTATGGTAATCATTTAAACCAGATAAATTTAACGAATTTATAGCTATGCGCATGGCGTAGGAAGGACGCGCCTTTCTGCGCCACACGTATATCCACATTTTTGTTAACAACCTTATAGTAGCCTCTCATATCAACCGTACACAAACATTTGTTAAATAATAAAACTTTTAAATAAAACTTTAAATTAAATTAATATGTAAATTATAAACATTCTTCATACATCCAAACCGTGGACGTATTACGATTTAATTCACAGTTGTTTCACCATTAATCAACAATGAAAAAGTAAGGATTATGTACAGCAGAAATGTGCATTATCGAATGCATAAATTTTCTTAACAATAATTCATGCCCCACAACATGTTGTTAGTGTAGAGTAATGTACAAGTTGTTAGATAAACAAATAATCGTTGACAGTAAATTTATATATTTGCTTGTATTATAAAATATCCCATTAATGGTTTATCTCACGCATTGACCGAAGAAATTCTGATCTTAGACATCGTTTAAATACTACGGTTGATTTTAGCTACAACGAAATATGCTCGTATATGACTATAATAATGTTTTACAATATTTGTCTAGGCGTCAGCCTGGGTAGATTTGTCTCCTTTCATATTTTTATCATTACCTTCTTTCCTATTTTTACCAGTATGAATGTTATAGTGAGTCAGTAAACATATATAAGATAAGGTATTTAAAAGTTACTTATAAAAAACTAGCTTGCCTGGCAGTAATCATTCTGCTTTTCCGCGCGGTGGCGCGATGTGTTTCACTTCTAATTATTAACTCCGGATTTTTAACAGTTTAAATGTAAAATTTATCAAAATCGCTCTAATCACAGCGCTACCTATGTAGCTTTGAGACATCATCTCGACAGTACAAATATATTGGGTAAATATGACTTCAATCGGTCAAGTCAGGCAGAAGTTACACGATCACTAACATACGGTTATATAATATATATAATGATTAATCCAAAGTTTTGTTTAAATGCCTACAACTTTATTCTAATCATTTCTTCTTTATTAGCCCGTAAAAGACCACTGCTGGACATGCGCCTCTCCCGTTGTAGGGAGAATTTGCCTTATTCGTCACGCTTCTCAGGCCGATTAACGATGTATTAAAGGCCTTTGATGGGGCACGCTAGACTTTTAAGCCAGGAGCGTAAGGTTTATTCACTTGTCTAATAGCTGGGTGAAGGAATTTTGGGTGGACTTTTTGAGTGAGTTCGTTATCCAAGCATATATCTTCCTACTGCATATCAATGGCCTGGCATCTATTAGTACGCAAATGACAGCATAGCTGGGAATAGACAAAATGAACATAGCAGCTATGGATTTAAATGAAAGGCATGATAAGAGACTTATTGGTTACCTCAATCTTGTTAAAGCCAATCCATAACCATACCAGTCTCGAGTAGAGGCGCAAACTTGCCAGGCTTACGGTGTTCTACAGGATAAGTATCGAAAACTGTGCTCAAGAACTGCATGACTTAATTACTTCTTCTCCTTTCCACCATCGGACAATCAGACGCTCGACCAATCTCTGCCCCCTTGTTGTTGACATACGACCCATTTGAACCAAACGATTTGCTTCGTCGTTCGTATTACAACATATGTTTTTAGAGTTCGTTGGCGTACATCAAAGGAGTTAAATAATTTACCAGAATCCATCTTTCCATATGACTTAAATGTGCGTGTCTTCAAGGCAAAAGTGTATAGGCTTTTGTTATGTTGGCGTTAAGCTATGTTGGTGCGCTTTAATATCTTCGGCTACATCACCACAGTGGTCGTAAATGCGATTGCTGATCATGAGGTCCCGGATTCGAATCCCGGGTCGGGCCAAAAAACAGTTATTGGGTATTTCTGTCAAGAAATTCTCAGTAGCAGAAGGAGTCAGGAAGTTGGCGGTATTTCACCCCCGTGCCTCGGAGAGCACCTGAAACCTGTCGTCCTGCGTCTAATCTCTCTCCGGTAGAGGCGGTTTACCGTCCCATCGGAATATGAGTGTGAGGGAATAGACAGTACACCTGTGCTTGCGCATACACTCGGGCACTATGATTCTGTCCTGCACGAAATTCGGTCTGGAAGGCATTATTATTAAGTCTGACTATCTTGCCTTACTAACAGGCTTATAATAGTTTAAAAAAATATACCGCCATCTATCGGAACACATAAGATGTTTCTGGCATGCCCCATAGCCGCACCTTACGCTACCCAAGGGACGAAATAGAGAGATGGGTTCAATAACGCCGCCACGATACGAGGCATTTAATTAATAGAAAAGAAATTAGTTACAAAATGTATACATTTACAAATATCGCATGTAGTTGCGTAAAATAAACATTTATTATTTTATATTTTAAAGATTTAACCATAAACCATACACTTATAATATATAATTCTTTGTAGGTTTATAATTTATATAAATACAAAGATATTTTAAACCATTCCTTTATAAATTGCGCGGAAAGGAATCATTGGAATATTTTCTTTTAAAATATATATGTGCTAAAAGAGGACTTTCATTTCATTTTCATTGAAGTGTTGAACGTAATAATAAAGAAATTGCTTCATCACTGTGAGTGAATAAAAATATCGTGCGTATGATATGATACCTTCTTGTTAACATTTTTGTTGTAATCAATCACCATACGTCATTAAAATGAAGACTAGCCTGCCATATTTTTAGCGTTTGTGTTCAAAATATATTCATAAATTATTGTACTTCTTTTTTATTATACACATTAACGTCAGTGTATACAAATGAAACATATATAAACCTTATTTACCACAACAAAAAGCTAAAAACTAAAATTATCTCATAGTCCTACTCCTCACTGTATAGCGTCAAAAACATCAGTTTCTTGCACAATGGTTTTACTTAGCTATGGGGCGAAAACACAGCCTCTTGTCACTAGCAATTTCGACCCACACAACATAAAGAAAATTTACACTGAGTGGATCCATAAATATGCGAGAATTTATATTCATCTCTTATAAAATTATATTTGCGCTGTGTACTCAGTTCAGACGCCTGGCGCTATTTGAGGTTTTCTTAAATTTCACATGGCTTCAGATAATGTTACTATGAGGCTAAAGTGTAAACAACACCACGCCCAACTGCCAGCACTTTTCTTACGTAAATGTACGTTAATAAATACACAAGAAGTTAATATTTTAAATTTAACTTTTAATAAAAAGGAAAGCCCACTTTGAAGAACTTGTTGCGTACTGAGTCAGTCTTTTGATTGAAAGTTTATTTTTTACACTTTTAATGAACTATCACAAGCAATTTAAAACGTGGTAGAGCCGTGCTGCAGCTATATTAATTGTATAGTTGTGGCACGAATGGGTCGGCTCGACCGGGAAGGACAACGGTCTCACAGAATACCAGCGTGGAATAGCAGCCTAATGCTGCTGTTTAGTATAGTGAGTACAGAGAACCGGAGACCCATTTTACTGGTAAAGAGGCATTCCGTTTTGGTCCTCACGGCTGACAACGCATCTGCATTTTGATTCGCAAGCGAGGATGGATATCTATGTTCCATGGGCCACAGCAAACACTTACCATCAGGTGGGCTGTGTGCTCGCTTGTCTCCCTTATCCTATAAAAAAAAGTTCAAAGTAAAATTATAATCTCGTTTAAATAGTTACATCAAAAACTTGATACCCTATTTTCGAAAAAACTTGATAATTGTGGAAGTTTTCTACAAATTTATGGGACCACCCTGAATTATAACCAATTTAATAAAAAGGGAATCATCAAAATCGGTCCACAATTGAATTACATATATATAAAATAACACAAATGAATTGAGAACCTTCTCCTTTTTTTCGAAGTATGCTGAAACTAGTAAGAATTCTAAAATTAGAAAGAATGCAAATAGAAGAATAAGAAGTGAATTCTATTTTTAACCGGCGAAAAGATCTTCGTTAACTATGAACCGATTTAGATTTTTAGTATATAGGTTATTTTTCATCGGAGGTCTCATTAAAACAGGAGTAAAAATTCCACTCATAAGAGTGGCAAAATAAGGGATGAAGTTTTTAATGTAACTGTTTAGGCGACACTGAGATATTCCTTCCACTTAACTCAAAAGGGTAAAAAGTAGCTTTTAATTAAAAGTAAAATTCAACATCAAAGTAAAAAAGAACAAGATAATTTCACATTCTGAGGTCGGGCCCTTAATTCTTATATACACTATGTCGCACCGAGTCTTTATTTACTTTTTATTAAAGGTCAATTTTTTTTTTTCAAATTCTTTTCTTGCTGTCTTCAAAAGTTATGTCTTTCCGGTTCAGAAATTAAAGTCAAAGTTACAGCCTATATACGTCCCACTACTGGGCACAGGCCTCTTCTCATTTCTGAGAGGGTTTTAGGGCAAGGAATTGTCCGCCGCGCTGCCCCAATGCGAACTTCACATTTCTTCGAAATATATTTTTTTCTTATTTCTCAGACATGCAGGTTTCCTCACGATGTTTCCTTTATATAGTAAATCAGCACTTAAAATTGTAATTAACAATTAAAAATTTCAGAAATTGAGATTCAGAAATTGGTAATAAATTTTTGAAGCATTTGCTGACATCAGTTTGAGCTGAAATTTGGCATACTTATGTAACTTCAATGACAATGCAATAATCCGATTTCATGATGGACCCAGATGCTGGCCGTAGCAAAGACTATAAAGCTGGTTTAAAAATAAAATTTAAATTTTAAGTTTATTATTTATGAATTGAATTAAAAAAACTCTTAAATGATTATAATATGTTAATTTACTAAGCATTAGCCTTTGTTATTGTTATTAAATCAATAATGCCTTTTTATAGAGATCAAAGTATAAATTTAATGTACTATATAATTGTAGGCGACCTAAATTATGCCACACTAGTTAGGTCACTGAATATCAAAGGGAATTTCAAACTTAAGTTGGTCTCAGCGTCGTCGTAGAAACTTTTGGGCTTCGTTAGCAGACTTAATTTTTAACTAAGCGCTTTAAAGTTTTCATTTTAAGTATGACTTTTAATTGTTTTTTTTTTTCGATTACAATAATGCTTTGACATACATCATGATTTGGAGATCATCTTTTAAGCAAGGAGATGATTGTGTTAGGTGACTCCGCTCTTCCACTTAACATTATACAGTGTATGCATGCAATTGAAAAACATAAAAGAAAAGAAATTACAAAATACAAAAAGGATAAGAAGCGCATAAATTGAAATAATAAAGAATATTATAGCTGAATCTGAATCTATTTTTGTGTTCATATCGCAGATTTATCTATGACGAAATATGAATTAAAATTTAAAATATACTATACTAGTTAGTTAATTTACTTAATTATGCGAGTAGCTTTTTAATTTCTTCGTAAGATATATTAGTTTATACGAGTATTATTTATGATCAACATTATTATCATTATAACCTTGACAAGAACAATGCTGAGCATTCGCGAAGGATGTTGCATTCTTTCGCGAATGTTCAGCATTGGTCTTGTCAAGGGTTCGTTCACCAGAACTAGGCTGCCACTTGAGAACCATCGGTGGTCGGTTTTCGAGCTATATGGCTGGCCCATTGTCACTTCAGCTTCAGCGTCAGTATAATATTTATGGTATTATGATATGTAATTGATTATGTAATTAATAAATAATCTTAGCGTTTATCATTTTAACGTTTTTCTTTGTGATTAAGCTTTTCAAATTAGGTTATAACTATAAAAGTATGAGAAATACACATGAATAAAAACTTCTTTGACAGTTGTTATTACGAAGATGCTGCTGCCCATCTCCTATTTCAGTTTCCATCTGCCGCCTTTTACGACATATATGGGACGATATAAGCTAGTTGATATTCGCTACTATTCAGCAAACTTCTTATATCTACATATAACTTAGTAATCTTTAAAACAGAGAGATGTAAATTACAAACAAAAAATACAGCGGCAGCAGTCACTTGTAAACGGATCAACTTACGACTACCTCTTAGTTCAAACCTTAAATCTAGTTATACTAACATACAGGAAGACTACGGATTTCTATTTGGTACATGGTCGTCGGTTCAAAGTACTCTAATGTGACCCATCTTTAATATATCGCTAATTTGGACGATAAAATCCCGTCTAGGGCATTCCTTGTCGACTCTGTCATTCACTTATGCAACGTGAATTTTGCTTTGACACTCTTTCCGCTTTCATTTTTTCTACGTGTTCGTTGTCTGGTCCAGCGGTTGAAAGCAGCATAATTGGTAAGGCTACAGTGAACACCAATTTGCAAGCCAAGTGTGGCAATTACCAATTAGGGCAAATTTGTGCTCTAATAGGAGAGGCCAATGCAAAGTTCAGGGCTGTGTGAGAATGAGGCACATTTATAAATAAGTAATACTTACTTACATTACTTTCTTAATTACTTTTAGAATTTTAATACTTAAAGAATCTAATAATCCATGAAATTGGACAAGGTGTGCATCCATTATTTACGTCGTGTCGCTTCCACCCACGAATTTGTTACAAGCTAATAAACCCCGACATTTTGCTGCTGTAAACAAGATTTGTGATATTACGAACGGAAGAATAAATAGGATTGGGGAGCATTCCTACCGACACGACTAATTAAATATAACTAGATAAATATAAATATCGCATGGTTCAGGAGGCTTTTGTTGAGTGTTGACTTATATCAGGTTGCTTTCTTTTCTTAAATTATGTTTACTCTCTCCGAGGAAAACACACCCATGATAAAACAAATTATTATTTAGCGTTGGTGGCTGTAGTATTTCGGAATCGGGATAAATAAATGTTTGTAGCGGTAAATGCAATGTCTTGATTAAGATGCCTAAACTACATTAGTACATCACCAACACTCAGAATTTACATTAATATAAGTTTTAACTCAGATTCGAGCGGGTCATTTATGGGTTCTGATTACGTCTATCTTCACAAAGTTATTAACTAACCTAGGTTAGTTAATAATTTTGTGTTTTCGTTAAGGTTAGTTCTTAAACTATAATATGCCATCTTACTAAACGAAAATCTCTAAATTTTTAATCACTATTTCTGGATAATCAATTCCTAACAATATTTCAAAAATATTGAATTTTCACCGACCTCATTCCGGAGAAATATACTTCCTTTCAACTATGGAACTTCTCTTGTTCAAGATACAAAGTCCAGCAGAATGTCGATGCTCGCAGAATTACGTAAAACTTTATGAGTTTTACATAGTAAGATACCACGTGCAAAGTTAAAAAAATAATACAAATATTTAAAAAAAAACAACCTTTTTCAATCTAGCAGACAAATTGATTTTTAATTTATATTAAAATAAATAAATTACAATATATATAGTTTAGAACAATTGAAGTTATTAAAACTATAAAAAGTGAAACTAAATGTGAAGGGTATCAAAATTTTGATAAAATCTTACCGAAGTAGAATAACAGAATTCTTTATTTAAAATTTAGATCACTGGACTAGTCCTACTTCCTGAGGACGCCAAGCCATAATCTTAGTCCTAGATTCTAAACATTGAAATTGAAAGAAATAAATAAAGAGAGAGACATTTAATATGTGAAACATACAGACGAAAACAGACAGATTTAATACAATAAAACACAAAAGGGTATTAAATAACAATACATAAAAACAGTCTACGAATAAATGCAATATAAAAACAAAAGCTACCTCATTTCGAATAGAGTTTACATAAACATAGAAATATAAATTTACCGTGCAGTGGCGGTGTAAGAATATCCACTACCCCATAATATCGTCCCGTAGGTGTCGCAAGAGGCGACAGAGGGAAACAAACCATCTGCCAAGCATGGCAACTATGGCAGATATGCCCCTATAAGGCATATCTACCATAGTTCTCTTCATGTTGGCTCAATGTGTCGCATAGAGCGACTACATCTTAATGGACGCCAAGCGCTCCACCCCGGCGCACTTTCGTCAGTTAATTTCCTTCCTACGCTAATTATTTGCGTATATTATACCAATTTCGTGTAAGAAAATTATCGATACATTATATTACATAGTGATGTTATAGTAAAGTGTTTGTTAAATGAACAGGGGACTTGACTATATTAATCAATAAAATTGACCTGTCACGTAGTAAAATTCTAAAAGTTTTGCTTATTAAAATAATATATTTTTTAATTTGAAGCATCGACCTCTCTTTAAACGCTTTTATGAAAGTTCATTGATGACTCTGCAATAGAAATTGAGGAGACAAGAATCGAAGAATTCTATAAAGTAATTATATCAACCACCTCATTTGTTTCAAAAATTTTCCCTTGTTAAAAGTTATCCGAATCTCGAAATTAATGAAAATCAGTAGGACAATTTTGGCGATGCGATGATGACGGAGTTTCAAATCGACCTTTATGTAATTTTGACACAGTCCGTTGTCTAGTGTATACGAAGGATGTCATGGAGAACAGACAAAAACAGGCAAAGTGGAGTGGACTAAATCTGATATATTTCAGTTGTTAGATAGAAAGCTTTTCTGTCATCGTTTTGCCAACGATTTTTAACAGTATACTCTGCAGTAATTTATAAGTACGATCTCACTACCGTTACCGTTTCCATCACCGTAACAGGCTATTAAAGTCCACTAATGAACATAGGCCTCATAAGGTGGATATTTGCCATAATTGCCTTGGCAAGCGGGTTGGTTAAGTTGTTATTAGGAAGACGCTTTCTGCCCATCTCCTGATTTGTTTCCCTCTGTAAGCTTTTATAAATAATGTCTTACATGTACCAGATTCATCATACATTTGAGAGTGTGCAGCTTATTTTGACGCAATTTACGATTCGGACGTTCCCAGTTATCATACAGGTCCACTATTCATCCCAACAACAATTTAAAATCACCTTATTTGAGCGGGGATTTTACAAACTTTTGCATAAATTTGTTGAATCGACACGAATTTGCTTTTGTACTCCGATATAATTAGGTATGCACTCTTTGAGCCGATATTAAAATCGTTTTATCACTATGTTGAATACTGCTAGTAACTCGACTTTAGTCTGATGAAAGCGGACATACCAAAAACCTACCATGCGACCATTTGCACTTTTTGGTTGATATCGCGTGCCATCTGTGCAACATTGATACTGCGAAGAAATTTATATTTTAATGTATCGTAAATTAAAAAAAGTCCATTGTTAAAGACGATAGAGCGACAGCGATATACAAAAAAGCCGGCCAAGTGCGAGTCGGACTCACGCATGAAGGGTTCCGTACTTCTTAAAACACGTTTCTAGTTGGGTACCCTCTTTAATTTTTAATTTACTTTTATTATTTGTTGTTATAGCGGCAACAGAAATACACATTCTGTGAAAATTTCAACTGTCTACCTATTACGGATCATGAGATACAGCCCGCTGACAGACAGACAGACGGACGGATGGACGGACGGACGGACGGACGGACAGCGGAGGCTTAGTAATAGGGTCCCGTTGGTTACTCTTTGGTTATGGAACCCTAAAAAGGAAGAAAGGGCGGTAAAACAAATTCACCGCTGATCCAATGAGTATTATAACTACGTTTTAACCTGATGTTTAAAGAAATGTGACATAATTTTAATGGAATGTGGGATATCGAAATCCAAGCTTCATACTTACAAGAAATAAAATAATAAGCTAATAAAAATAATGAAACAACTTTTATATTCAGATTAGTTAGCTTACCTATAATTTTCCTAGGTGGTAGAACTCCTTTTCTGCCTAGGGATTCGTCTGGTTCGAGACCACCCTCTTACCTATTTTTGCAGCGTGTAGTGCTCGCACTCTTGTATTCTGGTCTGAAGCGTATCTGTTATTATGGAGAGCCAGTACATGTTATTATACCAGATAGAATATGGCTGTGAGGCATTCAATCTTCGCCCTCAGAGGTGACATCGCATTGTAGCCATCTTTGTTTGAAGTTGGTTGCAGGTGTCCATGAACTGCAGTAGCGATTTACCATCGGGTAGCCGTAAATTCCTTTGCGACTTCAATTTGATAAATAGCGGGAAAAGGGTTGTCCTGTTTGTTTAATTATTTGAAAGAAAAGTTTTCTAAACATCTTTGTAAATTACGAAAATTTGTTTCCATAAGTGTAAATGCAAACCATATTGCTGTGGGTGTGATAAATAATATAAAATTATTCTAATTATAATTGACTAAACTATTATATTATTTTTTAGTGACTAAACTGATGCCCTATAAATAATCATATTCCCAGCGATATTATTTGGTATTGTATGAAAGTTTTCTTTGCAATAAAGTTGTCGTATAGAGGCTGCAGTCGTCAATGCTTATTCAAGGCTTTGTGTATTTTGTTATATTTATAGCGACGTATTATTCAACAGAATCCGAATTTTCTTGTAGCTTGTATACACATATACTTTTTATTTGAAATAAAATAGTACTTCAACTTACTATATATACATATATTATACACTATAAAATACAGTTCAGGACTTAAACATGCTTTAAGTTAAATTCATAATCTTTAAGCTTCTAGAAAATAGAAGAATTATTTTATTTCAGTTTATAAGGGTTTCCAGAATCATCATTATCATCATCATTTCAACCCATCACAAGTCCACTGCTGAACCTAGGTCTCCCCAGATGAATGTCATCAAGCACGGTTCTGAGCCCTCTGCATCAATCGACTTCCAGAAATATCTACATAAATAAAATGATAGAGGTTTGCAGTTGTGCGCGTATCACGGAAAAATTACTGGATAGATTTCAATTAAGTTTCCTAAGTTTTATTTTTTACACACTTGGCCCTTATCTAAAAAAAATATTGCAATATCTGCATTTAATATAAAGTTATTAAAGTTTTAAGAAACAACGATTTTTATACAGGGTTTCTCACACGGTCAGCTGTATGTCGCTTGCTCTCGCGTTACTAATCCAGATAATTAATATATTTTAGCTACAAACGGAGCAACGAATAACATTGTTTACAATGAAATTTTGTCTTTTTGATGTTTTCTTTCGCACTTACGAAAACTATGTAAATATATCAAGCAACGCGGACGAAGTCGCGGGTATCAGAAGTAATTAATAAAATTACACACTCTCCATTTATACGAATGTTAAATCTTCCATTATAATTACATCAACGTTTATATATCATACATAATAATATATAAGTATGTTCATAAAACTTTTATGAACACAGTTTAGACTTACGGGGATTTCACTAGACTAAAACAAAGGCCAAATTCTAACAGGTGTGGCAATAGAATTGTGGCTCAAAGGCTGCGACAATCAGTGAGACAATAACCCAGTTACTGTCTCACTCAGCCTTTACGACCTCTAATTGATAGAGATTAGTGTCGGTCAGCCGCAAGCTGAGCCGCACATTGCGAATAGCAACCGTCCGGCTGGCTGTCATTAGGGCCGCAGCTCTCCGAGCGATCGGAGCGGTTTGCGAGTAGCCGCATCGCAGTGCGGATAGAAATGGATGTTACGTATATATTTTTACTTGTGGCCAGCCGTACAGCTGATCGCATTGCGGGTAACCGCATGGTGTGTATGAGCACTTACACTGTTGCCCGTCGTCTTTTAAGTATTTTACGAGTACATCTAGCATATACGATAAAGCCATCTATCGGGACCCATGAGAACTTTTATGCTTTCCCTTTGTCGACTCATGATATACACATACACAACTTCACATGACAAAATAGGGGACAAAAGGGTTGATGAATCTTATTCAATCTTATAATGTCACCACTCGGCACACAATATCCCTAAATAAAAGAATCGTTCGTTTTTAATGTTATGATCGACAAAAAGGGTTAAGGGTTAAGGGAATAGGATCTTGCCCCTTTTATGACCTCTATATATACTCAGTTTAAAGGTTATAAAAAGGTCGGTGATTTGAGTCTTATTAAGCGTATTATAATATCTGAAATATGAACACTATTTATCATGAAAGTAATGTAAACATTGAGAAACATTTAATTCGTGATGTTAGAGCAGAATCTAATAATTCTTGATTTATAAAAAAAACATTATTTACATATAAAAGTTACTGTTTTTCCAAAAAAACTTTCTAGAGTAGTAGCAAGAGGTAGGCAATTTTATATATTTCATAATTTGCCGGTGACTTGAACAAACTAGGAGAGGTGCAGCAGTGTTTTCAAAATAACAACTAAAAAATAAAAAACTACGGTTGTCAACCCACCTATAAAGCGTGACAACTATGGCAAGTATTCCCTTGGTGACGCAAAGTAAGGGGAGGCTTATGTTCAGCAGTGGACTTTTATAGTGGTTGTGGTTGTGGTTGGGTGGCTTGAGTTGCTTTTACGCCCATTGGAATCATTAATCGCAATTTTCTAATCAATATCTCATATTCATTCAATATAGCCTATCAAATTCCACTGCTGAACATAGGGATTCCTCATAGATGGTCACTAAGGGGAACATTTGCCACAGCTGCCACGCTTGGCAGGTGGGCGCAGTTTTTTTAAAATTAATTTAAGCTGTTATCAGGAAAATCTATTGTTTTAATTTACCTCTGTTTACCTCTGTTTTAATTTCACTTACAGGATGATATTGGGTAGTGAATTCTCTTACGCCGCCATTGTACAGCGGATATCTCCTTTGGTAAATTTCAATCACGTTGACAGCTTCTTAATAATGAAATAGCGAGTATATCGCAAAAGGTCCAATGAGTTAACATATATGATATTTCCTTTTTTCTTTATTGCACACACTGTAAGATGATTACATTTTAAAAACATGAAAATAAAATGTACAAAGGCAAGCTCGGCCCTAATAAGATTTTTTTTCCAGCAAGCCCTTTGGGAAAGATGCATGCGTACGTAATAGACATCAAAATCACTAATAAAAATTAGCTGTAAGTTATCTTTAATAACTAGCTGTGCTCGTGACTTCGTTTGCATAGAATAAATTTCAGTAATTTATTATTATACTCGCGAGGGTGAAACTAGTAGCGATCACTGAATGGTTAGAGGCACACTGAACCTGAACGTTAAGTTGGAGAGGTGCTCTAATCCAAAGTCCCGAAACCTTTCAAGTCGAGTTACAAAACCGTTTTCAGTGCCTAGAAGATCGCAATGCAGTGGACGATATGAATGACAAGCTCGTGGAAACTGTTCATGCGGTCGGAGTTAAGTTTTGCAAGACCCGCCGCAGAAGAACACAAAAACTCTCCGATCACACTCTTAATCTCATGGCTGTTAGACGGGAAATGAAGCTGCAGTCTTCAGTAGATTTGACAGCATACAGGCAACTGAACAGACAGATCTCCAAATGCATGCGGCGGGACTTACGCAACTTTAATACTGCTCGTATTGAAGAAGCAATCGAGCGGAACCACAGGGCTCCAAAGTCTTTGCAAGAGATCTGTCTGCCAAAAAGAGCTAACTGTTGAAGTTGAAGACCGAATGTTGCAGCATCGTTTCCGGGACACCTGAGATTTTGAGTGAGATTGAGAGGTTCTATGGGCAGCTGTACACATCATCGTTGGAGCCACACGCAAGTGTGAGTAACGATCCAAGAGCAAGTTTTATCCGACACTATTCCGATGATATCCCGGACGTCAGTCTGAGCGAGATTAGAATAGCTTTCCAGCACTTTAAAAACGGCAAGGTCCCAGGCGAGGATGGAAATACAGTGGAGCTTCTAAAAGTGGATGGAAATCCGGTACTTGAAATCCTTCAGAAGCTCTTTAATTCCGTCCTCCATGGTGGCAATACCCCGGAGGCGTGGAGCAGAAGTACGGTGGTCTTGTTCTTCAAGAAAGGCGACAATGCTCTCTTAAAGAACTATAGACCGATTTCCATTACGAATCGTCTCGCACGCAGACTCGACGACATCCAGCCCCCCGAACAAGCCGGTTTCCGAAAAGGCTTTAGCACCATAGACCACATACATACCTTTCGGCAAATTGTACAGAAGACCGAGGAGTACAATTTGGCACTACGTCTTGCGTATGTGGACTATGAGAAAGCCTTTGATTCCGTCGAAATTTGGGCGGTGCTGCAGTCACTTCAGCGGTGCCAAGTTGAGTGTCGGTATATCGAAGTGTTTGTACTGTAGGGCTACGATGGCTATCCGAGTACAGAGCCAAAGTACGAAACCTTTGCAGAGAGGTGTATGACAGGGTGATGTTATATCCCCGAAACTCTTCACCGCTGCATTGGAAGTCGTTTTCAAACTACTGGACTGTAAAGGATACGGATTAACATCAATGGTGAGTACATTACTCACCTTCGACTTGCCGACGATATAGTCCTTATGGAAGAATCGCTGGAGGACCTAAGCACTATGCTCAATGACCTCAATTGTGCCTCCCAACGGATAGGTCTTAAGATGAACATGGACAAAACAAAGATCACGTGTAACGTCCATGTCACACCTATGCCGGTAGTAGTTGGGAGCACTAAGCTCGAAGTTATTGACGAGTATGTTTACCTGGGACAAATAGTCCGTCTAGGTAAGTCCAACTTCGACCGAGAGGTCAATCGACGGATTCAACTCGGCTGGGCAGCGTTCGGGAAATTACGACACATCTTCTCGTCAGGTATACCTCAAAACTTGAAAACGAGACTGTATAACCAGTGCGTGTTGCCAGTGATGACTTATGGAACTGAGACGTGGTCCTTCACTGCTGGCCGTGTGAGGAAACTCAAGGTCGCTCAGCGAGCTATGGAGAGGGCTATGCTCGGAGTTTCTCTGCGTGATAAACTTAGAAATGTAGCGGAGTGACCGACACAGTCCAATGGATTAGTAAGCTGAAGTGGCAATGGGCCGGCCATATATGTAGCTCGAAGAACCGACAACCGATGGGGAAAAAAGGTTCTCGAGTGGCAGTCTCGTACAGGTAAGCGAAGTGTAGGGCGACCCCCCACTAGATGGAGTGACGACCTGGTAAGACATACAGGAAATCGATGGATGCAGGTGGCTCAGGACCGTGCTTTGTGGCATTCCTTGGGGGAGGCCTATGTTCAGCAGTGGACTTGTAAAGGGCTTTAATGATGATGATGATGATTATTATACTTCCCTATTTGAATCGGATTTTGTTTACAAATTTATGGGTTTTAATTTTTTTGCGCGGAACCCTAATTCTTTTTCTAAAATAAAAGTAGCCTAAGTCACTTTTTCCTGTTAACTGTCAAAATCGGTTCATCTGCTTTGGAAATTAGCTAGAATAAACAGACAGATATTTTAAAAGTTTTTTTTTATAATAAGCACCGTATATACTTTCATACGCATTTAGTAAAAAGCTGTAATTTCAATTTTATTATTTATATATATTATACTCGTTTTCCGTTTTGTATAAATATAGGTAACATAGGTCTATAATATTATTAATACTTATATAAATATAGATAACAGATTGCCACAACCGCACTAGTCACAAGAACACTTACAAATTCTAACGCATCCAATGTAAAACTCAATATAATGTAACATTTATTAAGAAACAATATCGCAAACCAGCAATTTAAAAATTCTTCAAATGGTGACTTCGGCTGAGATTTGACGGCTCGGTAAGACAGTAATTCGCGTCTCTTCAGCCAAACATGTAAATGAACGCGCTGAGGGCCGCCGGTCTTAGAATTAAAATAATCTACAAATAATTTTTAGGGCCTTATTTAAATTTATGTGCGCCTTTTGTTTACGTCTGTTTTTGTATATTCTTGTTATGTTAATCTTTCCTTGGAGTAAAGTAAAGATTATAGTATTGCATATAAAAGCACTTCAACGATACTGGAGAAATTCTTAGTGTAGGGATAATGTCTTGAAAGTAAAAAAGAAAAGAAAACCAAGACAACGACCAAAACACGTGGTTGTTAGTTGTTAATTTCACTACGTGCTAAAGTTAATCTTTTATAAACTTTAATTAAACTTATCGCCTAAAGTTACATCGCGTGGGTTATGATAAGTTACATTACTCGTAAATCAATCAATTCGTACTGGAGAAGCGTGATGGCTTCTTTTTTGATTCTCTTTCAAAAAATGAGTTGAGTTTCGCGGCCATTGAAGAGACAATTAATACAGACTTGCGTAGAAATTTTTGAATTTGCTTTATTGGAATCGTCATGGAAGTAAAAAATGTATTATAATATACAATATACTTTTATTATTAACTAGCGATCCGCCCCGGCTTCGCACGGTGAGTTGGTTGCCCTCGCCCCTCAAGCATTGCAACGCTAATAAGGTTATCTAAGGGGAGTCCTATATTCAATGTTGGTTGTAATTATAAAGATGTACGTCATCATCACAAGAAACGCCACAAATCATGGTTCTGAACCACCTGCATCCATCGACTTCCTGCATATCTTACCAGATCATCACTCCACCTAGTGGGCTTTTACGTTACTTACTGTTGTTAAGAAAATGGGTATATTTCAGTTAAATCATCTAAAGTAAATAAAAAAGAATTGCAAAATTATAAGCCAAATCTATATAATATATAAAATCACTTACAATATATTATATCAAAGTATGGAATTACTTTTAGCACTTTCATGCAAATATCTGGCTTTTTGCGAACACTTGGTACTTCAGAAATATAGATTTCCGATGCTTGAACGAGGGTTTGAAGACTGTAGACACATGTTATGCAGAAAATTTCCTCTTCGCAGATGTTTTTATTAGGTAAAGCTGCAGATTTTATTTATAAGTATTTATCTTTATAACTTTTTTTTAAGTAACATGTTATAAACATTTAATATTTGATTTCTTTCATCACCAAAGTATCAAAATGCATACAAACGATCGTAACAAAATTAGACTTTTAATAAAAAGTAAAAGCCGACTTCAAACAACTAAAATGAATAATTTGCACATTATACCTTCAGAAGTCGGTGCTGAGACTTGGTGTGTAAATTTGAAGCCCTGACTTGAATCAAAAATAATTGACTTTAACTTTTTGAGTGTACTCAGAGATACCATAGGCTCGAATTTGGCCTGAATATTTTTTACATTTGAATCTTCATCCACTATTTTTCCACCCTCAGGGGTGAAATTTTTACTTCAATTTTAAATGTGACCATCCTTGAAGTATAACATATTTTACGAAAAAGAAGAATTGAGTTTTTTTCGAATTGACTAACAATGACTAACATAACATATATACAAAAAAAAAACATACAGTCGAATTGAGAACATTTTCCTTTTGTTAAAGTCTGCAAAAAAGCGAAGTGTGTAGAAGTACATATGCTCCTGGTCAGGCGGCCTTTACAACATGTTCAGAATAAAACTTACGAGTAAAAATCCATTACGTACAAGCAGAAGGAAATAAAGAAGAAACTTTATATGATTTATAATAAAATGATTGAACAATGTAAAATGATGTAGACGTCCCTCCAGTGGGCACAACTTTCACTCGTGTGGATTTTGGAATAGGGTAGAGTACGCCGCGCCAACCCAATGCATTATAACGGTGTTCGCATATGGAGGATATGCGAACTATTTTAAATTTCTTAGACATTCAGATTTCCAACCGATGTTTACCTTCACCAACAAGCACGTGGTAAATTAGCACTTAATATTGCAATTAACAACTTTATTGCTGCCGGCACGGATTGAACTCGGTTTGCTCAAGCACTAATTTTAAGATGAGTTTTTATTCTCTATTCTATAGTGACCAATATGAACGAATAAAAATTACCTGTGATTAGTAAATAAGTGCCAGCTCGTCGGTGAATTATTAAAACAGTTCATTGTGATCCAGAAATAAAAAAAAAACCTGTCCAGCGGTGGGGCCTTTTACGTCAATAAATTTTTACTACTAATTCAGGCAAAGTTAAATAATTCTGTGTAAAAACATATTTAGATCAATCTGTATTATAATAAGAGCTATCAAATTATTATAAAAGGTTATTTTATTTAAAAAAATAAGTGTATTATCTTTAGTTCAGGATATATGAGAATTTTATGTTATCATGATCATCATTGTCTTTAATATCAGAGGCCCTCACATGTCCACTGCTGAACATTGGCCTTCCCCAAGGAATGTCATAAAACACGGTTCTGAGCCACCTGTATCTATTGACTTCCTGACTTATCAGTCATTACACCATCTAATGGGAGACCACTTTACATTTCTCTTACCGGTTCGAGACTGCCACTCGAGAAACTTTGAAACCTTTAATCTTTTATTTATGTAATACTAACGACCCGCCCCAGCTTCGCCTGGACCATTTCTTTTTTTCTTTCTTCGCTAAAGACCATTTTTTTTATAAATTTTCAGTTTTAATATAAATGTCAAGTTAAAATATAGTCTAGATCCCTCCTGGTATAGCTCTCTATCTGTTTATAAAGTTTCATCACAATTAGTTCAGCCTTTTCGAACATTAGTCCGGACAGACAAACAGACTGACAAACATTTTTAAATGGTCATTTATATCTTAATAGCATGCAAATAACACCCTGAGCTCTATAGAAGCCAGTTATTTCAATATTACAGACAGACACATAAATTTTATTAATATGTATAGATAATGTACTTTGAATCTCAATGTGCTTATAATTGCATATTTTTATAACCGATCAAAAGCATAATTTATCATTTGTATTTAATTTCTCGTGACAAACTGAGCGGACGTTACAGAGAATAGTTCTAAATAAGGTAAGTATTTATTATAGGTAACCAGTTTCTCACTTAGTGGCGGTGTAAGAATATCCACTATCCTATGTCGTCCCGTGGGTGTCATAAGAGGCGACAGAGGGAAAATGAAACAGGAGATGGGCAGCAGCATCTTCCTGAAAACAACTCAAAATAATAAAAAAACTGCTGTTGCCAACCCAACCCACCTGCCAAGCATGGCAAGTACGGAAAAATCCCTATGAATCAATCTATGGGGGATGCCTAGTATTTTATTAATTTGTCATTTGTGTACGATTTGGCGGCAAATTGAAAATTGTCTGTGTCACGTCAGCATGAATTTAACGCGAAAAAATTTTCGTACAATGATTTTTTATGACTTTCGATGTCATTTAAGTCAACAAGAAAGTTATGATAGACTACGATTGGCCTTTCACGATAAAGCCCCATCTTGTGCCACTGTTTACAACTGGTTTAATGAGTTTAAGTGTGGTCGTACTAATCTCACCGATGATCTGCGTGAGGGACAGCCTTCTACGGCGACGATTGAAGATAACATCAGTGTTGTGCGGCGTATGATAGACTGACAAAAGAGTGACATATCAGCAGATTCGGACAAGCTTAGGTATCGGTATGAGTCAAATGTACAAAATCCTCTATGAACATTTAGCGGTCAGCAAGCTTTGTGTCCGGTGGATACCTCATAATTTGACAGAGGCCCAAAAACTCCGTCGTGTTGATTGGTGTCGTGAAATGGTTCAAAGATTTAACGGAGGTGACTCCAATGCTGTGTTCCACATACTTACGGGCGACGAAAGTTGGATTTATTGTTATGATCCTGAAACTAAGACAGTCTGCTGTCTGGGTGTTTCCTTCCGAAGAGTTGCAAACTAAAGTGAAGAGAGGTAGAAGCGTGGGAAAAAAGATGGTGGCCTCGTTCTTCGGAAGGACAGGTCATTACGCAACAATTATTTTAGAGGATCGAAAAACAGTTACTGCAGAGTGGTACACTAACAATTGCTTGCCACTTGTCTTGGGAAAAGTTCGCAGTGGGATCCTCCTTCACCACGACAACGCCTCGTCGCACACCGCCAAGCAAACAATCGACTACTTGGCGACGTCAGACGTGGAATTACTGGGTCACCCGCCCTATAGCCCTGACCTCGCACCTTGGGATTTTTATTTATTTCCAAAAATAAAAGAAAAACTTCGAGGAAAACGTTTTATAGACGCCGAGGAAGCAGTGGCTGCGTTTCAAAATGCCGTCGAAGAGACCCCTAAGGACGAGTGGACAAAGTGCTTTTCTCAGTGGCTCCATCGGATGCAGCGATGTATTGATGTAAATGGACACTATTTTGAAAAGATATAATAAAACTAATAACTTGCTAGTTTGTTCAGTTTTTGATTTTCTAAGAACTTTCAGTGTCACCCTCGTATCTTGTGTGGTTCTTAGTACTGAGTGTTTAGGGTTTATTTTCGGAATTGATTGACAAATATTGTTATTTCACATTAAAAAATATTATCAATCACAATCAAATATAGCCTATGTCACTCAGGAATAATGTATGTAGCTTTCAACTGGTGAAAGAATTTTTAAAATCGGTTCAGTAGTTCAAGAGATTACTTTCTACAAACAAACCCACAAACTTACAAACTTTACCTCTTTATAACATTATTAGTAATTAGTAATTAGTATAGATAAAAATAATGTAAATTTTATACCTATACCGAAATACTAAAATTTCCTATTAAATACTGGTACTTTTGTGTAATACTTCTTTTAACTGTTATATTTATGTAATAGGTTCCATAATAAAAGTATTTTACGTTCTATCGTTCACTCCATTTAACCACATATTTTCCATATATTTTCGATTCAAAGACAAAATAATAATTAAATTCACATTTCGTTATTATTTTCTTTCAGAGATAATTCACATTAGTTTCGTTTCTGTGTGTTTTTCTCTGTGCTTCCTACTCAACGGGTCGGTTTAATAGAACATTAAATTTAATTCTAATACTCAAAGACGCATCTCGATACGTGGTAGCTCAGGGGTTAAGCGTTCGCAGTAAATTTCACAGTACGCGAGCGACCCGGTTCTATCCCCGCCGGCACCAATGAAATTGTTAATTGCAATTTTAAGTCCTTATTAAACGTGCTCGGCGGTGAAGGTGACGGTGAAGTTCGCCAACAAGCATTGGGGCAGCGCGGCGGACATTTCCTTGCCTTAAAACCCTCTCAGAAATGAGGAGGCCTGTGCTCAGCAGTGTGACGTATATAGGCTGTAACTTTAACTCAAAGACGCTGACCTTATAGTT
Source organism: Parnassius orleans (assembly GCA_029286625.1). Lineage (NCBI taxonomy): Eukaryota > Metazoa > Arthropoda > Insecta > Lepidoptera > Papilionidae > Parnassius > Parnassius orleans. The sequence continues at coordinate 1,855,657 of JAGSMP010000035.1, read as the reverse complement.
AATTGTGGATAACGGTATTAATTGTATGATTACTAAGCTCATATAGAGTAATACGTTTAGTGATAAGATTATATTACACAATTGTTTGTTATCGATTAAAGAGAAAAAAATTTAACACAAGAAATATTTCCTGTATCGTAGAAGCGATTTAAAACCATAAACGACACATATAAACACCCTGACCCGGAACATTAATTTCAAGGCCATTGCGTTATTTATTTCAGAACTTTGTGGCAGTCTTTTAATTCTTTATACTGTTTATATGATAATTGTAAATTTATCAAAATCAAAAAAGTATTGTTCAGTGTTTAAAAACTAAAATTCGCAATTATAATTAACAAATAAAAAGAAAAGATTTTTAAAGTCATCAATGCAAAATTTTAGACTTTAAAGAATTCAAGCGTCGAGATATAAAATATGTTAACCATAATTTATTCTGGGAAGTACGATTGTACGATTTTTAAGCAACAGAGTGACTATTCGAAGTTAAATCACGTGCAGTTGCCGAATATATTTCAATGCAACAAACCATATCAGCAATGATCATTTAATTTGCGTCACATAATATAATATATACATTGATTGCTGTATTGAATTGAGTTCCTTATTTACTGGTTGTGATAGTTTGAATTTATATAGATGTATAGTATTATAATAAATAGATAGATTAATATGTTTTTGTGTTATAGATACACTATAACACAAAAACAAATTAATAAAACAATGCCACATCGTGTGCGTGTTATCGATTCTAATATTTAAAAGTGGTAATAAAATACATTCTTTATGGCTAAATAAAAAAAACATCTATGGTCGTATAGGTAACTATTGTATCAATGTTTAATATAAGGAAACATATTTCATAACATATTCATTTCGTAGAATTCGTTATTGATTTGAATGACTCGTTTTTTTTTTACAGATTTTGTCGCGTTTTATCAACTTATTTTATATTCTTGACGTTTCAAGTACTGTGCAGCAACCATGGTTACAGCAGTTGAGGTGCTGGTGTTCGACGCCACAATGTCATAGTCAACCACGGTTACCTTCAGTTAAAAATGACAAATTTTTGGTCCCACCTACGCGGAAAGAACTTATAGTATCTTGAAGTCTTGCAGTGACATGCTTGGGTTGGAATTTAATTTTATTTATTATAGGACCCAGTCATCTTCTCTCTTGAAATCATTCTTTTTCGAGGTTTGATATTTTATAATATTAGAATAACAAACGAGTTGATAAGTAGCAGAAACAGAAACAGAAACAGAAACTTTTTTATTCAATATAGATTATAAATAATACTTATTGAAGGTCAAGGCTATAAGCTATTGCTGGTCAAGGACACCAGCAACACTAGCAACAGTAGTCAACTTCAAACAATAAAGACTATAAAATGCCACACAGCCCGAAAATATGATGACCTTTTTACTCTGAACCAGGTACACCATAGTGGACGCAATGTTGATTGGCGGCAGAATTATATAAGAAGATGGTACCAACCCAGACGAGCTCTTAGGCACATAACGAACGCCTCCGCCTAGTATCTACTTAATAATGTTCAGTATTTCACATCAATTATTTAATTATTTACAAAAATATTATCTATTTAATTATTAGGTCCTTACATATGAAATTAGCGTTTTGTCGTACTGATCACTTTGATTTGAAATATCTCCTCATTGGTTAAGAATTCCAAATTCAAATTTATAAATTCATTTAGCTGGTAAATTTGAATTTTGAAAACAGTGAATCATTTGTTTTTTCCTCATTATTTTATTCTTTGGCGTCGCTTATTACCGCACAATGGAAAACATGAAATATCGGTATATTTACGAGTAGGAGTTCTACCGTGGCACCAGCGCTGCAGAAACAGCTTGAAGGATTAATGATGTGTACGGCGCTGGTGTCGCAAAAGAAAGCACGGTACGTTTTTGGTTTCAACCAACCCCATGGACGGCCGGAGACCAAAGTGGAAAATGAAGAATTAAAGGCTATTGTGGAAACGGAACCATCACAAAGCATTTCAGCTCAGATAGCTGCAGGCTTCGGGGTAAGTGATAAAACTGTATTAATCCACATGAAGCAAATCGGGAAAGTAAAAAAAACTTGAACGATGGGTACCTCATGAATCGAGTGAATCGAACTTGCAAACACGCGTCGACTGTTGTGTTACTTTGCTCAACCGACACAATAATGAAGGGATTTTAAATCGAATCTAATGATCTTGTGATGAAAAGTGGATACTGTACAATAATCGGAAGCGCTCGTCGCAATGAATTCTGAACAGGCTTAACGCTGGAGACCCAGCCAAGTCCTGCCCTAAATAAAATTGACTCAGAAAAAGTTACTTGTGAGTGTTTGGTGGACTAGCGCCGGTGTCGTTCACTACAGCTTTCTAAAATCTAGCCAAACGATTACGGCAGATATCTATTATCAGCAACTGCAAACCATGAAGGAAGAACTAGCTGCTAAACAACCGAGATTGGTCAATCGCTCTAGGCCACTGCTGCTTCACGACAACGCAAGACCTCACACTGCACAACAAACAACCACTAAGTTAGATGAGCTACAATTGGAATGTCTGCGACATCCACCGTACTTCCCGGACCTTGCTCCAACAGATTACCATTTTTTCCGGAATTTGGACAACTTCTTACAAGGACAAAATTCAACTCCAATGCGGCAGTCCAAACCGCCTTCAAAGAGTTTATTGATTCTCGCCCCCATGGTTTTTTTTAGTAAATCAATCATCAATGAACAATGAACTACCTATGAGATGGCAAAAGTGCATAGATAACAACGGTGCATACTTTGATTAATTAAATATATTTTACAAAAAAAATTGACTTTGTATTCCTCCCGTACAAAACGCCAATTTCATATGTAAGGATCTAATATTTGAGTAGAATGGTACATCCTACTTTTTTCACTACATGATATGTTGCTATGTAGCAATGAATTTAAACCAATGTTTTGTTTTTGGTACGAATAACTATTTAGGTTTTCCAAGATCAGTAAATAGTGTTCAAGTTGATCCATTTTGATCGTTGCAATGGCTATAAGTTAAGAGTTAACTTATAGCCAGTGCAACGCAAGTTCGTAGCTCGGTTGGTTAAATGAGACGAACTGAAATGGACTGTTTATGGATAAGACCGCGAAAAATTGTACAGTAACTTTCATGACACATGACTGAATGTTACGCACATGACTAATAAGGCTTAGGTATAGAAGTAAAAGTAAAAGCTTATTAATCAAAATTATATTGCAAAGTTATAAAAACAACAGTTGTAAGGATGAAACAGAAATTAGAAACAAAAAATCTTAAGCGTCAATTTGCGTACGGTACGGTTTCTTTACTCATGTGGTAGAACCTAAATTTAACATGACAGATCAAACAACTTGTTATCCTTTTCTAATCCCGAGATAAGAAAAGGTCAGCACAACTTCTGTATCTGTCATTCAAAGTTAGCAAACGCTACCAAATTACTAAAATAACCTTGCAGAAATAAGAAATAGATAAATTTGGCAAAAATAAAACGAAACAAACGCTTAAAAATAAATTTGGTTCGCACAATCATCATCTTTCATAATAAACTCTTTTGAATCAAACGCTAATTCAATAATTTCATAGAAATTTAATAGTAATTTCAGGTACAACATCACGATCTACTTTTCTTGTTGCAATAAATTTTAGTGTTAGTTTATTAATAGTTTCATATATACTCGAAAAACATTACCTTTTTCTTAGGTAGTAAAACGTAACACATTGTTACATTTATGACAAAAAACACGACGGACATTACCTAAAATTAAAATTATTACTTTATTGGAGATAACCATGGACTGCGAAGTAGTTTTATTCTTTTGTGTGAAAGTAAACTTGCATAACCACGGACAGAACATACACTCGTACTTACCTTACAACCAACCTCTTAAAACACACTTTGTTTTAGCCACAAATTTTTCGCCGACACTAAACATCATTATAATCAAAAACTAATGGCTGCTTTTATTTTTATTTTTTATTTTGTTGGCATCATGGAAAAACCTGACTTTACGGATTTTATCGCTTTTAATTTTTTAATTTAACTCGCGTCTAAACGCGATAAAATCCATAAAATTAGTTTTATTCCACAGTATTCGCGTAAATATAAGAAATCATTATGTTGGCATCATATTCAATGGTGTTTCCACTATAGAAAGTATTAGAAGTGGCCGTTTTATTCTTAGTGTGGCAGTAATACAAGTTATTTTCATGATGTAACACACACATCAAAATTTTAGAAATGTTTCTAAATATTAATAAAAAAATAATTAATACGTTATTTAGTATTTTTTTTTTTATATAAACACTTTGAATAAGTATCACAAAATTTCAACTTAACTTTAAAATACAGGATAGCCATTCCATTTCGAAAGTGATGGCAGTTTTTGACACAAGGGAGGTAATTGGATAAATAATTGTTTATTTAAATAATTTGACGGCTCTGCGGCGTAGTGGCTTAGCAATGAGTTGCAGCGCTGGGGGTCGCGGGTTCGAATCCCACACGGAACAAGTATTTGTATGGCCTACAAATAATTGTTCCGGGTCTCAATGTTTGTCCCTGCACAATTTATGTTTGTAAACTGTCTTCACGATACAGGAGAAAATCCTAGTGTGGGGGTAGTCTTTTAAAGAAAAAAAAAACCAAATGAAATTAGTACCAATAAAAACTTTAACTCCAGTCGGGTCACTAGAAATGGGAGTTAAGGGCCTAGAGTTTAATATAGCATCTACTTGTATCAAACATGTAGCTATCTCCTCAAACGTTAGATTAGTTAAGTCCAAGACACGTCTAAAATAATGATTAATGGACTTAACTGTGGATTCCCATAAGCCGCCAAAATGTGGTGTGTGTGTGGCCAAAGTGAAGGATAAATTTATTCCAGAATCTGAATCATTTACATTTAGGTCTTGTGAAAGAAGAGCAGCAATCTTGACCTATATGATCAGCTATCATGCCAGGCCAGAGTAGCAACTATACCTGTGTCTAAAAAGAGAAATTCTAAATGTAGCCGCTCCTCTGGAATATTACCCTTGATAGACTGAACAGTGTTAGGTTTCATCCTACAACATTTTACGCGTTGATGTGTTATATTTTTGGCCAAATTTCTACCACCGATAGGATAGTGGTGGCGAATCGTAGCAAGTAAGAGTAAAGCTTCTGCATACATGCGTCGGAAGGGATACACGTTAAACTATAGCTTACCAATAATGTGAGAACAAGATAAAGGAATAGGATGTTTCATGATGTAGTCTCCTACGCGAATTAACATAGATGTTCATCGCAAAATGATGATATTGAAGGAAGTTTATTTTGTGCTAATAATTGTTTGTCTGAAGTAAGATATTCCTCAGAATAAGACTCCTGTTGACTTAATGAGGACTAATAGTAAGAAGCTAAGTGCATTATTTAATTCTATAGATGTAAGTGGACTGGGCTCAAGTGATTGTTTTTTTTACATTTATTTATAAATCGTCTTATATATGTCGGAGAAACACAATTCTCCTCGACGTCGTCATCAGTGATCACGGATCTAGTGGGCGTCATCAGGGTTGAATGCGAGCACAAAACAAAGTATTCACTGCTTTTGTACACTTTAATTAAAGTTTAACAATTTTGAAAGTCACTAAAAGAATTACTATTTTGCTAAAAGAATTACTACTTCGGTTCCGACTACTTCCTCCGACACGGCCGTCCTGACGTTTTACGCGTCCTCGTGTGATGTTGAGGGACGAGCATTATCGTTATCTGTAAAGACAAAACAAATTTTAGGTAACATAGTTCGGCCACTCCTGACAATGTGAACATGTGTTCGTTATATTTTCTGCGCAATAACTTTATCCAAAGTACATTTTACCCTACTTATAATAGGTACAGCCTTACAAAAAAAAGTAAAAAAAAAGGGAATCTATTCTAATTAACTTGTTCACTTGCTCTGTTCATGTCAACAGCTTCCTCGCCGTATGAACATTAAACCATCCAAATAGCCAACTCGCCGTTTTCGTCTAAATGGCCACCTCGCCTTATTAGACAATCCATATCTGCACCGTCTAAGGCCACCTCGCCGTTTAGACACTTAACATAAAACCTTAACAGCTATCACGCCGCCGTTAAGATAGCTTGCACACAACTTCTGCAGCCACCACGCTGTTCGTCACATATAAGAAACACACACACACACTCACACTCTTTTCAATTAAAAAAGGAAAACTTATGGTCTAGTACGAGGATCTTACCATTATTATCTTCTGATAAACATGGATCCAGCTCAGTAGGGATATAAGATTGGGGGAGTGGACGTAAGCGATCTCTTGAGTACTTGTAAGAGCGATTAGAATTCAAACTTTTAAGGTGATACCTGTCATCGTCTAGTATTTCAATGACCTCATAAGGTCCTTTGTATTTAGCGACCAATTTGGTTTGATTCCTTTCATGATTTTCAATTAAAACATAATCTCCTACGAAAATGAAATCACTTTAGCCTTGTTTTTATCAAATCGTGCTTTATCAAGACATGCGTTATTTTTCATTAATCTATCAGCTTGTTCTCTAATCTCTTCTACATTTACCTCAACCTCATGATCGTCTACAGTTAATAAATTTAGGGGTCTAGCTACTCTGCCTATTAACAACTCTAGTGGGCTTGCCTTAGTTACTCTATGAACCGTGCTATTTATAGACAGCTGAACATCATCTAATGCATCTTGCCAGGACCTATTCGGACTAACTTCTACAACAGTCAACATGTTTTTGAGGGTACTCATTATCCGCTCTGCTTGCCCGTTAGCGCGACAAGAACCGGTTGCTATCAAATGTAGTTGGATACTGTGACTAGTACAAAAATCTCTAAACCCATTATTCGCGAAGCACCTACCCTGATCCGCTATTATACGCACATGCGTCTAGAAAATAGGTATGGATGCTTTAAAAGGGTTAATTGCGCTCTCAGTATTTATTCTCAAGGAATGCCTAAGTAACACATATTTAGTGTAAGCATCTATAAGCACAAAAACCGTATTCTTTTAGATCACTTTTGCCACTGAGTTTTCCTGTGGCATCTATGTGAATTGTATGCCAAGGAATACAAAGTTTTGGGATAGGGTGCAACTCTATTTGTTGTTTACCGCTTCTTGATTTAGCTACTTTGTAAGTTATACAATTCTCAACAAATTTTCTAACATATTTTGACATATTAGGAATACAGTAGTGTTGATATGCCTTTTCTAAAGTCTTATCCCATCCCAAGTGGACGATTGACTCATGAACATGATTTATAACCGACCAACGAAAAGCCGGCAATACAATCGGCAACCAAATATTACGGTTATTCCTTTGAATTTTCCTATAGAGCACATTGGATTGCAACTCATAAGTTTTACAACTTTGTAAAACAAGGTCGTCGTTTTCAAGTTTACTAATAATTTGATTGCACTCAGGGTCTCGTCGTTGTTCTGCTTGTAACCAGTTTAAATATAGGTCGGTTATATCGACGTGTTTTTCCTCTACACAATTTATTTTACCTAAACCATGAGCGCCACTAATAGTACCGTTCTCCTCAGGTAAATGATTCCTCGAGAAAAAGTCAACATGGGCCATTCTTTTACCTTCCCGATACTCTATATTGAAATCAAAGACTTGAAGGAAAACCCACCACCGATAAGCTCCTGGAGTTAAATCTACTTTAGCTCTAGACGCTTTGAGGGAATTGCAGTCGTTAACAACTGTGAAAGTCCTACCGTACAAATAATGTCGAAAATGCTTGACTGAATTAACAACTGCTAGTGTCTCAAACTCATAGGAATGGTATCGAGACTCCGCACCACTTGTTCGCTTACTGTAGTACTCAACCGGGGGTAATTTTGCTTCACCTCTTTGGAAAAGGATCGCACCGTAACCTTCACTACTAGCGTCAGTATGTAGTTCTATAGACAGTTCTGGATCAAAACGCCTTAAAACCGAGAATGAAGTTAATATCGAGATTATATCCTGCCTAATTTTTTCATATTCAGTAGTCCAAACTATTTTTGAATTATTTGCTGCACCTCAAATAAAGCGCGTAAACCGTCGTTCGCCTCAATTGATCTATCTACGTTTTGTGCCTGCACCGATCCCACTTCTGATGTCGGAGAAAGACAATTCTCCTCGAAGTCGTCATCAGTGGTCACGGGTCTAGTGGACGTCATCAGGGTTGAATGCGAGCACAAAACAAAGTATTCACTGCTTTTGTATACTTTAATTAAAGTTTAACAATTTTGAAAGTCACTAAAAGAAATACTACTTTGCAATCACAAAATTTTAATTAAAAACGTTAATAGAATTTCAACAAAGTCCGAGCAGCAGGTTCGCGACATCGATGTAACGACTTCGCTGTACGAAACCCAACAAAGAATAATGATCCACCTCGATCCACAAACACTAAATACTCTAATCGTGCGGCGACCGTCAAAATGGCGCCTCGACCCGACAATTGCTCGAGGCTTACTCTCTGCTCTGATTGGTCGTAATATGTATGTAGTATAGTACAGTAACTTTATTGAGATTAAATAAGATTCTACACAATGACAAAATCTAACAAATCAAATAAAATAAAATTAAGATTTAACAGAGTATTATTTTTAGAGAACAATCGATATCTCGCGATGAAACCAGCAATCAACTTGATTCCGACTACTTCCTCCGACATATATTATGCCATAACACGTTCCAATTTATTAAAATTGGAATATTTAGTACATAAGTTAGAAAAGAGATTTTCGGAAGTATTATTATGATAACATCCCATTTCTGGTGAGTACGATGGAACTTGATAACATGAGTCAAAGAATTGATGCCATGCAGACGAATTCTTATAAAGAAAATGTGGCCCTGAATGAAGTACGCGTGAAGCGAGGTCTGCGGGGTTTTGTGTTGAGGGAACGTACCGCAAAGTACATCCACCTACAGTTTCTTGGATTTCAGAGGCTCTATGACGAACAAAAATCTTCACTGGAAGTTTGCAAAACCACTTTTTATTAGTAAATTTTTGTTTTGATGACACGGTATCTAACTGCCAGAATCGAGTTAAGTCTTTTTGCGAGGTATTTGCAGACATACATACGTTTGGAGCACCGTTTCGTTGATAAAGTACACCCAAAATAAGCCAAACCAATTTTGACTCGTACAAAGAAGGTATATTTTTGCCTAACTCTATACGATCCGTGCCAAAATACATCCGCTGATTGAAATGTCGATTGGAAATGGGATATAATAATGAGGATCGGCAAGGTGTATGTTCGCAGGTATACGTATGTTTTTGTTATCGACATGTGTATTAGGAACTGATGATGAAACCTTTGGCAAAATCAACGATAAACATGTTGTTGTTAATCGTCATTGTTTGTGATTTCATATTATAACCTAGGTTCCAGAAGTTCAAGTTAAGTTTCGCTTAAGCAATTGGAACCAGATGAAAGACAAATAAATATTCCTACATTTGGAATTAGCGAATATATGTCACCCAAAGATCCTTTTGGCGGCACAACTCATCCCTGAAGAGCCTCGAACCACGCCTTGCAGCCCCATCGTTGTATTTCACCCAATCACTGTTTTGCCCACTTTACAACTTGAATTCTGCAAATTTTTTTTGTGTTCACGACTCTTGCAACTAATAGCAGGAGTTGCTTAACTATGAGGAAATTCACTGTCACTAGGCTTAGTATTTCCCAAATACTATACTATGGTTACTCAATAAGGGATCCGTTCGCATTTAGAGAGTGTATATTTCATGAGGAACATAATCTGCAACTTGAGAATGCACATATCCTTAGAGTTTCAGAATAGATGTGCTTTCAAACGACAATTTCTAATCTGAACTCCTAACAATATTCTTACTAATCCTAGAATATCCCAAGCGAATTTTCGCCTGCCAAACGTGACGATTTAGGCAAATCGTTCCTACAACGGAATGTCTCCATGGCTAGCAGTGGACTTTTACGGGCTGAGGGTTATAAAAGAAGAAGAAGGGTAGCAAAAGATAAATGCCTTGACGGAAGGGCGAGCCATAACCTTGCGGTAAAGATTACGGCGATTTTCCTCTCGGCTCGTCGTTCTTGATACACTGGCGAGCGAAACTTTGTTCTTTAGAGTTCATACAACGCCTGCAAGCTGCGAGCTAAACGCGTCGGCTGGCGAACCACCTATACTACTCTAAAGCTCGCCCGTCGATCAAGGTCTCAAGAATGTATGCCAAACGCGCCGCTACGTCACGAGCTCTCCCGAACGCTCTCTACTGAGGCCTTAGACCTTTACATATAATGCCAAGATTCATATGAAATTAAATATATGAAAATTTAAATGGTAACCAAATTTTTGACTACGCAGATAGAGGAATAAGCATTAGGAAAACTTCTGTAAAAACGCCATAGATACGAAACACTGTACTACTGTGATTATTCATTGGCTTACTATTGGTGGCAGTTACGATATATTCTTGTACTTTGAAGAACTAAACCTATACCTTACTACTCAAAATAAGACACATGGATGCTTTTGTACGTGACATAATTTTTACTGAGGTATCATCATTTATAGTAGTCTTAATAATGGGGTCAGTAGCCTCAAGTTATATCTTTTATTTTGCATAATTATTACTCGTAGCTAATTTGCTAGTTGTTTTTCTTTAATATAAATAATTTTTGAAGTGAAAACTTTTTTCGAATCATTGTGATTTGAAACTCGATGAAACGTAAAAATACACTAAAAAAACATATCATCTATAGGATTTAGCCGGCGAGAGAATTAGAAAGAATACAGTAAACAGTGTTCCTATTATCTCGGTCTCCTTTTCTGAAGGTTTCACTAGTATCGCGTTTGAACTGCACTGCACATGTTTTTTTTTTCTTAACATTCATTTTACTAAAATTTCGTTGGCTTAACGGTGTTGTACCTGTCAGTAATTTTGCAATTAGAATAAGACTATAATATTATACATTTAAATTTTGTATGTAAATTGTAACAATTGTAGGTAGACATTTTTCAAGAATTAAAAAAGGTTTTTCATGCAAATTCAACTCACATTTTTAACTCTATTTTGCTTTGATGAATTAATTTTTGGACTCTCGTTAGCTTAGTAGCTAAGCATTTGACTCCAGCACTGCGAGTTTCAGGTTTGATTCTCGCATGGAAAACGCAACCTCCATTAAGTAGAGTACTATAGACTACTACTACTATAGAGTACTATAGAATTTCTATCAGATATTGATTGATTCAAAACAAGAACAAACGACATCGTCTAAATATGTCATCATTTATTAGAAACCTGACCTGGACTTTTCATATCTTAAACATTCGTACTGAACAATAAAAAAGTACCCTATCAATTTGCTTATCGTGTCTCACTAGACCAGGGTTTCCCAACCTTTTTTTGACCAGGGACCACACTGATTTTTTTGTAGTTAGCAGGGACCACAGGTGAAAGAAAAAACTGTGTTAAGCTAATAAAAAATTATAATCACAACTTTTAACATAACTATGATATAACTGAAAAGAAGCATTCATTTACAGTATTATTTGTGTATTTATTGTAAAAGCTAGTAGGTACCTACTAACGTGACGCGTGGTGTTGCACTGGCCGCGTGACGAGAAAATAATAAATGTGTTATTTAAAACGAATAAGTAGGTAAAATATTTAAATCTTTCGCGGATCATATTTAAGGTCTTGCGGACCACTGGTGGTCCGTGGACCACTGGTTGGGAATCACTGCACTAGACAATTATTAAACTATGTATTTATGCAACTTTCAACTCTAAAACAACAGAATATTGCGTTATCAAGCGAATCACGAATATCACAGAATACTCATAAACTACGATTAATAATTAGACAGAACTGTCTTAAATAATTTTATTTAATAAGTAGAAATAGACCATATAGTGGCAGCATTGGAGAATGCACTACCCGTTACATCTCGTGGGTGTCGTAAGTAACGACAGAGGAAAATGAAACAGGAGACGGGCAGCAGCATCTTTCTGATAACAATTCATAATAAAAAAAACTGCGGTTGCCTCCGATCCGACTGCCAAACGTGGCGACCATGACGAGTGCAATTTATGATGATGATGATGCAATTTATGGGGAAATCTTTGTTCAGCAGTAGATTTTTGATAGGCTGCAGAGAATAAAAAATAAGCAAAAAAGAAATTCGTAAGAAAAACAGTCAGATTTCTTTATGTTTTTATTGAAATATTGAAAATTGAAAAATTGAAAAATCTTTATTGCAACAAAAACAATTTATACATATCAATGTGGCAAATGTGTATTATGTTGTATTATAGGGCCTTGAGCGCCTATAAATATACAGATGATATTGTTTGGCACGTGGAACTTGGAATTGAGACTGTTTGTACGCGTCAGTTTTCTAAGATTGATGAGAATAAAAATGATCCCAGTGTAGGATCATTACCACACAAGTTGAATATTTCTTTTATTTACGATTGTTTCCACACGTCCCGGGTTGACGGGGAGAGAATGCAAAAAAACATTATATCTGCCATTTGTTATACTTTTTGTTGTTTCGTTGTAAAACACCTAACAATAAAATATAAATATAAGATAAAAAAATGACGTTTCTTGGTTAAACTTCATTGCTTATGTTTATGTGAATACAAACTTGGAATTATTGTGTTTATTTGCTTACATTACATGCTTTTACATATTTTTTTAACGTTACCCTCTAAACTAGTTATTTTAATTGTGTCGTGGAGGCGTTTACAAGAATAAAATGCACTCGATAACATTCTATGGGCGTCGTAAGAAGTGAATTAGAGAAATGCCCGAAAACCCTCAATAGATGTAAAACCCCGAGACTGGCAACTAGAAGCAGCGTCAAAGGTGTGAAACGTCAGGTATAACGATCGCCAATCCGCCTGCCAAGCGTGGCAATTATGACAAATCCTAACCTACCATGTGACAAGCTCAAGTCCAGCAATGGACTGATGAGGATTATAATAAGGATACAGATATAATATATGGAAGTAATCACGTAATTTATTTATTTAAAACTACAACTACTTTATCTTAAAATTTTTATACAATTGTTGAAGTGCATGAAATACAGCTAATTAAAGTCCTTGACTGTAATCTAAAACATTTGAGGAGATTTAAACTTAAATAAGGCCAGAACATAAAAACGCAATTAGAGTATAATTACATAAAAACTTAGGCTTCAAGAAACATACATAACTTGCATAAAACCTTAAAAAATCATAAATCATTTAAAAACTTTGTTAATTAAACATTTTCACTAAAACATATTGCAGGTCATGATGGTCTGTTAAATGAAAACTACAAGTACAATTGGTAAGTAAAACAATCATCACGTTGAAGTAGTCGCGGGTATTCGCTAGAGATACATAAATTGAAAACCCGTGTGATAAAGCTGGTGCTAATAACCTATTTCACACTTGTCGTAACTTACGCATCATAAGGTTTCTCATTCGTTGGATCTAATATAAGCAAAGCTGAATGATCTGATTTTCGTTTAACGTTAAAGATAACGACTTAATATACTACAACGAATACTGTTACAGGAAAATACATTTGTTTGTCGTAATCGCTTTTGTGAGAGTCACCATAATGCCGGTTATATGAGCTTTGGGAACAATTTATTGTATTGGAACTAACATACTTTTTGCAAAGTACTTCGCAATTTTATTGCAAATTATGTTTTACGTTCGTTAAGTATTTATTTAAATAAAAATCTTTCAAAATTAATACCCAGACTAGCAAGTGCTATTTAAAGATCACTGAGGCCTTCAACTATTCTTACACATAAATGCTAATTCCATACAAGTGTGCTAAGTAAAGTTCATAATGACTCGCGGAAGAACAAGAGCAACTTAAACAACATAACCCAGTGGATCAGTAAGCTGAAGTGGCAGTAGGCCGGCCATATAGCTCGAAGAACCGAAAACCGATGGAGAAGAAAGGTTCTGAAGTGGCAGAATTGTACTGGCGAGCGTTGTTGGGCAAATACGAATAGATGGAGTGACGACCTGATGAAGACAGTCGATGTATGCGGGTGGTACAGGATCGTACTTTGTGGCAATCTGTGGGGGAGGCCTATGCTCAGCAGTAGTAGTGCGTTGTAGCTAGTTATATATATAACAATCATCATTGCAGTGTTTTAAATTGCATTACTTAAATATTATTTCTCACAAACATATGTGTTTTCACTTGAAAAATATACAGACTGCTTATAGTAAAATATTAAAAATATATACAATTAAAAGAATTGATTGTTACACAAATTCAAACAAATTTATAAAAGGCTGCTCATAATAAAATGTTTTGATTACCTTGTAATTTTGCTTTTCATAGACTGTTTTTTTTTTTAATGGACACTGGAATGGTTTTTACTGTGTAGGAGTATTTTGGAATTTATAATTATAACACATTTTAACCCGTGAGTTTTAAACGACATCAAGTTATTAAAGTTAATCCAGGTATTCCAAATTCGGTCAGTATTTCGTCCGGTGGTAGACGCCCTTCAAAGGCACTTTAATATTTTATGCGTATTAGAGCATTAACTTTAGGCTTTGGGACATTTTTCGTTTTCGAGTCTAATGACATGTCTTTCCAGGATTTGAAATCAAAGCATCCGGTAAGATGTATTGTTTTGTTCAGGCACTTTATAATTTTATTATGCGTAAATGCGGTGCTATTTTTAAGAAAGTAAATATAGCAAAAAGAAAATAAATATTCTATTTGTGGTAACGAAATAATGACTATAACTACTACACACCTTTTCAGTAATGACGTCACACTACAAACTGTTTAATAGCTGCCAATAAAAACGCTGATAATCTATCGAACAGTTTATTGCTTTGATATACGGTAACGGTCGTAAAACAAACTACACTTGCCTTTGTACTTCATTTGTTCTCTAACAGTACATAATAGTACCATAGGAACTCACAAATACCGGTAATATTGTGTACACAGTACACAATAATGGACTAACATTGGTATGGCCCCCAAAAATTGTTTCATTTTTGCATAATTCTCCATGTGCAATTTATGTATATTAACGAAACGATACAGGAAAAAATCCTAGAATGGTTTGAGTTTTTGAGTTTTTTATATACTTATTAAAAAGTTCTATCACTTTATTTTGTCCTGTAAATATTGTACGACTACGGAGAATGCCAGAAAGATATCATAGTTTTCAATGGATATCGGTATAACCACCTCGTTTACGCCAAATGTAAAACAGACCGGTGATGAGGGTAACGTCAAAGGTGTGAAACATGTGATACTATGTGCGCATATTCGCCTCCCAAGCGTGTAAAAGGAGAGGACCAGAGAGAGAAAATTAACGTTTGCGCACTTAAAAAACTTATAAAATATTAATATGAAGTGACTTTTTCAATTGTTTAAATTTAATTTCTTAAACATATAATCTTTCTACACACCACTTTTTACTTCCACTGCTTGACGTAGGCTTCTCCAAGAAAGCACCACATGACAAGCATTTTTAGGAAGATTTGACCATTTTCACCATGCTGTGCATACGGGTTGGTGAAAGTAGAGTCGAAACCCTTGCACTGTTCATGCTGCTGTCCTATCACTAGTCTTTTAAAAATTTGTCACCAGACTCGCTACAGTTTCACCGCGTGCAGGTGAGTAGCATTCTGGAAAAAAAGGCGTAAATACGAAATGTACCAAATTCATCTCTATCACAATTAATTATTTTGTTATTTCAAATTTTAGTATTAAGGTGTATAATTTCTATGATACATTGCGCAAAAATATTATTAAAAAAACTGCAGATATATGTTTTTTGGGCAAGTTTTCGAAAAACCACTTTAAAGTCAGTTTTACCAATATCTCGAAAACTATATGCGATATATATGGGAAATCTTATAACCTTATCCTTTAACACTCATTGTTTTGTTGTAAAATAGTACTGAAATATTTTTATTTATTTGTGTAGATGTGTATAGTAGATTATAAGTATAGGTATTTTATAGTAAATAGATGTGAGAAGATAGGTAAATAAGTGTATAGATAGGATATAATATGTAGAAAGACTACCCTTTGTATATGTATGTCTGAAACGATGCGGTGAACTTTGTGACTAAGCTAATAAGCAGACGTAAAACAAATAATTATTTAATGTAATAATTTGTTAGAAAAAGAGCCTATGCTAAAAATGTTTTATCATAATATGATAAAAGGTATACTTTACTAAATGCAAGATTCTGTTCTGGTTTTGCGAATTTTCTCATAATATTCAAAAACATTTTTATAAATATAAACTCTATGCTGTGGAAATTAGACGGACTTGTCATTTAGAGTTTTATACTTTAGAATTAAATAAACATACAACCAAAATTTTAACTAGAGTTGAGCTTACGTCTAACAATTTGTTATTTTAAAAACTGTACGTTGCGGTTGATATTTAAACGGATTTATTTATTTATAACCGTTTCATTTTATAAAAGTTGTGGTTAAGTTTCTATTTTTTTTAATTACAGGCCAATCTTGGAAACACTAATATTAATATCATACCCAAGTCTTACCGTGCGCCAACAATAAATCACCCTTGAAGGATCATTACTGGTATACACTAAGGATCATAATTAATCTTATCCAGCGAAGAAAATCAGTATATAGTTTCTGTCCGTACAAAGATTAATGGATAAGTGTTAGGTTCTATCCTATACCTTCTCCTGCTTATAATTATTTATGTCCTAAATTTTATGAATTTTGTTAAATTAAATAAAACTAGTTTTACGGATTTTATCGCGTAATTAATCTTCGCTGAAAGACACCGATTCCTTCCAAGGATGCTTCGCGAGGCAATTGAAATCAAAAAACATCATAATTACAATAGAGAAGATGGCTGGGTGCTACCATCTGCTTGGGATCCTATAATTAATAAAATTAAATCCCAAACCAAGCATACAACTGCAAGACTTTAAGATACTATAAGTTCATACTGCGTAGATTGGAACAAAAATTAATAATTTTTCATTTTCCGTGGTAGAGCCATGCTGCATATTAGTAGTATAGTTGTAGCACGAATGGGTCGGCTCGACTGGGGAAGGACCACATAATACCAGCGTAAAATAGCAGCTTAACGCTACTGTGTTTCGTATGGTGAGTGTA
Source organism: Parnassius orleans (assembly GCA_029286625.1). Classification (NCBI taxonomy): domain Eukaryota; kingdom Metazoa; phylum Arthropoda; class Insecta; order Lepidoptera; family Papilionidae; genus Parnassius; species Parnassius orleans. Next base: position 1,838,467 of record JAGSMP010000035.1, on the reverse strand, counting down.
GAGAACCGGAGACTCTTTTTACTGTAAATGAGGCATTCCATCTTAGTCCTCACAGGTGACAACGCATCTGCATTTTGATTTGTAATCGAGGATAGATGTAGATGTCTATGGGCCGCAGCAACCACTTACCATCAGGTGGACTGTGTGCTCGTTTGTTACAATTATCCTATAAAAAAAAATTAATCTGGACGTAGCCGTGGTTAACTATGACATTGCGACGTCGAACACTTCAGTTCCCACCGTGACCATGGGTGCTGTAAAGTGCTCGAAAAGTCGGGAAAATAAAATAAGTTAATATACGCGAGAAAATCCGTAAAAACTCGTTCCATTTAAATGTGTAGTGTTCGCGTAAACATAAGAAATCATTGGATAAATTAGTTTAAAAATATATATTACTACAGGCAGTTTTTAAACTTTGTTAAGCGATATGATCATTATTATCATAATTATTGACCCGCTAAAATCCATGACTTGTCAGAGGCCTCTCTCTTGGTAATGAGGATTTGCCTTATTCGTCACGCTTGGCATGACGATCGTAGTACCAGACGTTTTGCACTTATGAGCCTATGGCGGTGTTGTCTAGTTAATTTACATCAGACGTATTGCCATCTATCGGAGGCCATATGATTTTTATGGCATTTTCTATAGTCGACGAAATGGTATGATCGATTCACTCACGCTACCACCACACCGCAGATATTTAGCGATTTAAAAAAGTAGTGAATGTGTATTTATTAATTTTTATAGAATACGGATGACAAACGAGCACACAGTCCACCTGATGGTAAGTAGATGCTGTGACTCAAAGACATCTACATTTATCCTCGATTAAGAATATATATGCAGATGCATTGTCACCCATGAGGACTAAGATGGGGTGCCTCGTAACCAGTAAAAAGGGTTTCCGGTTCTCTACATTTACTTTTTTTTTTTTTTTTTTATAGGATAGGGTGACAAACGAGCACACAGTCCACCTGATGGTAAGTGGTTGCTGTGACCCATAGACATCTACATCTATCTTCAATAAAGAATCAAAATGCAGTTGCGTTGTCACCCGTGAGGACTAGGAAGGAATGCCTCTTTTCCAGTAAAAAGGGTCTCCGGTTCTCTACACTCACCATACGAAACACAGCAGTGTTAAGCTGCTATTTTACGCTGGTATTCTGTGAGAGCGTGGTCCTTCCCCGGTCGAGCCGACCCATTCGCACTACAACTATACTACTAATATAGCTGCAGCATGGCTCTACCACGTAAAATACGAAACACAGCAGCATTAGGCTGCTATTTTACGCTGTTATTCTGTGAATGCGTGGTGCTTCCCCGGTCAAGCCGAACCATTCGTGCCTCAACCATAATATAGCCTCAGCATGGCTCTACAATGTACCTAAAACCATATTAATAATCTTAAATTATTAATTTCTTATTCATACACTTTATGATATCCCGTAAGTGATCATCAAAAAAAAATTGAAAAAATATAATTGTTTTCATATATAATTGCTTTTAAATTCGGGGCTTTAATTATTTGGTTGACTTTGTTTAATCACAGTGCTAACTATAACAATTTCCAAGAAACTAAAAAAGTGTTTAGAGTTTTTGTATTTATTTTTATTTACGATAATGTTTTTATGAAGGACCAATTAATAAGGGATCTATCAGACAGAAGGCGTTCACGCGTTCAAGCGTTCCGCGTTCGCGTTCTGCGTTCGTTGTGTTGTATTACGTTATATAGATATACCCAGACAGCAGGCGTTTTGACTAGCGATGGGTCGTCGACGTATTTGTCGTTAACGAAACTAGACCGTCCATTTTCGTTCATTGACTAGTTGATCAACTAGTTAGATTTGTCAACTAGTTTACGCGTCAACTTGGTTTTGCAGACGTTTAAATTTAAACTTCGCGACGTCGTCTATGTCTCGACATAGTCGACATACGTAGACCGTAGACTAGTGTAACGGCATGATGTATGAAGTCGTCTATTATTAAGTCACCCTTCTCTTTTGCACACGCGATGATACTATGACGGCATCGTTTTCTTCACCTAACACAATAACTAACTGCTATTTATACTATAACGCTGTCTACATTTAGAGTTCTAATTTGTTTGCGCAATTATGTCAATACAACAAACACAATAGGAACTAATATTATCCGATCACGTTTTCGCGTCGGTCGTCGCGTTGCTAGTCGAAATGAACGTTATGGAGTTTCAATTTAGCCGTCTACGGATTCGACTAGTCCATTGATTGTTCGTAAACCGTCTACTCGTTCACAGTACGTTGACGGTCGAATTAACTAGTTCGTCCATTCAACGCCCATCGCTAGTTCTGACCGCGTCGGTCAACCAGAACGCACGCGTTCGCGCGTTCACTGCTGTTTCGGTGTCCACATCGGAAGGAAGATGAAGACCGAGAAGTTGATTCTGTTAGTACGAGGAAGGTGGGTTTTATATGATGTGAAGAATGATGATTATAAAAACCGAGGAAAAGTAGCAGAAGCATGGTTAGAAATTGCTAGAGAAATAAGGGACCGAAAATGAATTATAAAAAATTTCTTCATCAGTAAGCCATTTACTAAATAGCCTACGAAATTCCCCATCTTGTTCTCTATTCTTATTTACTGGGCGCACCCAATGTTTCCTTTTCCGTTTTGATGCTGTTAATATCCACAATATCAATAATTCGTCTTCCGATGAAGAACTATAATCAAAAAAACATGCTTACTGTAGTGGCACCGCGTAGACCGTCCAACAGCGGGATTCGTGAGCAACTGAACGCTCGAACGCAGAACGCGAAAGCGGACGCTTAAACGCGTGAACGCTTCCTGTCTGATAGAACCCTAAGATTTTTCTATTGTAGTATTATATAGTATAACTAGTTTGCTTTCTGGTAAATAGCACGGTGATTTTTGCTCCAGATTAACTTCCAACTTTTTTCAGTGGAAATATTAGAGAATTTATTAATAGCTCGACCACAGCGCCACCTATCGGATCCAGATTTCGTGCTATTTTAGTACAAAACCAACATAATATATCCCCTACACTACAAACATAAAGTGTCAAATAGACTCATTTTACTGGAAACGAGGCAATATTTCTTAGTCCTCAGCCATGACAACGCATCTGCATTTTGATTCTTATTTGAGGACAGATGTGCGAGGTACGAGTAGATATCTATGGGTCACAGCATCCACTTATAATCAGGTGGACTGTGTACTCGTTTATTCTATAAAAACTTATCAATCTTGAATAAATGACTATGTAATAGTAGTAAACTATTCCCTAGTCATTTAGTTCACAAATATAAAATTTGTTTATAAATTGCCCATCGGATCCTAGCATAAGTCGGAACCATCGCTATGACAAAACAAATAAATTGTGCATATATGACCACATACGCACAAAGTTTGCACGATTACTAACAGACGTTCTAACGATTGTTAGCTCATTACTTACCATTAAAATCTTTTTAGATATTATGTTTGTGTTAAAATCTACACACCGAACTGATACAAGTTGCATTAGAAGTTATACTTTTTGGCTTTATTGTGCCAAAAAGTATAGCACGCGTTATTTATCTGAGACTCCTTTACTACAGAGGAAGTCCGTTGGATTGGTACCAATCTTTTATTTTTAAGTACTGGTTGCTGAAGTCCATTGGTTGCAGCAACCATTTTCGGTTATTTATGGGGGGATTGCTAGCTCGTTTTTCACTCAAATATTATACAGAAAATTACAACTTACTTTATAATTTTAAATTTACAGGCCACCTTTTACTTTTTTGAGAAGGTTTTACAGCAAGGAATGTCCGCCGCGGAACCCTAATGCGCGTTGGCGGACTTCACGAGTTTTCAAAATATTTTTTTTTATTTCTCGGAATGCAGATTTCTTCACGATAATTTTCTTTATATAATTGTAATTAACATTATCTTCGGGGCTGTAATGATGATAAATTTGAGTACATAATTTTTAATATTAAGCCCGATAGTTAAGTTATTGGTTCGTATTTCTTTGCGTTCTTAGCTAAAATAATTACCAGATTTAAATTTGTAACCGGTCATAATAAAAATTTCTTTTTAATCATTTCACAGAAGACGCTTTTGCAATATAATTTCCTTTAAGATATGGAACGTTTCCGTAATAGCAACAGGTGAGGTCATTCGCTTCTGTTTTATTGTGTCATAAAACTTCTTGTACCTATTAAAGTAATTGTGCATACATGTAAGCAGATCTTCTATATTTTACACTGATTATAAGTAAATACGTAAAAATATTTATATTGTTTTTATTTCAAAACATTTTTATTCCACAAATATGAAGGTTTCTCACGATGTGATGATTGTGTCATGATGTTTATCCTCACCGCCAGCACATGCTAAATCAGCACATAAAATTGCTGGTTGGTAGTGAATGAATACCGTGCCACTCGTACTGTGAAATATACGCCGAACGCTTAGTCCCTGCAGCTCTACCAAGTGTTGGTGGATTGCACACGTCCTCGAAATATTCTATTTTTGAAGCATGCAGGCAGGATAACATGAAAACCAGATATTTTATTTTACTACCAAACACGTGATAAATCAACAGTTATAATAATAATTGCAATTAACAATTTTTTAACCGTGTAGTGGTGGTGTGAGAAAGAATATCCACTACCTTATATCGTCCCGTGGGTATCGTAAGAGGTGACAGAGGAAACAACCCAGGAGATGGGCAGCAACGCCTTCCCAAAAATAAATATATAATATCTTACAAAGGGGTAAGTACAAAGTTTTCCCTCATGTATTAATATATAGATAATGCTTTTAAAGAATTAGTCAACCACACTGAGTGATCCGAGTTCAGAGTGCGCAAGCAATAAATTACCGCCGTTGAAGGCTCATTACTACTGGGAATCACCATAAATCTTATCTTATGTTTTCTTTGTTTGTGAAGACTTAGTTTCTGCGTTAGGTAAGTAGAATTGCAGCAAGTAATTAATAATAAATTTTAACATACAATTACATTTTATACATGGTAGAGCCATGCTGCAGCTACATAATGGTTGTAGCACGAATGAGTCGGCTCGACCGGGGTAGGACCAAGCTATGGTGAGTGTAGAGAACCACAGACATTTTTATTGGAAACAAGGCATTCCATCTAAGTCCTCAAGTATGACAACGCATCTGCATTTTGATTCTTAATCGAGGATAAATGTAGATCTCTATGGGCTACAGCATCCACTTCCCATCAGGGGGACTGTGAGATCAAAAAAGCATTACTACTTTGCTTTATGGTGGTTTCATCCATAACCCCATTTTGCCCCGTTGTTGTTCGCTTGCTTGCATAAGGTAAATCCTATCTATAACGGGAGAGATCCATATCCAGTAGTGGACCTATATTGTATGGTTTCTGATGATGTCAGTGCTGTTAGCCTTTTTGGCTATTACAGTTTCATCGGAGTCAGGGCTCGCGAGCTGTAAAAGAGGGGGTGATGATATAATAATATATTACTCCCAACGTTACTTACGTAACGATGTTCACCTACGACAGTTTACAGCGCACATAGATGAGTTATCTAAAGGCCGTCCGAACAGGGGTAGCGAGCCGCAGCTTTGACGGCCATCTCGTATCATTCGATGTTCGGTGAGAACCGCCTAGAGATGTGGGTGGAGAGGTGTACGGCGCACCCCTCTGCGGACTCGCTGCATCCCATCCGTTGTCCTAACGGTGTTTGTGACACTGGGTAAGTGTGTAGTGTTGGTGTGTGACGGGCCGGCGATATTAGGCTCGTCGGAGTCTAGCGGAACTGGGGGTTCAATTAAAACGTTACGGGTCTCCGGAGACTTTCTGTGACATTTGGAGTCAAAGCGTAGGTGGCTGTGTTTACCCCTAACGGGTTAGAATGTGTCTCGGCTCTCTCAAAGTAGCGCTCAGACATTTCCTTGAAATATTCAGAGATCGTCAGAAGTTGACAATCTCTGTGCAAGTCGGAGTTTCGCTGGTACGCGAGCTCCGGTGGCTATACGAATGAATCAATTTTCAACGACTTGGAGGTCATACCCATTACGATGAGCCGCGTGCACGAAAGCTACGCTTGCGTAGAACATGATATGTCTTACGCAAGCTTTGCCGAGATGGGGCTTGTGTCTTAGAGACTTCACTCTTGCTCTTAACTAGCGGGTAGAGGCGACTAGTAACAATTTTGGCACGATTGCGGACACTGCGAATGCGTTTCGCGAAGGTCATACCGTGGTCGAATGTGATCCCTAGGTTGTTGTTACCCATGGGATCTGGCGACCTAATAGGGTGATCGTATCTAAAGGTATTTTCGGATTTAGGTTCCGACGATTAAAGGATTAAAGGCCTCTTTTCAAAGTATATTGCTACACTTTTCTCAGGATTCACTTCGATTCTCTATAAGCGGAACTATTCGCCTAAGCGATTGGCGGCTCTTTGGAACATCTTTGTGAGGAATTTCTTATCATAATGGGCGACGAATAGTGGTGTTTTCCGCGAAGGGAGCATTATTGACAACTGGGTCTTTCGGGATGTCACTCGCGTAGAGTGTAAAGAGGAATGGGGAGAGGACGAAGCCCTGAGGAACTCTAGCCCTGTGGGGGTGCTTCGAGGAGTGAGGTCTCTCTATTTGATAGCGAAAATAGTGATTGGGAAGAAAGGCTTTGATGATGTGAGAGAACTATCTGATTAGTGATACATTCGGTTCTTAAGCTGAACGGCTCGTCTGGAAGAAGCTTGTTAGCGAAGACATGTTTACCAAGGCGATTCAATATGATTCGCTCGTAAACTTTACCCAGTGTGCTGAGGAGACTAATTGATCTGTAGCTGGAGGCTAAGTTGCGCAGTTTCCCTGGTTTCGGGATTCCTGTAACGTCCGCCTCTTTCCAAGCATCCGGGAAGGAGTAGCTAGAGAAAGAGCGTTGAAAATGCCTACTAGGGAGTGGACAAGTGGCGCTAAAAGTGATTTCAGCACCCTATTGCTATACCATCGGAATCGTCAAAGATGAGATCGGGGTTTCCTTGCCTAATGAGCGGTAGCATGGATAAGGTCTGTTCTGCTCGGACTTATATGCGCTAATAAAGTATCTATATGAAGATGAAGAAGCCTATAAGGCTTAAACGTAACGATTAAAACAAATCCTCCCTAAAACGTGACGGGCTTATGCTTTCTTGGACTTCTACGGGTGATGCTAAGAATAAGAGGAAACTTTATAGTCTGTAAAGTCTTGTAGGTTACAGCAGGTCAAAAAGAAACTGTAAAATATACATACATCATGATTCTTTATCTGTGTTTATCTAATACCATTAAATATACGCATAATAAGATTAAAGCATATATTAGTAATATATATTACAAAATGTAAGACTAATGGTTAAGAATGCGGACTGCAAACCCAGAAATTTTCATTACTTCCTCTTCGAATCCGCCATTCAACTACCCTCGTAAACCTCTTCTAACACAAGCTTTGGACTTAGATAGCACTTGGAGTGGTTATCAGTAATATTAGCGTTACAAGTATTCTTTTTTTTAATATACATAATACATTCAATATTATATTATGTATATACAAATATACATACAGTTATAGTGTGTATATATACAAATATAGTACATCCGAATCTGAAATAAAAAGTAGTTTATTTATTTCATTGTTAATTAACAATTTTAAGGGAACAATAACTACTAATAAAAAGTCAACTATGAGCTAATAACAGTTCGACATCATAATATAGTAACATTAAGGCATAAACCAGCGGAAATAATGAACGTTAAAAACATAAACCTCCGTCTGGGGCAGTCGTGTGGTAAAGTTAAATCTCGTCTAATATATTATAAATAAATCTGACTCCTAACATCAACTCATTTTCATTTGAATGATATATTATTATTACAGCATAGATAAGAATACCTATTAACAGAAGTATAATTAGAAAAGCCACAGTAGCCTAATGGTGGGGTGCGGACCGCATACTCAAACGGAGTCGTGAATTAGAATTAGAAACCGAATTAGAATCCGCCATTCGACTACTGCCGTGAACCACACCTTGCACAAGCATTTTAAACTTAACTGGAGTGGTCAACGGGAATATTAGTAATGTTAATAGCGTTGCTAATATTTTATTGTAATATTACTATAGCAATTATAATATTTAAAAAAGTAATAATTAGAATAGACTCAGTATCAAACAAAAATATCAAAATGTTACTAGCGTAGGAGACTTGTAAGATGATTCCACGGTAAATGCTCCAAGAAATTGTTCAGATTAACTCCAGCCGTGGTAGCTCATGGGCTATGCGCTCGCTGTGAATTTCACAGTACGCGAGCATCCCGGGTTCGATCCCCGCGAGCACCAATGAAATAGTTAATTGCAATTTTAAATGCTGATTTACCACGTGCTCGACGGTGAAGGAAAACATCGTGAGGAAACCTGCATGTCTGAGAAATAAGAGCAAAATATTTCTAAGACATGTGAAGTTCGCCAACACGCATTGGAGCAGCGCGGCGGACATTTCCTTGCCTAAAATCCTCTCAGAAATGAGAGGAGGTCTTTGCCCAGCAGTGGGACGTATATAGGCTGTAACTTTAACTTTAACCTCTAAATCTGGGTTGGCGATACCCTTCTGTAACCCTTATTCAGATTTTCCGCAACTCGCAGTGCTATATAGTCGTAACTTAAATTAAATCTCCGACCTTTAGCAAAGGCCAATTTCATTTAAAATTAATGCACCGACATTTAATTTTAACGGCTGGCATTGTTAAAAGTTAGATGAACTAGTTCCCTATGGTATAACTGATGAGTGTGATTAAAAGTTGTCAAATTAAAAGTTTAAGCACTGATTTAACTTAGTAGTTGTATATAAAACCAAATAACAGTGTAAGCTTACATTAAAAAAAAGAATTTATACAAACGATGACTTTACATAGTTCCATTCATCCATTCAGCCATCCATACATTATAACCTATAAAAGTCCACTGCTGAAAATAGGCCTCCCGCTTAGATTGCCTCATAGGGATGATTTTGCCATAGTTGCCACGCTTGGCAAGCGGGTTGGCAACCGCAATTTTTTTATAATTTTGAGTTGTTATCAGGAAGACGCTGCTGCCCATCTCCTTGTCTGTTTCCCTCTATCACCTCTTGCGATACCCGCGGGACGATATGGGGTAGTGGATATTCTTACACGTGTGTAAAAGGGTGATTAAAACTATATTTTAATTTGCAAGTATTTAATATAATCATCATTATCATCAGTGGTGGCTCAGGACACACGGTCATGAGCCACCTGCATCCATCTACTTCCTACATGTCTTACCAGGTTGTCACTCCATCTAGTGGGGGTCGCCCTACACTTCGCCTACCTGTACGAGACTGCCACTCGAGAACCTTTTTTCCCCATCGGTTGTCGGTTCTTCGAGCTACATATATGGCCGGCCCATTGCCACTTCAGCTTACTAATCCATTGGACTGTGTCGGTCACTCGGCTACATTTCTAAGTTTATCACGCAGAGAAACACCAAGCATAGCCCTCTCCATAACTCACTGAGCGACCTTGAGCATCTTCATACAGCCAGCAGTGAAGGACCACGTCTCAGATCCATAAGTCATCACTGGGAACACGCACTGGTTGTACAATCTCGTTTTCAAGTTTTGAGGTATACCTGACGAGAAGATGTGTCGTAATTTCCCGAACGCTGCCCAGCCGAGTTGAATCCGTCGATTGACCTCTCAGTCGAAGTTGGACTTATCTAGTCGGACTAGCAAATTATTTATTAAAATAGTATAGTTTTAAAAAAGTATATTTAATTAATAATTTATACGATAGTATATTTAATTATAATTTATAGAGCCACGCTGCAGCTATATTATTTGTAGCACAAATCGGTCGGCTCAACCGGGCTAGGACCACGCTCTCACAGAATACCAGCGTAAAATAGGACCGGATACTCTTTTTACTGGAAATGAGGCATTCCATCTTAGTCCTCAGGGGTGGCAACGCATCTGAATTTTGATTCTTAATCGAGGATAACTATAAATGTCTCTAGGCCACAGCATCCACTTACCATCAGGTGGACTGTGTGCTTGTTTGTCACTCTTATTCTATAAAAAAATTATATAGCAACTAAATTTAAATGAACTATTACTAAAAACTGAAAAAAACTATGTATTATTATTTTTTAACGATTGAACTTAGTCACATTTAGTCTTTGTTTGTTGCAAAATAAAATATGTATTACTACTGCGAAGCGTTATTATAAACTTGAGAACAAGCAAATCGAACAATAAATTATCGCCGACAGAATATCAGTGTTTTTTTTACTATTCTAAGCCAGCGCTTAACTACAGTCTCACCTGATGGTAAGTGGTGATGTAGCCTAAAATGAAGCACACTGACTTAACAAAAGCCTATTCGCTCTTGCCTTGAAGACACCCACATTGTAATCGGATAGAAAGACAGATACTGGCAACTTATTCCACTCACGAACGATGTAGCAAACCGTTTGGTTCGAATGCGTTGCAGCAACATTAATGCACCATAATGCTGACTCGGTGGCTTTTCTACCGACTTCAAAAAGGAGGAAGTACTCAATTCGACTGTATATTTTTTTATGTGTGTTACCTCATAACTTTTTTCTGGGTGAACCGATTTCGTTGACTCTATTTTTAGTTGAAAGCTGGTGCTTCTCATGTAGTCTCATATAAATTTGATCAAGGTCTGACCAACAGTTTTTGAGTTATACTTAATAATTCATATTGAAGTCGGTTTTACAAAATTTTTAATTTTTAATTATTTGTTGCTGTAATCCAATCAATTATTTTTTTGTATATTAATCACTTGCCTTGATCAGGGGCTAAGCACATGCTTCAAATTTCACAGTACCCGAGCAACCTGGGTTCAATCCCCGCCGATACCAATGAAATTGTTAATTGTAATTTTAAGTGGTAATTTACCATGTGCTTGGCGGTGAAGGAAAACAGTACGTCCTCATAATGTTTTCCTTCACCTGCATGGCTGAGAAATAAGAAAAAAAAAATATAATTATTTGAAAGACATGTGAAGTCCGCCAACACGTTTTGGAGCAGCGCGGTGGACATTTCCTTGCCCTAAAACCCTCTCAGAAATGAAAGGAAGCCTGTGCCCAGCTGTGAGACACGTATACAGGCTGTAACTTAACTTTAGAAACAGAAACAGAAACAGAAACAGAAACTTTTTTATTCAATATAGATTATAAATAATACTTATTGAAAGTCACTTTTGTCTAATTACCACTGGTTCGAAAAAACCTCTGTCCTGGGAAGAACCAGCAAGAAACCCAGGGACTTTTTTAAATAACAGCTTACAATCATGTATATTACACAATTAACCACACAAAACAAATTAGAAACAGCCTGGCAGCGAACACCTCATTCCTAGGGTTATTATCATCCATAAATTCCTTAACATTATAATAACCCTTTTATACAAACTATGTTTAATAAAGTTTTGAATTTTGAGCAGGTCGAATTTTGTATATTTTCTGGGATTTTGTTGTAAAAGCGTATACATCGCCTAAAGAATGAATTACTGACTCGGTGGAGTCGAGTAACTGGTACTACTAGCTTGTGTTTGTTCTAGTATTTACAGAATGAACATCACTTATTTTTGTATAACTACTTTTATTTTTGTGTACGTACATTACATTTTCATAAATGTATTGAGAGGCCAAAGTTAATATATTAATTTCCTTAAATTTTTGTCTGAGCGACTCCTTAGGTTTTAAATCATAGATTGCTCTTATGGCCTCTTCTGTAAAACAAATATAATTTCAGTGTCAGTTGCGTGTCCCCATAGCAAAATACCATACGACATTATGCTATGGAAATAGCTAAAGTAAACAAGTCTAGCTGCTTCCACACTGGTAAGATTTCTAATCTTTTACAGCATATGCTGCAGAACTAAATCTGCTTGCTAACTTTGATATATGGGGCTCCATTGAAGCTTCGCGTCTAGTGTTATTCCAAGAAAATGGTGGTATCGACAAGACTCAGTTCTTCCCATTTAAAATTACATTAGTATTTAATTGTCTGACATTTGGAGTCATGAACTTCATACATTTCGTTTTATTGCTATTTAAATGCAAGTTATTAACATTAAACCAATTTACTAATTTAGATATAGCATTATTTACTTCGTCATATTTTAATAATTGTCGTTTTAATTTGAAAATTAATGAAGTGTCATCAGCAAATAATACTATATTATGGTTATCCCTACTATGTAAGGTAAGTCATTAATATATACAAGAAACAGAAAGGGGCCGAGAACTGAGCCTTGAGGCACGCCCATTTGTACTATCGACCCGGAAGAGCTCATACTATTAATGACAACTTTTGAGTTCTGTTACTTAAATATGAAACAATTAATTTAAGAGCATTACTTACACCGTAGTGTTGTAGTTTCCTGATTAATGTTTCATGGTGAACACAATCGAAGGCTTTGGATAGGTCACAGAATATACCCAAAGCATCCTGTGAATTCTCCCATGCATTGAAAATATATTTAATCAGCTCAACACTAGCATCAGTTGTCGAGCGACCCTTGTGAAACTGAATTGATTTTTATGAAGTAAATTATTAACATTAAAAAATTAACATTTGATCAAGAATAATTTTTCAAAATTTTACTTAGTGTTGGCAGTACAGAAATGGGTCTAAAATTGGCGGGGTCTAATGTACTACCAGATTTAAATAAAGGTATTACTTTACTATGCTTCATCAAATCAGAAAACACACCATATTCGATACTAGTATTAAAAATAATAGCTAGTTGAGGCGCGATTATATCGATTATAGACGCAATAACTTTAACGGAAATGCCCCACAGATCCGCAGATTTCTTAACATCAATAGTTTTAAAATATTTTACAATATCTTTTGATGATATTTTATGAAATGTAAAATTTTGTACACGCATTTACATTTTGTTTAAGCAATGATTCGGCGACGGCAGGAGAAGAATTCAGTGACATAGTGGTTAAGATCGGAATATCCGTAAAATACTTCTCAAAACCATTGCAACATCCTGATCTGATTCCGTTAATTTGTTGTTAAAACTCAACCGGTAGTTTGAATTGCGAGAGTTGACCTTACCAGTTTCACTATTAATTATACTCCACGTCATTTTAATTTTATTAGAAGCCGTCTTAATTTTGTTGCTCAAATGCAAAGACTTGGCTTTGGAGCACACTCCTTTAAATATTTTTGAATATTTTTAACATATTCCTAAATTGACGCTAGGGTTATATGACCTTTCATGGTAAAGTTCATATAACCTTTGTCTGCTCTTATGGACTCCTACTGTCGCCCATTCATTGAAAGCCTTCCGACTGTTCAAGGAGAACGTTTTAGAAGTAAAATATTATCAAATTCATTGCAAATAAGTTTAAACACTGTTCCATACAAAAATTTGGATCATTTTGTATGAAAGTGATGGAAGTTTCTTCACTATGTTACTTCTAAACTTCCAAGCGACGTGCATTTACAGGAACAAACACAATTTTCTCATCTACTTGCTTTTTGTGAACATAAGGTAACGAAACTAACTGTCCACAGTGATCAGAACTCAATTTTTGAATTATACATTTATGCAACGGCTTAACATTTGTAAAATGTTATCTATACATGTTGCACTACATTCAGTAATACGCGTTGGCTCTAAAATAAATTAAAAGACCATATGATTTAAACAATGATCTAAATTTAATATTGGTGGAGGAAGCTTCTAGGAGATTGATATTAAAGTCTCCACATATTACAACAGATTTATTCGGTTTATTGCTTAACAAAACTTCCTCCATAATTTTTCAAAAGTATTGTATATAGAACATGGGGTCTGTAGACGCACACAACAATGAGGTGCTCAAACTCAACACATGCCATTTCTACAGTTCGCTCAACAGAGAGGCTCACAATATCTTTACGTTCCTTACATGATAATAATTTACTAGCTAATATTAACGAGCCACCTCTTAAAACCGTTTCTCTATTGAACGAACTGACCACCTGGTGATTACTGAAATTAAACATTATGTTATAAGCTTAACCAATGTTCAGTAATACATAAAATATGAATATTGTTGCTATTTAAGAACAATTCAATTTCTAGCTCTTGCCTATCATGCCTTGTATATTCTGATGCACCAGGTGTTAAACAATTTTTATTGTTACTCTGTGGAGTCATACAATTAAGGATTTGTAAGCTACATTCTAAATTATTTAAATTATTATAACTGCTAGAGATTACCTCTATTGTCTCATTTTCTAATTTAAATTACTTGGAACTGATTCCAAATTACATATTAAGTCATTACACTGCTCAAAAGAAGCAGATGTCGGTGTAGCCAAGTCCTTGGCTGAGTTAATATATAAACAATAAGATAGCACATTTGCTCTCTGTCTTAAATTATATTTGGATAGGTAATACCTATCTCTAGTCAAAAATTTCTTAATTAAATTATTTATGTCTATTAAATTAATTATATTATTATAATTATAACAATTAGATGTCAAGTTTATATTGTTATTAAATGAAAAGTTATTCATTAATAAATTTAAATTGTATCTTATTTTATTTTCCTGTGGCCAACCCTGTATGTAAGGCAATGTAAACAAGATAATTTTATGTACATTTAAAGTATTTAGATGATCAATATATTTTAATAATTGAGTTTTGTTTACATTGCCTCTTCTCCCAACAAGAATTATTAATGTGCTATTAGGGCAAAACTTACTAGTTAAAACTTTATTCATTATATGACTAAAGGATGCTCCAGGCATACAACAATTACTAACCTGATGTCCTTTTAAACAGTTATTTAACATTGTGCCCAAATTTTTGCCTATGTCATCACAATACATAATAACTTTATTTTTATTAATATTTAAATTACTTTTAAGTTAATATTCTTTGTTATAGTACTGTCATAGAGTGTAGGTGAAAATAATGAGTCCTTACTGTTATCATTATTTTTACACATATTGTCCCTGATGAACCTGGTATGGAGCGCTGATGCTCACTCTGATGTTTAATTAAGGAGTCAAAGCGCCCTCATTATACTTACATGACTTTACCAGATCATTCATGGCCAATATGTGTTCTTTTATCTCATCCTGAGCCGATTCATATTTATTTGATATACTTTGTAGGGAGTTTTTAAGTGATAAAATTGTTAAATTTAGACACTCTATATCAGTCTCATAACAGTTATTCATATTTTCCATCTTAATTCAATATAATTTAAGTTTATTAATTAATTCTTGCTTTTCTTTACATACATTTATATAATTTTTGACATTAATTTTAGTTTTAATTAACTTTTGTACTTTCCTAATATATTTATTAATTTTTATGTATTTCTTTAATTTTCTTCTACTGCAGGTAATCCTTGCTGCTGTTCTTGATGTGACATAATCATCACCAGTCAAATCGATTGTTGTGGAGGTTGGCAATGCTTTAGAAGATTCACATTCTATGAGCTCATTGAACAGACTTTGAGTTTGGGACGCTTTCAAGTTATCTATGTATTGTTTTAATTGCACAATCTGCTCATTAACCTCACTTAACTGTAACTGCAATGCAGCAATTAATCTGAGGATTCCTCATATTCCTTGCTGCATTGGTCAAACTCATCAACTGTTCTCTGAAGTTCATCCTTTTCTTTTAAAACAAAAGTATATTCTTTATGCAACTTAACCATATCACTTTTAGCTGAGTATTTTAGCAATTATATTTATTATTTCCTTTTCGTTGTCATCCTTTCTTTACACAACAGCTCACACTGCTCCTTTGACGCCTTGTTTTGAAGCGCCATTTGAAGTTGGTTCTCCAATTGGCGCGTTTTATGTTGTGTATTCATTTTACTATTAAGTGTAAATAGCAAAAGAAAACAAAGAAAGAAAACCGAAGAAGCAGAGTAAGCAAATGTCCAGATCTATGGGTTTATTTACAGATCTCAAATTAAATTATCATGTAAATAATTCAAAATGAAATCCAGAACAACACTTACTTAAAAGATAAGTCTTAAAATGTTAAAGGATAACAAGAATAACACTTACAGTAAGTTTAAACGATGTTCGTTACAGCTGTCACTTTTGGTTAGAACACTAAACACAATTTAATTAAAATACTTATGACTTTTACTTATTTTACAAATAAAAATAAGTCGTATTTAACAACTGTAACTCAAAATTGAGGTGGATATTATCAATTTACAATTTTTAATTTTTTAAAATAGTTGGGAGCAAGTAAGTTCTAAGGTTTTGCTGTCAAGAAATTCTCAGCAGCAGCCCGGAATCTGACGGTGTTTCACCTAAGAGCAAATTTACCATAAGATCTTTTTATACTCCACCGAGTCAGTAATTCCTTCTTGAGGCGATGTATACGCTTTTACAACAATATCCCGTAAAATATACAAAATTTGACCTGCTCAAAGTTCAAAAATTTTATTAAACTAAATATATAGAATAAAAAGGGTTATTATAATATTAAGTAATTTATGAATGATAATAACCCCTGGGAATGAGGTGATCGCTACCAAGCTATTTCTAATTTGTTTTTATGTTGTTAATTGTGTAACATACATGATTGTAAGCTGTTATTTTTTTTAAAGTCCCGCTGGGTTTCTTGTAGGTTCTTCCCAGATAGAGGTTGTTTTTTTTCGGACCAGTGAATGAATGAATGAATGAATGATTTTTATTCAATATTGATCACATAATAGTACTTATTGAAAGTCATTTTTTATTTACCACTGGTTCGAAAAATACCTCTGTCCTGGGAAGAACCAGCAAGAAAGCCAATGGTAATTAAACAAAAGAGTGACTTTAAATATATAATACTGATTGTATTTTCTATAATCTATATTGAATCAAAAAGTTTCTGTTTCTGTTATGGTCACTTTTTCGAAACGCAAGGGATTAAATGGGATGATGGATTCTCTTACGACGCCACTACGTTCTAAAATGTGTAAAGAGCCCAAGGGAAATATATTGAAAAGGAAAAATAATATTGAATATATTTTTTTGGTTATGGCCTCCAATCTCCGAACTTATTTACCTTCGTTAGTATGATGACAACATAACGGAAAGTTAATACACTATTATTTCTTTTGTGAATTCCTTAAGGGTAAGATTTTTAAAGGCATTTCAAGGTATCTATACAAATAAATAAAATTGAAGTATCTGTTTGTAATATCAAAATAACTGTTTTTTTTTACTAAATACATATGACAGTATATACGGTACTTATAACAAAAAAAAACTTTTAAAATGTTTGCTTGTCTGTCTGTTTGTCCCGGCTAATCTCCGTAATGGCTGGATTGATTTTGACGGGGCTTCATTATATGGCAGATGACAGATGGTAGAAATTTATTTTAGAATGAGAATTAGGGCACCGCGCAAAAATACTTTACACTCCAATCGTAATAAATTCCACGCGGAATAAGCCGCGGGGAACAGCTAGTCTTCCATATAAGCGCATTTTAATAAAAAACTTATGCATTGGTACACTGTTTTCAGTTACATTATGCACCTAAAGATTTCACAAGTTTAACTACAATACAACCATAATGATTAAGTAATCCGTAGCACTGAATGATTCACTAGAGTCCGTAAATTTCTTATTTTCTACACTTTATTAACAGTAAATAAGTTGCAATAATGTTTTTTTTTATAGTTTGACCAAGTAATTTAATGTTTTTATTTATCTATTACCTTTAGTAATTGAAAAAAGTATTCTGTGACTTTTTTAAATATAAATTAATTATGGAAAATACAAGCATTAAATGACATAAAAAGAAAATTTGACAATTCTTTTTTCATCAAAATCATTTATAAAATTGCGTATGATTTAATGACTCTTAATTTATTATAAAATATAAAGAGAACATTCAATACATTTTTATTTCACAAGTAAATGTTAAGTTCTGGAAAGAAACTGTTTTGAAGGCAGCGATGGTAAACATTCAATCAAGATTAATCTTTTTCGGAACGACAATTTCATTATACTGTGTACATTTGTCTTTTAACAGTAAACATTTGATTTGGCGGCGCAATCGATTTCAACTAATATAAAACTAAATTCTTCCAATTTTCTGTACAAATAAAAGTAATAGAGGGGCAGTAGTTTATAATTAGGACTCTCTTTACTTTGTTCATAACTTCTTCATTCAAATTCCATAAGAATATCTTTCCTTCAAGTTATATGCACCCAAAATTTATTATATCAGCCTTTTGGAAAGTATGAAAATGACTTTGGCTTCAATCCAACATCCGACTAGGCAGACAGAGGCCTCTGAGATCCTAACAAAATTGTAATATGTTTTTATATGAAATAAATTTAAACTTTTTTAAGTTATGTTTTATTATATATACAATATTAAAAACTATAATAAAAAAAACTAAAACTAATAAGTTAATTATCATACAGTCCTACTAATTTTAACGAAAAACATTGCATAAAAACTAAAATTATAATCACAAAACAAAGGATACATACGATAGTGCTGAAGTGGTGTCAAAAATTTGATTTAAAAAAATGTTATTATATTTTTGTTCAAAGTACTATTTTTGTAGCGTACTTAAAAAGTTTTTATATGAAATAAATTTTAACGTAAGACGCAATAATATTGCACAAAAACTGAAATAATAATCACAAAAAAAATCATACGACGTAGCAGTGCTGAAGTGGTGTCAAAAATTAAATTAAAAAATATTAATATATTTTTGTTTAAAGTAATATTTCTGTAGCGTATTTAAGTGTGAAAGAACTTTATATGTAGAAAATGTTTAAATAAATTAGGTAGTCGTATTTATGTATTATATATTATGTTCCAAAAATAAAGTAAAGCAAATGAAATCCTTAAGATATATTTTAAAACAGTTAAGTTATACTTTTCATCGTCATTATCATCATTACAGCTCATTATGTTGGAAAAAGTTGAAGAAAAAATGAGAAAATCCAAGAATTGGCCGGACCTGGCAACGGGTAGCCACCAGTGTTAAGAAATGACATCATCCGTGATGTCATTTCCCAGCAACAACTAGCCCAGAAAGCCAGCAATAAAATAGAAGTAGAACTATCAGTGTCCACGCTACCGTAGCAGGCGGTTTATATAGGATAGGCGACGTGCAGTCATAGATTTTGGTGCTGGTCAGAAATTACATCAGGGATCATTTCAGAAAAGCCAGCAACAAAATAGAAACAAAAACCAGCTGGATCTTGCAACCGGAAGCTAATAAAAAATAATTAATAAAAAATATCTTTATTAATTACTTATACTCCTTTATAAAGTAATTTTTATAACGGAAACCTTCTTTTTTGTTACTCAATAACTGAATAAAGAAAGAATATGTTTTTTAAATATTTAGTGAACTCTGAGATTCGCTAAATATGAGAAAAATTAATTATCATAGACATAAAGGCGGCATATGCCCAGCAGTGACGTTATAGGTTGTTTTCTTTTTTTTAAACACCGATTTTATTGCTTACTTTTATATTTAGCGAATAATGTAAATTGAATAAAACTAATCTTACGGGTTTTATTAAACTGTGCAATTTATTTTGTTCGCAAACCCATAAATAATCCAATCAATGAACAGTGTATTATTTATATGATTATCTAACATATAAAAAATATTTTTTTTTTGTTCGTATTTTATGCGCTGCCATACCGTTCATCAGATTGCGGTAAAACTTTGTTAATCTATTGCTTGCACTTGCGTAAAGGTTATAGGTATAGTAAAATTAACTTACTTAGTAGGTGACGCACGTATCGTACCAACAATATTTGAAAGTTTTATTCATTCAACTTCAATGAATGTATTATCATTCCTAATTAAATAATACAACTCTTCCAAATTTAAAACGATATTTACACAATTATTTCTTCTGTGGCAGCATCGCGCCGGGTAACAGCTAGTGTATAAATAAAGAAAATATTATTTAACGGACGCACATGTACCGTACGGTTTCATTACTCATGTGGTCGACGTCCGGTGCTTCTTTTTAACGGACTTAAGAAGACAAAAAGGAGGAGAATTTTCAAATTTTGTTTGTTCGAGCATAACTTCTTTGTCTATGAACCGATTGCAATGATTCTTCTTTTATTAAATGAAGTAAACTTAAGAGGTGGTTTCAAGAAAACACCTTAGCGGTGGAAAGTATGGTTATTCAATAAAACTATTTAGATAGAACTCTCCTTCCAAACTTCTCCTTACTTCTTATGCTTGATATTCCTTAGTTCACTCAACACGGTACAAAATAAACTTTAAAAACAGTAAAAATCGACTTCAAGAACAGAAATCAATAAAATAATTTGCAGATATGGTTTCTGAAATCGATGCGAAGAAATAGCGCATCGAAAAATGAAAGCCTCAACTTCAGAATCTATGCTTTAGTTTTAACAGTCGGTTTTTTGTAATGTTTATGTTTTTAAGTTTAGTTTTATTTTATGGTTATGATATCGAGGTCATTATAGTATTGTTAGGTAGTGTTAATGGTACAAGAAGGCTCTAGAATTTGGTTCACTTCTATCCCAAATAGAACTCGCCTAAAAAAGAGTTAATTTTCTTTATGATTTTACATCTTACATAGTGACGAAAATGCAAGCACAATTTGTGCGATCTTAGGACACTTCACGAGCCTGTGTTTTACATGCACACCAAACGCTCCGCCCCGCTACACCATCATCATCACCTACCTTCGTGGACGGCTTCTGATAATTAACAATTTGATGTGTTCATTTTTAAATAATTAAAAAAGAACACAATGCAATTTATCTTCGCTGCTCTTCCATATCATTCACACGTTTCTTGTGAAAGTTAAACGAGTAAAAATCATTTTATTATTTCATAAGCCAGTTATATGACCGGGAAATTGGAAACTCATGTTCAGGCTTCTTGGTAACGACTGAGTTTACACTCGTCGTAACTTACGCCTCATAAGATTTTAACAGTTTGTTGGGTCTACTTTAGACGCACAACTGGTGTGTATAGTCATTTTATACCGGCATTACATTGCCTCCAATAAAGCTAAATCCTATATAAATTTGTTGTCTGAAAATTGTCTTCGTTGACGTCAACTATACTGTTAGTTCCAGATCATCTCATTTTGGGATAATTTTTATTATTACTACCAGAGAAGAATTAAAATAATGCAATCTCTGACATGACATGGCAGGAAGTCGATGCAGTTGACTCAGGACCGTGCTTTGTGGCATTCCTTGGGGGAGGCCTATGTTCAGCAGTGGACTTGTGAAAGGCTGTAATGATGATGATGATGATGATGAATCTCTGACATTATTCGTCCTTCTTCACCATCAGCCCGTAGGCAGTTCACTATTGGACATAGGCCTCTCCCAGTTGAAAGAGTTTTCGAATGTTTATTTAATTGAATTTCAAAAGAAGCCATAAGTGACAAATAGTCTCGTATACAGTTATTTTAGAAATTGCACCGTGTGTGAACCACACGGGCCGATAGCTTATTAAGTTGACATAGAACGTATTTCTTTTTTGTCTATTGCTGACGATATTAGATGTTCGATATGACTTGCGGTCTTATTCTAATGGATGACTCGTACATTCCTTAAACGCTAACTAAATACATTCTACGCCGTTGAATTACCATGAGTATAATTATGTCCTTTCTACAGCTTTCTTTCTTTTGGTTAAAATAAAAAAAGAATGTCTTAATATTATCCATTACTTTTACAGCCTATTAAAAGTTATAAAGTCAACAAAATATCAATAGACTGCCTCATACGGAAACCGCAGTTTTATACTTTCTAATTACTATTATGAAGTCGCTGCTACCCATCTCCTGGCTTACCCATTACACAATATGGGATATCCATTACACAACATGGGGTAGTGGATATTCTTACACCGCCACTATACTGTGGTTGTGTAAGACTATGCACTACTTGAATAACTCAATAAGAATCAAATCGATATTTTTTTCTTTTCTCTTGTCATTATAAGTCGTAAGTTTTTTTTAAATTTATTTATATGCTAAGATGCAATAAGATCTCTAATTATTGTCACTCACCATACTTAACGCACCAACATTATACTGTTCTTTCACGACGGTGCTGTAAGCGATCGTGGTCCTCCCAGGTCGAGCCAACCGATTGATGATGTAGTTATAATACGCATATGCGTGGACCAGTCACGTAATAAATGTTTTATAATCTGTATATTTTATTGTTATTGTTTCGTGGTGATCGACCTTTAAACATGACATCGGCTAAGTAATCATGCGTTTATATTTTTTTGTAATATTTTCAGCACTGCTTTGGAACTGTGCACTGGGGAAGCAGGCTTTATTGTTGCAAAATATCTGACAATGCTATTTCCAATCCACCTACCAAGTATGATGACTGATGACTTTAGCATATCGTGTTCATAATAAAAAAGAATTGTGAGCAGCACTACTCTATTTACGGGTTGATGATGATGTTGATAATGATAATTATGATGATGATGACGATGGTGGTAAAGATAGTCTGCATGAAATCAACTGAATTTTTTCATAGGAACGTTTTGGTCTTAAATTTATTACACATATAAATTAATTAAAGAATGAGGTATTGCTGTCTTATTTCAATTAAGACGTGGGACTAAAAGCGAAAATAAAAAACTAGTCAAACGACTGGACGAAAATTGGACACTGATGAGTAATTGCAATTTTCAAATTAACTTTGTTGACACAAATAAGAAGCAATTACCCATAAAGGTAACACTCCCCGGGTTCAAGTAATCATAGAATGTGCTTAGACGTCATAAAGTCAATTCTGTTAATGGTTCACTTAACACTTTGGACGTCGTGTATCCTTAAATAAAAAAAGTATTTTGTATATCGTACGTAACGTGCTCTATGACAAAGTTATCGATGACGTATTATAGTTTATCTTTTTTGTGACCGTGGAAGACAAATAACGATCACATAGTCGACCTGATATTAATTATTTTATTTATTTATTTAAACTTTATTGTATGAAGGTTACAATAGGCAGACTTAATACCAATTAGCATTCTCTGCCAGTCAACCCATGACGTGGAGAAAAATTTGTGGCAGGTGACTTAAATAGTAACTAAAAACAGTACTAAATGACGTAATAAAGACGACGTTTTTGAAAGATGTTCCTTAACCAATATTTTGAAGGCTATCTCTTATTTGGTGTTTGCCTAATGTCTTCAGGAAGGAGTTCCAGAATAGAGTAGTGTATATTAATATATGCTTTGGCTCATAATACTGACAAAGACAAAAATGCAAATATTGATAAGAAAAGAGAGTTATTGAAACAATAATTTCGTCACACGATAACAACATTTTAGACTTTTAGACAATTTGCTAAAATAACGTCTATTGTATACTGAAAATATGGCATAGACACATAATGGGTAGCTTTTTATTAGTTGGAAGCCGATGTTCCAGTATATTACCTTATTTGACTTGAACCGTATCCACAATTGCTATTCTACACAGTAATGGAAAATTATAAATGTTTGAATAATATTTTCTTTCTCGTTTTCGTTTCTTTACTCTCATAATATGAATCACTGTAGCATTATGCTGCTGTTTGTGTTTATGTTGTAATTATGTTTTGCGCTGATATTCTATGAAAGGATGGTCCTTACTCGGTCGAGCCGACTCATTTATTCTGCATTCATAATACAGTAGCAGCTTTACACTGTAAAAAATATAGTAACAAGAAACGATTAAAACAGCTTTTGAGATACTTGATTATTAATTTATTAAAAATAATAAATGTTAATAATTATTTATAAGTGATTACAGTCTTATTTAAATGTGTTTTAAAAAAAATAGAGACAGGAACAATATGAAACGGAAGACAATTATTATAATGTAAACCTTCTTAGTGACCGCCCTTCTAGCGTATGCTACCCACGTATGGGGCGAGGCACTCGAGAACTGCACTAGCTGTTTCCCTTGATCTCTCGAAGGCGTTTGACAGAGTTTGGAACGCTAGCCTTTTGAGTAAGCTTCCAGCGTACGGCTTATCCCCTGGTCTGATTGACTGAGTAAAGAACTTTCTGAGTGACCGGCCTATTCGGGTCGTCGTCGATGGCTGCTCATCCGATCCTGTGGCGACTAACGTCGGCGTTCCTCAGGGGTCTGTTCTCTGCGCAACTCTCTTCCTGCTGTATAATAATGATCTGCTTATGCCCGGTATCTATGGGTACGCAGACGACCCACAGTCGTGAAGAGATTCCAACCAAATCCTCGAGCCAGTCGGGATCAAATCCAGTCCGAAAGAGAAGCTATGGTTGAGCGTGCGAATCTCACACTACAGGCAGTCTCCGAATGGGGCGATGCCAATCTTGTGAAATTCAACGCCTCCAAAACACAAGCGTGTCTCTTCACTGCAAAAAGCAGCCAGCTTACCTTGACTTCTTCTTTCCAAAATGTATCACTGGAAAACTCCGACCGCCTTCAGTTGTTGGGGGTTGAGATATCCTCAAGCCTCAACTTCGGGTGGTTTATTGAGCCCAAGGCCAGAGCAGTTACAAGAAAGCTAGGAGTCCTTGCAAAGGTGCGGCGGTACTTCACGCCGGGACAGCTGCTTACTTTATATAAAGCAAAAGTCCAGTTGTGCATGGAGTACTGCTGCCATATATGGGCTGGTGCTACAAAGTGCCACCTAGCAGCTTTGGACTCAATGGAAAGGCATGCTAAGAGGCTTATTAGTGACCCGATTCTGGTTAAAACCAATCTTACCAGCCTCGAACACAGGCGCAAAGTAGTGTGAGAGTGTGCACAGGAATATAATAATTTAGTTCCTCCGTCTCCCTTCCACCATCGGACAACCAGACGTTCGGCCAGTCTTCACCCTTTCGTTGTTGACTTACCACGCATCCGAACCAAACGGTTTGCTACATTGTTCGTCATGCGTACAGCAAAGGGGTGGAATAAGTTGCCAGCATCTATCTTTCTATCCGATTACAATGTGGGCGTCTTCAAGGCAAGAGTGAATAGGGTTTAGTTAAGTCAGTGCGCTTCACCTTCTTGGGCTACATCACCACTTACCATCAGATAGGATTGTAGTTAAGCGCTGACTTAGAATAGAAAAAAAATATTCAAGTATATTTTTTGGACCCCCCAGATGGCTCAGTACCTTGTTTTGAGGTATTAAATGGGGGAGGGCTATTTTCAGTAGTAGACATGTGGATAGGCAGTATTGATTTTAATTCATAATGAAATCATTTGATGTCATGCTGTTTAACGTTCACTTGCAATTATGTATTTTCATTATATTATATATACTCGTATGTCACAACACAAACCCGTGCGGTTAACCGCAAATACATAATATAATAAGTGTTTAAATATGAAATTACCATTTATTATGGGAAAATTTAAATAACAACACATTCTTGTCTTTTTATGGGCAGCTAGTTGTTACCCTATCTACAGAAGTCTGCTGCACGAACATCGATGAACTTTAAAAGGTGTTATTTAATGCCTCTTAGGAGTTGAACTTTGCTTATCAAAAACTTATCTAAACTATGAAATATGTGGAAGTCTGTTGGGGCAAGGTCTGGAGATTATGGTGGATGAGGAAGAGTCTCTAGCCGGGTGTTGTAATGAAGAAGCAAGCTACAAAGAGTAGTTTACCGATGTGGGCCAGCTTCTACAGTGTTAAGGCCAGCTTCTACACCATGGTCAATTCTTGACACATTCAGCAGTTAACGGTAATACCAAAGGGCAAGAATCTATAGTGAATAACACCAACAGTAGACCTCCAAACTATTACCATAAGCTTCTGACTAATATTTCGTTTCGGGAGCTATTTGGCTTGGGCACCTGGATCTAACCACTGTGTTGAACGCTTGCTACGATTGTCTATATCACTTCTCATCGCAGGTAACGATTGGACTGAAAATGGCCTCTCGATGTGCGTCACTCAGTTTATGAGGTACACATTTGTCAAACTTCTTTATCTATTCTTTTTACACATAAAACAAAAACCGACGATAGCTTAATCGTAGTTTAAAATGGTCTTCAAAACTTCCACAATCGCCTTAAGTTTGCCTTTATCAATCTCCTTCTGGGGGCAGTCTAGAAGTTTATTTATAAGGTAAAAATTTCCAACTTTCCTATGAATCAATAACGCACAGTTCGTTCGTTAGTAGCATCCATTTACGTTATTGATATTGGGTGCCATTTAAGATGTATTGTTTCCAAATCGGAACTCATATTTAAAGCTGCCACGAATTTTCTTAAAGTTCGTGGTTATAAATATGGCTACATTGCTGGAAAAAAACCAAATGAAGACTAATAAAAACATGCCTTGTATATAAAATTATGAAAAAAAAAACTATAAATATTACTTTTTTAAGTGGCCAGTTTAATAAAACTCAATTTCATAGGGAAATATCTAATAGTGTTTCTTGTAAAACCTCGTACAGTAACAGCAGTTCATAAATATAATATAGATTATCATATAACCTAATATTTCTTTCACTGGTTTGGAAGATATTTTCAAGGCACTGAACTGGAAAAGATAAGGCATCATTTTTAACGTGGAATACATCACTCTTATTTACTGAAGATATAGCTGTAATGGCAGAATCACTTAAATATAAGACATTGCTTCAATTGGTCCAGTCAGCTTCATTCCAAGAGGTATCATAAGAAGGACTTCCACTTCATGCCTGGACCGGTAGATATTAAGAACATAACGCACGAAGTAGTTAAAAAACACGGGGTAAATCCGCTCTATCAAGCTAGCAGTGAAAACTCAGAAAAAACCTTACATGAGAATTTGTAGCTTAATAGTTGCTAATTAGTTGCAGCTCTATAAAAAAGTTTCTTCGTATTTTATAAACAAACTCAAGACATTTTTTTCATATTTAATTACATTTAATTACAATATATATGTGCCATTTTATTCAATAACTTGTAGCCATCTTGTAGGTAGTGACATAATCGCGTTGCTGTAGAAATCTTGGGATTTTTGATCAAAAAAATGTGACAAGTAGTTTTGACAGTCCTCTCTTGATGTTAACCTAACACTACCCAAAGAATTCTGAAGAGACCGAAGGAAGAGACAGGTGAAAATCTGAGGGTACAAGGTCAGGACTATATGGTGGATGCATTAACACTTCCCAAGCGAGCTCTCTCAAATTTTGCTGAGTGACCAAAGATGTGTGTGGTCTGACGTTATTATGATGAAAGACCACTCCTTTTCTGTTGATCAATCCCGGCCGTTTTTCCTCAATTTCTTGCTTGAGTCTCATTAGTTGTTGGCAGTAGATATCCGAATCGATGGTTTTGCCCGGCGTTAAAAGCTCATAATAAACGATGCCCTTCCAATCCCACCATACACACAGCATCACTTTATTGCGTGTTAATCCGGGTTTCGCTACAGTCTGTGCAGCTTGACTACCCTTTGACCATGATCTTTTTCACACGTTCTTGTCGTAGTTGATCTATTTTTCATCACTAGTGAACAATCTTTCCAAAAATGGTTCGGTTTCATTACGTTTCAATAGAGAATCGCCAATGAGTACACGATTCATTAGGTTTCTTTCAGTAAGCTCGTGTGGTACCCAATTATCGAGTTTTTTTATAGCCAGACTTTTTTAAATACGTCAAAACTGTTTTGTGGTCAATTCTCAGTTTCTCGGCTATGTCGTAACTACTATTATGCTGATTTTTCTCCACTTTTTCAAAAATGGCATCGACTTTATCCGTATGAGGGCGACCAGAGCGAGCTGCATCTTTGACATTAAAATTCCCGGACCGAAAACGCTTGAACCAACTTTCTGCTACTCTTACTGACACTGCATTAAGTCCATAAACGTCACAAATTTTTTTCATGGCTTTAGTCGCATTTTTCCCTTTTTTATTATAAAACTTCAGAATGTATCGAATTTCGTCGTTAGATTCACTCATTTTGGCGGACAGAAAAACAATTGAAAAATGGCGGGAAAGTGTTTTTTACTTTTTATTTTTCTTGTTCTTAATATCCTACATGTATTGATATTAAAACCAGTCAGATACAAACAGTACAACCAAAGAGAATTTTCTTCAAATTTACAAACACAAGTGGTAAAATTAAATTTTATACAACCGACTTCAATATAAATTATTAAGAATAACTCAAAAACTACTGGTCAGACTTTGGTTAAATTTATATGGGACCACATGAGAAGCACCAGCTTCCAAATAAAAATGAATCATCAATATCGGTTCATCTAGAAAAAAGTTATGAAGTAACACACACTTACAAATTTTGGCATTATTATAACATAGCTGGATTGCAATTATAGCAGTCTACTTCTAAACCGCTTCTAGTACCAAAAGAACACTCGTTATATCTACGTACCTACCTGGCCAGCGCCAAAAGGAGTAAAATATTTTCTCTTGCCTCAGTTCCTTAAGTTAAAGATAGCAGCATCAGCGGAAAATTATTAAAAAGTTTTTCCTGTTTAATTACTCTGACACTTTAAGCGAGGCGTATTGCAATTTTATAAATTTCGATTCGTAATCTCAGACTAATTTTGAATTAAAATTTACTACTTTTAATTTTTAATTTGGGATTTAAGGAGAAACATATCTATATATACATAGAATATATAATACATAGATAATATAAGAGAATATATATATACATATATATCTTTTCTCCAATAATGCCAACCTCACCTACACACGGTATACACTACTGATCGACGTACTATGGCGACCGATTAGTCCAAAAACCCGTAAACTCAAATTTCATAGACTGGTGATAGGCAATAACGCTACAAAAGTGAGAGAATCGACTCTGTCTATCATAGTCACTATAAACAAATATTCTAATGAACGCCACCAAGAGCATACTTGGAAAGGAATATATCCAAACACGTGATCCATGGTAAATTTACGCTATTATTATGGCTGCAGCACGAATGGTTCACTTCAACTGGGAATGGACCTCGCTAGTAGATAATAATAGCATAATGCTACAGTGTTTCATATGGTGAGTGAAGAGAACCGAAGATCCTTCTTACTAATCTTAGACCTTAGGAGTTAGAACATTATTTTGTGTTATCAGCATTTTGATTCTTTATCGAGTACATCAATGGGCCACATAAACAACTAACAATCAAGTGAACGTTGTGCTTCTTTGTCACCTTTACTTGCCTTAAAAAACTTTAGACTTAAAAGGCTTCTAGTGGTGTAAGGTAGTTTTAACTGATGGGACGATTTTTCATTTATTGAAAGTATGAGTAAATATTGTGTGCACCGCTTAATTTATAGCTCTGATTTGTCTTCGGCATAGTAAGAAAGAACTATAAAATATTTGATTTTTAATCATGTAGGTACGTGTTTTACAATCGTTGTTTATTTTGCTTCAGATAGACGTCGTTAAAATCAAATTTTATTGCCATCGTAAATTAAATGCCTCGCGAACATAACATCCCCTTCGTTCTCGACTAATGGAATTTGTTAGCTTGTTATCTATCTATCCTAGAATAAAACTGTTCCCATGCCAAATCTGTACACTGAATATTTTTTTCAATGCGTTATACTTTTTTAACGATATAGGAATCAAAACATTTTCTTTGTCTGTCTGCCCGACCCTTTGAATACAATAAGGCTTTGAAACCAATGGATGGATTTTGAAACTTGGCATGGTTTTGGCTTACACCTTGGAATAAACATTTAAGATTTTTTTTCAGTAACTGTAACATATTATTCAACACTCGTCGTTGACGCCGCAAAGGGGCGAACCTCAATTTTTCAAAAAATTACAGGAGACCAAGAAAACATTTATTATTCCCCAATTACTAGCTTTTTTTCATCAGAAATTTAAATATATTAGACTTAATGAAAAACTACAAAATTAGATTAATTTAATGATGAAAAAAAGCTAGTAATCGGGGATTAATAAATGTTTTCTTGCTCTCCTGTAATTTTTTGAAAAATTGAGGTTCTCCCCTTTGCGGTGTTAGCGACGAAATAAGTAATATAAAAGTGTATTTTTATTTATCAAATAGTTTTTTTTTATATATTTATGATTTAAAAGGCAAGAAAAAATATAAACAATATTAAAAATTCATTTTCCTGAAAAATGACATAGTTACTCAACTGAATCCGCGCGGTTTTCGTGCGCCTTCTGCTGCTATAGACTATACTATCTATAGTATAATAAAACTAAGAGGACTTTTTCCGTGCATTGAACATTTTTTGTAATTTTAACATCAATACAGATTTTTAGAAATGGTTTCTGAGTATCTGTCAGCCACAGGCATCACACAAAAACCTGAATACGGATTTAAATGGGACTTCCACTATAGTGTTACGTAGAGGTTAAAATTTTAAGCATTGATATTTTCTTCCTATTTAGATTATAGACAGAATAAATTATATGAATTATATTATGTTAACTTCATTAAGTATTTTTCTTAAATATAACATAACATATCATAAACATTCACGCCTGTCACTCAGAGGAGTAGGCAGAGACTTCGAACTTCCATTTGGCACGATCCTGACACACCTGTCTCGCCTTATTTAGATCCATATACCTACACATACATCCTCCTCGATTAAGGGTACCCTTAATTTGGCCCAATTCCAACATATCGCCAATTTGGTCGATAAACCTCCATCTAGGGCGTTCCTTGCCGACTCTGCCGTTCACTTTTGCAACATAAATATGCTTGGTCACTCTTTCTTCATTTATTCTTAATTTTAGTCACAACATCATCTTGCAAACCACACTTTTCTCTTATCACGCAAATATAAAAAAAAAGTTCTTAAATATATTAATCGTAAAGTTATGACGACGGTGCCGAAGGTTTACAATGTACGTTTTTTTTTTAATTAGCGACTATGTATTAATATTGCAAAATTTAAGATGTTCTCTTTAATTTAAAAGTAAATTTGTAATATCCTTTTTATGTACACATCACTTCTCCGCACAGGCATCATAACATTACTGAGAGTTTTTTGATTTTGGAGCAGGGAGGATTCCATCGTGCTACTATATTTCGTTTTAAGGACTCATTCCATTAAATTATATTTTATATTTAAAAATGTAGGGTTTACCACGATATTTTCCTCTCCCACAAAACACACCTGTGCACTTGTGGGCAAGTATCTATAAAGCTACCGTGGTTCTCCTTGCGATATTAATTAATAAATTTAATAATGTACAATCGCTATGTTTTCGATTATAGAAATTCTATCAGTATTTCTGTAATTTAAAAGGTGCTTTTAAAGATACACTTTAGTCACGTAAAAAAATATGATATTATTTTCAAAAACTGGTGATAATAGCACAATCTACACATACTCTATACGTGGTAGAGCCATGCTGCTATGCTATATTACTGGTATAGTCGAAGTACGAATGAGCCGGCTCGACCGGGGAAGGACCACGCTCTCACAGAATACCAGCATAAAATAGCAGCTTAATGCTACTGTGTTTTGTATGGTGAGTGTAGAGAACCGGAGACCCTTTTTACTGGAAAAGAGGCATTCCATCTAGGCTGACAACGCATCTGCATTTTGATTCGCAAACGAGGATAGATGTAGATGTCTATGGGCCACAGCAACCACTTACCATCAGGTGGACTGTGTGCTCGTTTGTCACCCATATCCTATAAAAAAATACTTTTTACAATGGTTGTAAATAATTAATATAAACTAACAAAGTATTTGTTTTGTATATTTGTAATATTTTTAAACGACACTACGGAGGTGTTATTTCCATTCAATATTATATCTCTATATATAAAAATCAATTGCTGTCTGTTAGTCTCACTAAAACTCGAAACTGGCTCGACCAATTCTGATGAAATTTCTTGTGTGTCCCTAAGCCGGGGTGAATCGCTAGTTTAAAATAAAACTAATTTATGCACGAAGAATAAACTATATTATGCACGAAGAAAGTATGAAAAAGAAACTAATAAAGAGGATAACAATTACTGTAGTTTATAAATACATTCAAAATAATAATCGTTCATTTATCAGAATTTTACATAATAATAAACACAAAACGTGTTGACAAATTACTCTAATAAAAGATAGTAACTAAGGCCGGACATGAGTAATTTCGTACGTCGCGTGTGTTGGATCGAGCTCTTAAGAATTCTGGGTCGCGATGCATGACATATCCTACACGCGTAGTGCAGCTTGCTTAAAAAAATTGAATATACAATTTATTTTTAGACAAAAGCTTGGCGTGCTCAATAGAGCGAGACAGTATTTCATGCCGGCACATCGCTTGCAACTTTACAAAGCGCAAGTTCGGCCTCACATGGAATACTGTTCTCATCTCTGGGCCGGGGCACCCCAGTGCCGCATGGGCCCGCTCGAGCCGGGTTAGTACCACGACCTCACAGAATACCGGCGTGAAGTGGAAGCTCTGCTTTTGCGTTTCGTCTGGTGAGTGCAGGTGACTGGAGGCGCAATTCTCCCCCCCCCCCTTCAACATGGTAGCGGAATTAAATTTTAGACTACCCCAGGAGGGTACCAGCACCCCTGGAGAATCCCTCGCTGAGCATCCACGACCATGCTACTCCACTTCTGAGCGTGGGTGCTCAGGCTGCCCCGCGTATTCTGGGGGGGGGGCAAAATTCCGCTCAAAACAATAACTGCTCGGGGCAAACTGAGCAACAAGACCAAGGCGACCCCTGCCACGCTATCCGTGGATTTCTGCAACATCAGGGGACTTCACTCGAACCTAAACGCCGTCCACTACTATCTCGAGACGGCGAAGCCGGCCTTGCTCTTTCTGACCAGGTATCCTCTCCGGCTGATACTTCGTATCTCTCCTACCCGGGGTACAAATTGGAACACTCCTTTGTGCCTCGGGCTGGAGTTTGCGTATACGTCAGAGAGGACATCTGTTCCCGACGCCTCGGCAGTCTTGAAGGTTCGGACCTGTCCATCCTTTGGCTACGCGTAGATAGCGACGACCATCCGCGCGTCTACGGGTGCCTCTATAGGTCCCATAGCGGTAATGCCGAAACAGACCGACTCATCGACCACGTCCAAATGGCTGCAGATTCCTTGCTACAACAGGTCCCATCCGCAGAGATCGTGATCCTTGGCGATTTTAACGCCCACCACGCCGAATGGCTTGGTTCACGTTTAACCGATTATGCGGGGAGATCTGTTTATGACTTTGCCTTGGCCTTGGTCTGACACAGCTGGTTACTTCGCCTACGCGGATTCCAGATGTGAAGGATCATACACCTTCCTGTTGGACCTTCTGCTAACCTCTCATCCGGACGGATATCAGGTTTCCGTCGATGCCCCTCTCGGCTCTTCGGACCATTGTCTGATCCGGAGTGTGGTGCCACTCACGCTCCCCTCGCGGTTGCGTTCTGCAGGTTGCCGCCGTGTTTGGCATTACAGGTCGGCGGATTGGGACGGAATGCGGTCTTTCTTTGCATCCTACCCATGGGGGCGGGTTTGCTTCTCGCCGGATGATCCCAGCGCTGTTGCTGACTCTGTCACTGATGTGGTGTTACAGGGAATGGAACTATTTATTCCATCATCTGTGGTACCCATCGGAGGCAGATCGCAGCCTTGGTTTGGTCGCTCCTGTAAGACTGCATTACGCAGTAAGCAGGAGTGCTATCAGGCCTGGGCTCAGGCATCGGCGGCTCGGAATGTAAACACCAGCATGTTTAAAAAGAAGTATAACTTCGCCTCCAGGTCCTTCAAAAGTGTTATTGCCAAGGCAAAGTCAGAGCACATAGGCAGAATTGGCGAGAAACTAGTTCGCCTTCCTTCGGGAACCCGTGAATTTGGTCTCTCGCCAAGGCTGTCCGAGGGAATTTCTGTAAGCCATCACTACCATCTCTGCACAGGAGGACGACTCACTGGCCCACGCCGCAAAAGAGAAAGCCGACCTTTAGGCTCACTTTTGAGTCCAACTCGACTCTTGATGACGGGAGAACACACCGCCGGCCATTCCGCGGTGTGAGTGCTCCATGCCGGATGTGCGGTTCTCACAGCGCTCGGTTCGCAAAGCACTCCTCTCCTGGACATCCACAAGTCGAGGGCCTGACGGAATCCCCAATTGTGCTGAGGACGTGTGCTCGGAGTTGGCACCGGTTCTAACGCGTCTTTTCCGGTACTCCTACTCCTAGGCGTAGTCCCGAAATCATGGAAGACAGCTTTTGTCCAACCGATCCCTAAAAAAGGCGACCGCTCAGACCCGTCCAACTACAGGCCTATCGCCATCACCCCCTTATTCTCCAAAATAATGGAATCCATTATAAACTGCCAGCTCATGCGGTACCTTGAGGATCACCAGCTGATTAGTGACCGCCAATACGGTTTTCGTCGGGGTCGATCAGCTGGTGATCTTCTGGTCTACCTGACTCATAGATGGGCGGAGGCAGTAGAGTCCAAGGGGGAGGCATTGGCCGTTAGTTTGGACATTGCGAAGGCTTTCGATCGGGTTTGGCACAAAGCGCTTCTTACGAAGCTCCTTCCTATGGGCTTCCGAGAAATTGTGCAATTGGATCACCAGCTTTCTTGCAGATCGGAGCATCAAGGTCGTTGTAGACGGTGCATGCTCCGACAACAAACCTATTAACGCTGGTGTTTCACAAGGCTGCGTGCTATCACCAACGCTATTTCTTCTGCATATCAATGATATGTTGCAAACCGGTAGCATTCATTGCTATGCGGATGATAGCACTGGTGATGCTCTATACGCCGGCCGTGCGAATATTTCTCGGGAAAACGTCGCCGAGTACCGGAACAAACTTGTGTCTGAAGTCGAGTCTTTGCTGAACAAAGTCTCGGATTGGGGCGACTAAATCTAGTCCAGTTTAATCCTCAGAAGACACAAGTTTGCGCGTTTACCGCTAAAAGAACCCTTTGTCGTATCTCCTCAGTTTCAAGGCACTCCCTTGTTGCCTCAGCCAGTATCGGAATCCTCGGCGTCGACATATCGAGTGACGTGCAGTTTCGCGGTCACTTGAAGAGAAGGCCAAATTGGCCTCTAAAAGCTTGGCGTGCTCAGCAGAGCGGGACAGTATTTCATGCCGGCACAACGCCTGTAACTTTACAAGGCGCAGGTTCGGCCTCACATGGAATACTGTTCCCATCTCTGGCTGGGGCTCCCAGTGCCAGCTCCTTCCACTTGACCGCATCCAGCGCAGAGCGGCTCGAATCGTCGACGACCGAGTGCTTTCCGATCGGCTCGATTCATTGGCGCTGCGAAGAGATGTTGCATCTCTTTGCATTTTCTTTCGCATTTACCACGGGGTGCTCTGAGGAATTGTTCGGATTAATCCCAGCCGCCACAATTGTACAGCATTGCTCGATAACTACTCGTAGGTTTTGTCAGTAGCACCGACAGAATGAGCGACCTGAAAGAGCTGGGTGTGATTTTTTTGTATTATTTTTATCTACGAATAAAGATTTTTTATTTCATTCTTTCTTTCAACCATACCCAAATACCAATAACTTTTATTTTTGCATGATTGTTTGTTCCGGCTAGATTTTTTTATAGAATAAGGGTGACAAACGAGCACACAGTCCACCTGATAGTAAGTGGATGCTGTGGCCCATAGACATCTACACTTATCCTCAATTAAGAATCAAAATGCAGATGCGTCGTCAGAAAGGGTCTCCGGTTCTTTACACTCACCCTACGAAACACAACAGCACTAAGCTGCAATTTTACGCTGGTATTCTGAGAGCGTGGTCTGCCCCGGTCGAGCCGACCTATTCGTGCTGCAACCACAATATACCCCAAATTACCACGTAAAAAAGATACGTAGATAATATAAGTTTCCGATACTATGGCGTACGATGGAATATTTATTCTAAAAACAAGGCCACGTGGTCAACAAAAACTAACAATTTTAAGGTACGTACGTTAGTACAACGCTCTAACCTCATGTCATCCCTCAAGTCACATACAGATACAAAATTAAATTAACTGTTTCTTTTTCGCTCAATTCTAAAACACTGACGGTGACACTTACTCTGACAGCTGGGCTTAATGATGTCTAATGGTGTGTGAGGAATCATTTGCAAACTGATTAGCAAGGTAAATTAAATATGTGGCACATATGGACGGGGTACCCTAAAATCATACCATAGATAAATATCGCAAATAGTAACATCGGTAAATTTACCAAATAAAACACATTACAAAAACAAAGTTGAAAAAGTCTTAAGAATTCCCAAAAAATCTACTACCACATGTGTCACGCTGAGCGCACACTTTATAATTCTGTATGCGCAAATTGGTAATATGACGTAGGCGACCTTTTAAAAAAATGTAATTAAATAATAAAGCAACATTTTGAAAATGCAAAGCAGATCCAATCACATGGAATATATATTTATAATTTTTTTTGCATTGAAGTCACAATGAAAATAAATTTTCAAAATTAATGTTTAAAAAGGGCACGCCTTTTCAATTATTAATTTTTCGCAAATATCAAAAATTATCCATAGCATAATATTTATCTTAAAATGTATTTACATTTTTAGCTAGAGATAAATCTTTCAAACACGCATGCCAGTTGACACATTCTAAAAAATATGTTTATGTAATTAAATAAACACCACACTAAAAATATGTTTATAAACACTTAGCAGATCAAAAGAAGTGAAAATTGTAGTCATGGTTAAGCCAATTCAATCATGGACATTTATCATTCTAAATATCGCGTACTGCATCGCCATACTTGACATACTAACACTGGTATTAAAGCTAACTAAAAGCAGGCTATGGGATTTAAGTTCGTATCTTTCGAATGGATAACAGCATGTATATCTTTGGTAAGAGCTTAAGACCAAGTAATAATAACAAAATATACTTTTTTACTTTGCTTACTTATTGCTAATATTTTGATATAAAGAGACATCAATGTATAAAAATCTTGTTTATTGTTTTTTTTTTGTTTCCTGGCTGATTCTTCTAGTATGTACCATTTTGCAATAAATAGGGTAAAGGTGCCAAATATGAGATACCATTTTCATTTTTGCGTATTTCTCGTAAAATAACACAAGTAAGAAGGTAATTCACGTGATAATAAATTAGATTTAATGTATATTTCAAAACTATAAATATTTTAGCAATAGTACTTACCGATTCTGTAATATAAGTGATATAATAAAATAATACACTTTTTCTATGCAAGCGCGAAGGTATCCTAATATGAGATACTTATTTGAGATATGTCTCATTTTAGGCAACTCCACTTTTGAGCTCATTTAAATGAAAAATACAATAAATTAAAATACTTTTATTGACTTTAATTATACGTTAGAGTTGAGAATAATAACTCAGCCGTTGTTCTGAAACCATTAACAGAGTTTGCATTAGTTACTGATTTATAGTAAGCTTTTCCAGACATCATTTTTAATGATTTAACATACCTTGCCATTGAGAACGAAAAAAATTCATATCGATCGAAGTAGTAGTGTATTTTCTCGCCTGTTTGCCGCTGCCTAAATGTTGGTGCACGTTTGAACACGACCGAATGACTGACCAAACGATACCACTATCACTTACGACAATTAAATGAACTTTCAAATACTGAACTATCTCATTTTAGGAACCTATCTCATATTACCCTACATAATAAATATATCTTTTAACGTTTAGTGGCGATGTAAGAATATTCATTACCCCATATCATCCCGTGGGTGTCGTAAGAGGCGACAAAGGGAAACAAATCAGGAGACGAACAGCAGCGTCCACCTAATAACGACTAAAATAAAAAACTGCAGTTGCCAACCCGCTTGGGCTTGCGTTGCAACTACGGCAAATATCCCCTCTATAAGGCAATCTATGGGGGAGGCCAATGTTCAGCAGTGGACTTTAATAGGCTGTAACGGTTAACGGTTAAATTTATCTATATTATTATACCTCAACATAGTTACAAAAGTTAATATAATCTAAGCAAAACAGAAGGTTGATATTTTTAGAAATCATTTGCCACCAGGAATAGGACGCTTTTTGTTTTACTTTAATATAAAAGAAGAACTGTTATCTCATAACAGTAGGCAAGAAACTTTTATTAATAAGTAATAAATAATAAAGTAATAGTAGTAAATCATAATAAGTAATAAATAATAATAAGTAATATTCTACTGGGGTTGCACATTATTAGGAATGAAGTAGAATCTCTTTAGGCGTGTTGGTTTTCTCATGACAATTCCCTTCACGAATGAGCCTACTAAATATTTCACTTACATGAAAGTAAGCACGTATACAAATGTAAGTTTTTTACGATGTTTTACTTTCTTGCCGAGCTTGATAATAAATATCTGAAAGTATAATTAAAATAGATTCAGCCGTTTCGAGAAATAGTTGAACATACGTAAAAAATACGCGTCTAATAAATTATTCCACAAATGTAAATATAAAATGAATTCTTTTGGAATTTCTGATACTATAAGAATAATATTGATTTAATGCCGAAGGTAAGGA